>JASSRZ010000072.1:13578653-13603213 GCA_032164315.1 Malacoctenus gilli | reverse complement strand
CACACACACACACACACACACACACACACACACACACACACACACACACACACACACACACACACACAGAGTTGTTTTCTGAATTGAATCACTGGCCTCAGTAGCCATAGACCATTCGTCTTCCTTTTCAAACCCATCACACACACCTATAGGCACACTTTAATCCCTGCTGCCTCACAATTTGTTTCCTACCTCAAAATTGGACACTGAATTATGGGATGTAATGCTGTACAGGCTGTGGTCCTTTTCATTATCCTCCTGCTTGTTGAATTCTGAATATTGCAGGGAGCCAACGTAACACATGAAAGAGCATTAACATTTACACTCTCAGGTGAGAGTAAACAGATTGACATTCCCAGCCATCATTGATGTGTTCCAGTCAAATATGTAAAATGCCAAAAAGAACAACAAAAAGGTCGATACGCTGCCGGTGAATTATCTGGAATCATGCGGCCCATCCTTAAACCATCTCCCGACGTTAAAAAAGAGCAAAACTTACATTTAAGGGGCCATTTCTGACCCCGCGGGACTCCAGTTTGGCTGTGATGAGGGGAATCTATTCCAGGCCGGCCACGCAAGCTTGAATGCACCATTGACAAAGCAGTTTGCGTGAACTGTCCCTCTCTCTCTTGGGGGGCGTTGGTTAAGTGGTGGTTCATGCTTGGTTGGTCATCATCACAGTGTTCCAGAGTAAAAGCTGGACACCGGGTAGACCTGATTCAGGCTGTCTGCTCTCACTTTAAAGGTTGCGTGTGTGTGTGTGTGTGCGTGCATGTGTGAGACTGGGGGGAATGGCGTGAGTGACAGGGAGAGTGTGAATGAAGAGTACTTAGTCAATCAATTTTTCATATCTTGTCACTTTCCTCTAAAGAATAAATCTGGGTTCCTGAAAAGTGGGTAATTGCTGAGATCTGAAAACACAATGAGTCAGAGGTTGATAAAAACCAACCTCCGAGTCAGCAGTCAGGCGAAAAAACAGTTCAGTCCTCTCCATCTTTTCTTTAATTTATTTTTTATATCGCCTTTTGTTTTATCAGGAAGTTTCACTGAGATTAAAAAACTCATTTTCAACAGAAACCCAACAAGGAAGCAGGAAGGACAAAAAACAAAAAATAAAACCTACAAAATCTGTATACATACAAAACATTCTAACTGATAATTATGAGCTGAGTTGATTCCACTTTTAGTAGCTTGGGATTTCTCTGCACATACTTTCATGACAGTGCAGAGGCAGCAGAGCTACAAGAAGAGTCTATTTCAGTCCTCTAGGGTACCGTCTTCACTAATGTACCTGCTAAGGCGGTGCGAACCAGCATTTCCTCCACAGAGGCTGTTCCGATTGTCTCTAAAAAAACAGGCTCTGGACACACTCTTCTATATTTAATTCGATAAAACATTGCAGTGAAGCCAACCACAGGCAGAAAATCTCACTTTCTCCTCAACACACAAAAGCAGAGTTCTTCGAACGAGTGCAATGGGGAGTTTATCTTTCCTTCTTCAGATTCAAAGTATCTTTTTTTTATTTCGTGGAACCAATTTTGACAAACTCGGAAAAGATAAAGCCTCTGCCCTGCTTGTGATCTCTGACACCCTCCCAAAGGGGGTCCCAGACCCTTTTTTCCAAAACTCCACGCTTGCTCCATCACAAGAAATTCTGAACGTGAAACTAGATTTGCTGATTTTTTTTATCGGTTGCATTTTGTCCTTTGAGCGGAGGTTGTGTAGCTTTGGCTTGGCCTCGGCCCAGGAGGTGACAAAGGAAGGTGTCTATCTTCTGTCTGTTGCAGAGCTCACCCGAGAGAAAGGTTGAACACCTCGCATAGTAGTTCATGAATTTATGTAAAAAACAGTTGAAACAGATTGGAGTCCTTCAGGAGCACTAAGTTCAAAAGCACACCGTGCTTTTGTTCTGCCAAACATCAGATCATCTCAGCAGCTTTTCCTTTTATTCTTTGATGCACTTTGTAGTAGCACTTTGAAGAGCTACTTAACAGCAGATTTGTCTATTAACTGAAAGACTTCATTTCAAACCATTGTGGTTTGCTTGAGATAGACTGTGCACTCATGAGGAACATTCTTATTCCGAAACGAGTCTATAGGGTGAATTATACATTTATGTCTTTTTAATGGCGGGAAATGAATTTGCCTAAAGGGGCTGTAAAACAGTTGACCTTAAAAGTGGTCGAGTCACCAAATTACGGTAATATATATTTATGGACCTAAACAACCGCTAATAGAATTAGAGTGGGACTCACAGGTCTCCTATCAAGACTGTGTGTCTTAATAGGATTAACTATATAAATAACGGTATCAGTAACAGAAGACATGTACATGGCATTGACCACTGCTCACACAAACTATTCAGGAAAGAAAAAGTGTACAAACAAGACAATTTACGAAGTGTTTAGATCAAAGAAACATATCAGTTTCTTCCTGTTCTACAGCCAGTTCAGTAAAGCTAATGTAGCTTTTGGCTAAAACTGATACCTGAAATACATCATATGTTTCATTGATCTGCCTGAAGCAATGATATATCAAAGAGTGACAGATAGGTAGTTCGTCCAGTCGCCCGTCAAACAGTTTTTCAAAGTGCCCGCCTCTTGCAAGTGATTTTCAAAGGCGCGGACCCAGATGGAGTTACAGATGCAAATCATCCAGCCGGCCCGGTTAAGACGAGCTAACTACGGCTACACCATGATCAAAACCAAGTCTTATCATTCATCTTTCAAATAAGCCGTGCCAGTGCATACGGTGGCATTTTAGACACACAGCTCCCACGTATCCGCTTGTATGATTTTTCCATCTTCCCTTCATTTCCATCTATCTTCTTCAAACACCGGCCCCCCCTCGCAGGGACACCAGGCTGGCTTGTTAGCCTCATTCTACTTCACCACAGTGTGCACGATCTGACACGTGCTGTAAACGCACAACAAGATTCAAGGACAACCAGGCACAGATGATGATATCAAGCCACCTCCTGCAGTTTCATGTCTCTTCCATGTTTTTTTCAGTTCATGCAGGATACAACCTGCTTACGCCCGCCTTTCACTGCTTTTTCTTTTTTCACGCTGCCGCACGTGTCACATAATGTCCCTTCAGAGGATAATCAAGTCCTCTACTGAGATGATAACTCATGTTTCAACGAGAGAGGATGTCATGGGGAATGGCTGCTTCGCGCTGGAGCCACAATGGCTTCTCAGTGAGATACCACCTCAGAATCTCGCAATCAAGATGTGCTCGACTGAGTGAAGTCATGTACCGAAAGCTGATTACCTGTGAAAGGGAATCTAGGAAAATGCGAGAATAAGGAAGGTTTTTTTCTTCTTCTTCTTCTTCTTCTTCTTCTTCTTCTTCTTCTTCTTTTTCTTCTTCTTCCCACATCAGTGCAAAAGAAAAGTAAATGATTTGAAAAAATTACTACAAATTACCTGTGCCGAATGACTGATGACGCAGTGGGAGGGGCATCAAGGATTCAAAGGAGATGGCTTCTGACACTTGTTGGCATTTAGCAGCGAATGTTCAACCCCATTTCCCCAGCCAGCTCATCAAGAGACAGACATATTGGAGGAGAGGCTCCGTGCAACAAGCTAATCCGTCTGGATGAAGGGATAATGATGTACTTGCTTGACAGAGAAGCACAATCCCACAGCAAGTGTAACGACAACAGAATAACAAATGCATGCTGCTCCGAAACCGCGTTTAAAGAGTTTCACTAATGAACCCATTATGAAAGCAAACAGGGATATTTGTGAGGGGTGTGCGGGTACACAGCTTCTGTCCATGAATACATAAATAAGTGTGATAGTCAAACATATCATGTTTGATGGAGTAGTTTACAAAAACAAACCAAGAATTTTCCTTGAATGTATAAAAAAAGGGGAGAACGTTTCAGCTTGATGTCAGCGATTCAATCGGCAGTGAATAAGGAGAAATAAAGAGAAAACATCCCATAAAAAAAGTGGTTTCTTTGATTGGTATCGGCCGGGAAAATGCAAACTTTGGCTACAGGACTATTGATTTTTTCAAAGTTAAGTGTGCTCCCACACTTGAAGTTTTAGGACCATAAAAAAAGCTTACGTATTCCTTCAAAGAACACAGAGCTCAGGAATCCCAGCGCTGCTGCTTCGAGGGGGAAACGCGCACGCATGACTATAATCAGACCTTCAGCCGAGAGTGCAGATCTGCCTCTTGCGAAGTCCTTTCAGCGGTGTCACCGAGACAAATCTGGGAGCTGCTCAACATCACACTGATTGTGAGGACACTAAACGCACGCGGGGTGAATTGATAGTTGTCTTTAAGCTCCTGCTTGTCAGCGGTACGACAGCAAAGCAAGAAAGGTGTGATTACAGTAGCACCCAGAGTCCACAAATGGTTTCATCCTTCCAAAACTGCAGCCATGAATTTCGACAGCAGGCTATTAAACACCACACAGTATTAGTTTCTTGATCGTGAGGAGCTAATGTGAATGTAATCAGTACATAGCAATTTTAAGGTTTTTTTGGAGTGGATTTTTGCTTTGACAGTTCCCCTAAATGAGAAAAAGACTTCAGTTTCAATCAGTGAGGCCAGCGAAGCGGCGAATGCTTAAAAGTCAAGTGAAGATGAATGAAAAGGCACCGACAAGCCCGGATTTTAATAGCTGCCACTCGACGTCATGTCTTATCAGTCATTTTAGCAAACCGGAGGGGATTACACCTTTTGGCATGCAGTATGCGCCAGCCACTGGGCTGGAATACCATCAATGTTAAATGTCAAATGGGAAAGCCTGTAGTGCACATTTAGCTGGCTGAAATCACAGATAGTTTTGATGTGTTTTCACAGCTCTGCCATGTTCATACAGTGACATCGAGTTAATGCCAATAAGAGCTTAATATCGGCCATGTTTTTCTTGTGTTTTTTGCTTCCTTGAACTAACTTCTTTTCCGTCATCTTTTTCTGGCCTTAAAGATGCACCTATTCAATAAAATATGACCTTTTTCCACCGCTGTATGTTTATGCAAAAGCGCTTCAATGTAAATAACTGAGTTGGGAACATGTGAACAGATTGAATAGACATAAGATCAGAGGCAGATACATTGATGTGTCAGGGTTTCTGTTGCGTAGTTACATATGTGAGTGTATCGGCAAGTCAGAGAGCGAAAAATGTTCTTGCAGAAACTAAGCACAAAGTGAGTGTTTATTTTTAGCATGTGGATGGTGACGGAAAATGGGTGAGAGAACTCAGCGGCATGATTTCGCACAGTTGTTCCACAGGTCTAAAATTTCCAAGCCAATGAACCGCCATTGTACTGAGAATGCACAGCGGCACTCCCAGTTTTGATTGTATTCCTTTCTATATGGCCTCACGGGAGGCGCCAGCCACAAGACAATGCGCAGACGCTTCCTCCTCTCCTTGAACATGTGATGTTCTTTAATTGGGAGCTTACTGAGCCAACATCACACAGGTGCCGCTGGAGGCACATAATGTGTCATCGTTAACAGTCGCAGCCTCATCGGGCTGCACAGGGGTCAATCCAGGCACGTGGCAAAATCTGACAGCTATTCAGGGACGAGGCAGCGCTTCCACTTGGCTTTAAAATGTTACACAGCTTTGCCCTCCATCTCTGGATGTATTATTTCTATGTCTTTTTTATGACAAAGAGCACTTCTTTCCTTTTTGGAGTAACAAATGCTGCTGCTCTTTATATTTTTTATAAACTGAGTGAAAATCAATAGAAGTATGTGAATAATGGATCATGTAAGAAAAACTACTTGTTGATCTGGGCCAAGGGGTGGAAGTCCGGCTGCTCCAAATGGATTAATTCTTTATCTGAAAAGGCAGTAGGAGGACGTCCTCCCGAGTGTGGTGTGGAGGCTGAAGTAAATAAACCTTAGAGGGTCCATTGTGTGGCTGCCCGCACGCACTCACGGCACAAGGTCTGTCCGTGCGAGCACTGAGGTGTCGAGGCACTCGGCACTTATTCAGACTGTCACTCTGCCCCCATCGGGGTGTGGCTGACCGGCCCAGACCTCGACACGTGTAGCGCAGGACTACATGCGGCGAGACAAGCAACGGCGGCCGGCTCCACCGATAACTTCTCTCCTCGCCTCTGTCGCTTGAAAGCTCTGTTTAAACTCCACCTCTATCATCACCTCCCTGCTCGCATTCCCCTTCAACAGCCAGAGAACAGCGCTCAGGCTGTTTATGCCGGCATAAACACCTCTTCTTCCTGCCACGCGCCACCATGCACCTTCACACCGTACGTCAACTTTCCTCCGCACGCGTTTCTGTTCTGCCTTCCTCTTCCCTTTTCCTCCTCTCCCTCTGTGATCTACATATTCTCTCTCTGCTTGTCTCAATCGCTGCTGTCGCTTGTCTGCCTCCCGCTGGGAAAACCTTCGACGCCGAGGCATCCGGGGAGAGAGAGGAGGCGGGGAAGGAGCGAGGGAGAGGAGTCTGGGGACAGAGTGAAGGGAAAGGGAATGAGGTGGAGGCTTGGGGAGCAACGACAGTCAGGGTCCTGTTGCTTCAGGGACCGGCGGAGGAGCAGGTGGTCATTGGCGGAGACAATTTCGAGGATGATTGTGTACATGATCTGCTGTAAGGGACAAATGTCACAGGGGACACTTTTACCGAGAGTGTCTCAATCTGTTGAGCTATATGGCCGAATTAAATAGCGCGTCAGGTAAAGAGCGAAACAAACAGCGGAGATGAGAAGTCGCTCAGGACCAGACTGTAAGCTTGTGAAGTCGGGAAGCTTCAGGCAGTGACATTGAAACAAAGTGGGATATTGTGTGACGTTGTCAACAGCAGAGAGAGCATAATAAGTATTAAGAGCCACATCGTGCCGGGGCTTTGAATACACGTCCTTGGTTGTTACCCTGCAAGAATACGACTATTTGACTGCTCTGAACACGGCGGGGACGGGGTTATGAACCAGCAGAACATGTTGTTTGTGGAAGGGTGATGTTTGGCTGCAAAAAAAGTTTGCTGTTATTGACACTGACTAAAAGAGTAAACAGAGGGGAGAAAAAGCAACACTCTGTGACTGCTGTACGGCCTAATGTCATATGGAGGTCTATTGGATCTTTACAAACAAAAGTATGACGTCTGGCGCGGTTCGGAGAGAACTTTCTGAAACCTGAAAAAGTCTGCTTGTATATTACTCAGTAACAAGCAACGTCAAGAGTAAAATCCGAATATTTCAGCCTCCAGAGTCTCGATTTGAGTTTTTCTCTTTTCTTTTATGTTCTTTAGCTTGTCGAAATACTGAATTTCTGGGCCAACACTTCTTGGGAGCAGGACAGGCCGTGATATGCCTTTATTGCATCGTCTGGAAGAACTCGAAGTTCAATAATTTCTGTTACGAACTGGAGCGATTTTTGCTCCAAAGGAGAAAACACCTAAAATCAGAAAGTGGTAAACCTTCACCGTGTTTATGGCCAAAAACCAAATCACAAAACAAGTGCGCATGCATATAAATGAGAGTAGAGTGAAATAAACTTCTTTCTAAGCCTACGTTGACCTATTTTACAGGGATTTATTACACATTTAAGAGAGCGGTTGGGGTGTCTCAGACATCGTGCGAAGCCTTGGAGGCTTTTTTTAAATTGAGCATGTAAAGCTTTTAACTGGGGAAGAATTTGTTGCTACAAATCCTCAAAGAGCAACAAAAAAAAGGTAATATTACTTGGGGTCACAAGTCATCTACAGAACAGATGTTTAAACGGCTGCCGTGTGGTCTAATTCACTGGATGCCAACCTCCAGTGACCTTACATCAGCACGCTGAGGATAAGTTGACCTCGGATGCATCATTTTTCACCCCTTGCAAGTTGCAGCACCGCGGCGTGTACAGTAGATGTGTGCATACATGCATTAATCAGGAAAGAAAAAAGGGGAACATTAGAGGTGTTACTGTAACAGTGTCGTCTCTGGACGGAGCGGATTTACCACCCGCGTTGGGACACGAGCATCCCTGCCCGCCCGGGGAAACACAAGATGACACAGCTAATTCATCTCCGCAGCGTTGTGACAGCTGCACGAGGGGAGCGTTTGGGAAAGGCGAGATGGTTCTGACGAATGACTTTCAGGCTACGGCAGCAAGCTATGGCAAACAGTCTCCCAGTCCCCACGGGCCGGGTGCCTCCGATTTGCCGCTCAGGGGGGAAATGAATGAATGGGCCTTTTGTGAAATAAATGGTGCCTTTCTATGTGACATTTACAAATGATTCCTTCTTGTAAAACTAAATCCATCCATTTGTTTTATTAGTTGTAGAGGTGAGTTCTCCCTGTGCTGCTGCTCACCGTTATGTGGACGTCTCGAGCACATGCACTAAATGTGATTTAGGACATGCATTGTTGGGGTGGCTTCCGTGATCCGAGAGCGACCCAAGATTGTGTGCAATATATATAAAAAATGCCTGAACAAATCTAGTATTTCTATACCAAGACACACGAAAGAAACCACCTCATGAAAGATGCGGTCAGTGTTCTTGTAAAAGCTTTATTTTTGCTTTTATTGTGAAGGCTGAATTGTACTTCTTTCTCGCTGCAGCTCGTCTTCGTGCAGACGGCCTTTCAGCTCATCTATGGATGATGGATGACCCACACAAAACTCAAGCGCAGCGCTGTGCCAGTGTCAGTCTCAGCCTGTCTAAGTGCTCACCTAAACTTTCCTTTTTAATATCCTATTTTCAAAAAGTGACATTTACGCAGTGAACCAACACAACAGTGGGTAAGAAATTGAAACTTATATAGCTAATGATAAGATGAATTCAGCCATTCTATCTTAATCTGCTCTTGTGACCTTTCTATTAATTCTCAAAAGGGAAATGAGGTTTTTCCAATTCAACGCAATGACTGAAGACGATTGTTTTTTCCTGCTGATATTACGGAGCGACGGCTGTAAGTCAAAGACTCTAATGAAACTAAGTGAAAATCCATAACCTGTTAGATGTCTCATAAATTACGCTGGCCCCATCCAATCCCCCGCAAATTAAAAAACCCGCAGTGGCCTTTCCGATAAAAGGGCTAATAGCCGTTCACTTTTACCACTGACACATAAATGCCATAAGCAGCTCACGAAAAAGAAAGAGCACCAACATAAAACGCCCAAATGTGCACACTTTGTAAGCAACATTGTTCCCTTTTATTTCTTGCAGTGGAGCACTGAGACTCTGTCTCCATCGCCTCAACAGAAAGCTCAGCTTAATTTCGAAACATCTTGAAACTTGTAACAGAGAAGTGGTTCAGGGAATCGGCGCAGCAGATAAGTGGAGGAAAAACAACTTTGAAGTGACGATAAAAGCACCAAAGTTGTCATGCAAACTCAGTTCTGCAATTAACAAAATAATTGTCACTACTTTTTCTTCTCTGAAAAATCCATTCTGGTGCTTCTATTCAGCGACTATATTTTAAAAAAAAACAACCACTATCTTGGTTTTTTTTTTGTACTTTTTATACTCAAGAGTCCCTGTAAAATTTGTGAGTTAACTTTGCAGCTTTTTCTTCACACTTTGAAGAATTAATCAGAGATAAGCAGGAATCAGCGACACTCTCAAATAAGGATGGGGTGTTTTTTCAACCAATCAAACCCTCACAATACATTTATTTATGTTTCAATGAATTCTATCTATACACAGAGTGAGAAACTGTCACTAACAAACTAATTAGCCACCGTCAACGAGCAGATACACTGTTAAGCCATGTGAACATACAAGGCCGAATATTCTTTTGGATACAGGTTGCACATATGAGTTTGTTGTCCCAGTCAATGAATATGTTCTGCACTGAATACAAAAGGTAGAGTTAATTAAATTGCTTGCAGTAGGTGGTGGGTGCGCGTATTTGTGTTGCGCTTCATGTCAGAGAGCCGTCCGACGTGCAGGGGAAGCAGGACTAACGAAGGAGGGTGGATCTTTGACCGACTGGCTGCCAACTCCTCGGGAAAACTGACAACGCGTACCTGGGCGCACACATGTGCGCGCACGCTCGTACGCACGCACACACAAAAGGGAAGAGCAGCCGGATGAGAGAAACACAGTGGAGAGCTGCATGGTGCGCTGCACATAAATGGATGTTTCATTTTGATTTCATTTTGGTCTGCGGGATAATGGTCCCTCTGGAGACACATTTACCAAAAGCAATATGATGGCTGCTGCCTTCCATCACAGCTTATGTTATGTTGTGTGAGTGTATGTGTGTGTGCGCAAAGGGGAAAGCAAACACACTGGTTAATTGCTGAGCTGATTTATTTGCTTTTTTCAGGTCATAATAACTCCTGGTCAGAGGGTGGCTGAACAGTGAGGAACTGATACAAACACCTGGAATGAAGAAGGTGGGGATTCGAATCAACAGGGCACATCCTCCCGCTGCTCTCGCTTATTCTCTCGCCGTATGCTACTTCAGCGGACGGTATTGGAGTTAGGATTTGCATCAGCAGCGCTTATTAGGTTGTGGCCATGAATAATGTGATCAACCCCTCTCCGGGTGCCGCCCGAAGGCAACAGCACGAGAGCCGGGACAAAGCAACAATCGCTCAATCAACGGGCCTTCGACGAGCCGGTGTGTCACAGCCCGCTCGCGATTTTGAGCTCGTTTCCATCGAAGCCACTTGGCCGATGCTGTCATTCAAAGTGCCTGAGCAGATTTGACTTGTGGAGCACACAGGCTGTTGTTTAAAGCGATAAAATCTGGACAGTATTCTTGGAAGGAACCATCTCGAACCCTGGAACAATCGTCAACGAACCCTGAGACTCTTCCTGTGCAACATGACGTTTGGACCCTGACGGTGTCATTTGTTTTCTCGTCACAACGGCGGTTTTCTTTACATGCAAAAAGGCACCTGTGAGTGCAGTGGAGGGGAATAAGAGGCTTTGGCTGTCTGTAGTCAGAGCAAGTGTGTATCTGCTAATTAGTGAATTTAGGGAAGATTTGTGTTTCCTGTTCCAAGTGACTTCACAACACCTTCACGCAGCAGGCCTGAACATACTGTAACCACTTGGCTCGGCTTGCCGAACTCTCCTTTTTAGCTCTGATTGAGTTTGATTGAAGGAGAACTGTGACTGTTTTTTTCATTTTTTATGTTTCTCTAGGAAGTCGTTTCCTCCCAGCCTGCTGACAGGAGAGTGATTACAGAAATTACGACTCTTTAAAATCGGTCGTGAGAGTATTTACGACGGTTGGAAACAGCACAGGGAGGCAGCGGTTCGCATTCTCGCCTTAAAGGGGGAAAGAAAACAGCGAGCTAATCCAATGACATGCCCATCAAGTTTTTTTTGTGTTTGCATGTGATTGCCTGTCACTCCGTCTTGGTAACTTGTCTCATGACTAAAATTGGCTTCAGTTCCCGCTGGATAAATTATACGAGCGTGTTTCTGTACACAATGCAGGGGACATGATGGACTAACCCCAACTGGCCCAAAGCAGTTAAAGCAAAATACTGGATAAACTTTTGTTTTTATGCCGCCGACCTTTTATAACCACAAATGAAAATGCATTTTTTTCCCGTGTTTGCATGCAAATCCAGTTTCTGTTGATAGTGAATTCGTAACGAGGTTTTCGTGACGGCCAAAGACATTTTACATTGGCTGCGCGCTTCGTTCACTCTCACATTCACACATTGTTCGCAGTCTGTTCTGGATTCTTCTGCTCACTTGAGGCCAAATACTTTTGACGGCTCAGTTTGGTGTGACCTCTGATCCAAATACTAATAATTTACAGAGGACGTAATGACTGGAGGATGTGCTGGTACTTCAAAATATTCGACTCACATCACACGAGTAAAGAACAAGGACACACATACTTCTCTTTATATGACAAATAAGGGAACAAAATAGCTCAAAAATTGTTTTTTAATAATAACTCAGCAAAAATGTGATTTTGAACACGAAGGAAGGTGAGTGGAGCTTTGCTGTTATTTAACTTTGGTGACTTTCAGTATCATGAACAGTTTCATGACTGTGAAGTACACTGAATCACTTGGAAAGTCTCCATGAATCGATGCATTCAAACGCCTTGGTTCCAGAAGTCTTCGCACCTAAAAGGTGGAGAATCTAAACCGGGACCGAGACCTGCGTCTCTCGTGTCCTCACACACTCACACACGGGCGCACGGCGTACACGTGAGGTTGGACGTCCTGCTGATTCTACACTCTGCGACAGAGAGCCACACGCTTCTTAATGGAGTCCTGCTGACCACGACAGATGCAGTCATCCATGAAACCCAGCAGAAGGGGGGGGGGGCTGAGGGTGTCTTTTAACACCAGTTTGGACACAAACACTCTTTCCTCTATCAGGACTCTTCCTCACTGCACCAACGCACCCGCAACACCTACTGCCTGTGAAAATACAACCCATGTATACGACTCAAGGTACTTCGAGGCTTCAGCACAACTCTCGATTTGTCTCTGGATTCACATGCACACGTCTGGACACATCTGCAAACAGAATCAGGGATTTCATATGAGATGGAGAAAAAGTTTCAGGTGTGAGGGAATCCATTGAGTCCAACGCTCCCAAAGAGCGTCGTCGCTCTCCTCTCTGCTCCCATGAACATCCATTCTGTCATTTTCAAGCCAAACGTTTAATTTCCGGCAGTGGTATTAAGTACAACGAGCAATCCTGTAGGAAGCCATTAAGGTCTCCTCATCAGCCTAATTAGCTCTTTGTAAGTGGCCGTTGGCCCCATATAGGACACTTGTCATATGTCTTATTCATATATAATTGCTGGAACAAGACTGTGGTTTCCCTCATTCCAGCATCATTAGGCCACATTCATCTTAGTCTCAGAGTGAAAGTCTGAACTTCTCCCCTTGTATTTGTGACACTTTTGCGACAAATTAGCAGTTGTGTGATGAAGGGCAGGCTGATATTGAAGGGAGGCCGTCCGCTGTCCAGTTGAAAATGACCGCCGGGAGTCGTCCTGACAGGGAGCGAGGGCTGCTGCACTCTTTTTCTTGCCACATCGCTCCCGAAGAAGACTGATGAAAGGTTTAATTAAATGGGTGAATTTGAAAAACACTGATCCATCACTTGGATGGATAGCGATAGGACACAGTGACACACTGTTTTTATGCTGCTGGACTGGAGTTCAAAAACAGAGAGTGGGATCTAAAGAAAGAGAGGAAGAGAGAGAGAGAGCGAGAGAGGGAGAGAGACAGTGGGAGAGATTAAATGAAAGAGTGGTGTCTGCCAAGGCAGTTCACACTGAACAAATCTCTGCTAATGTTTGCTTCGTAATATTTATTTTTTGATCCCTACAACACACAAATAGAGTTTAATCCCTTGGGAAAACGCCTCTTTCACAAAACGCAGACTCTGTCTCCACCGGCAGCTGCCTGGCTTTGACACGACGCTTTGAATGGATAGTGGTCATTGCAGCTCGGAGGCTCTGATTTTCCACTGTAGTGAGAATCAAAGAGGTCTTTTTAAAGACGGGATTAAGCATATTTCTCAGTGATTTCATGTAAGCAAACAGGACAAAAAAAAACAACGATGCAGCATGCCAGTGCCAAAACCTAAAAAAAAAGGCTGGTCGAGGTTCTGAAAGTATTGTGTCACACTGCCCCCTTGTGATCAGCGTTTGATATGAGTGCTTGCCAACAAAAGAGAAATTACACAAGCTGGCACAGCAAAATTAATAGCTGGAAAGCCTTAAAAACGAAGTCGAATCAAGATAAGCGTCGGTGCCAATTTAACTAATGAGATAATCAGACTGCATAAGATGAAAAACGAGAAGCGACGCCTCTCTGTAGTGAATTGAATACAGTGTGATTTATAGTGAGGGAATGCAAAATCCAAATCATTTTTTAAAGCTTTATAATTGTGATTAATTGTCTCTGCGCATAAAAGAGGATCGTTCCAACATCCCCATGTGAAAACAGCTAATAATGGCCCAGGAGGTGAAGGAAAATCATGGAGACAGCGATCTGTATTTGAGTGTCGGCGTAAATATTTAATGCCCCTGTGCTGCCACCTCATAAAGAGGAAAAGCTTTTTCAACTTCAGAGAGTCTAATGACCACTTTCACACTGAAGCAGCTCTCGTGCACACTGAAACCAAAACCTAAAAACCATTTTTTTCATCAGCACAGTTTGCCGATACGACACAGCAATTAAAAATGGCCGCGTTCAAAACCATCAGACTGTTTAATGTGAAATATAAGCCTGTTTTTGTGCAATGTCAACAAATTGTCTGTCGTGAATAGTAAGTACTTAAAATGAGTAAAATCTACTTGCTAAGATTGTTTTTTTTTGCAGTGTGTGATTTCCTGCAACAAGTGAATTTTTCTACAGAACAATAATTTAAAATTCCATTCAATTGTATTCAAATTAAGTCCTCTGTTGAGTTTGAATGTTCTCCCTGAGCATTCACAGCCTTCCTTTTGCCTTCACAAGGATCCAAACACATGTTTCTCAGGTTGATTGGTTGACTGTGTTGCATACAGATGTGGTGCAAGCTTGTGCAGCTCTTTGTGTTTGCGCTGAGACGGGTCGACAGCCTTTCACACGGGCGTCGGCTTGAATCAGGACCAACCTTTGTGTTCGCCGCAGATGTACTCCGTGTAAAGCAGCGATGATTCATCACATGCTTGCTTAAGCGGCGTCTGCGTGTTGTTTGTGCATGTATCAACTGATGGATCTCACTATCAAACCAACTGATGAAACAGCAAGAATTAAACGCAACTGAGGGCCGCAAAGAGTCCATTCAACATGTATAATGGCAGATAAATAAACTGAAAAAGGCAACACATTACCAACACACTCAGAAAATCAATTTCCATTTGAAGAAGTGACAGTTTAATTTGCCTAATTGGCCAAGGTGTGGAGGAAGTGTTGCTGCACAACTGACAAGTACAGATTGAGTTCAGCACACACACGCACACACACACACGCACGCACGCCAACGGTTGGCAGCGTTGTATTCATTTAGTCCTTTCTGGTGGAGCACCACTGCGCTGTTTTCTAAAGAGACCATTCTCTAACATCTAATTTATCATGGCATATGCTTGAAGATAATTACATTACACTTTCACTGATACAATCTCTTTCCAATCACTGCTTAAAAGAAGTGCTGAACCATAGTAAGTATTTACAGCTCAGAGCCAGATGGCAGGCGAGCGCTGGCATTTAATTTTCCTCTCTGAAAAGATTCCCTCTCAGTCCGTCCGCCTCTCTGTCTGCCTTTTGGGGACCAGACTCTGTGTTTTCAGACTGATGCTCTTGGGGGGACAGGAGAAGGGCGTAACCAGAGCCACTGGCCGATTCTGATTACAATGCTGAGCTTGGGAGAAAGTCAAGCTGTATCTAATGGGGCTGGGGCCGGAGCAGGAAGCAGGGATTTGGATCAGTGCTCTGAGGGGGGCTCACATTCTGCTCTGGGTCAGAAACGCTGCAACCTGAACCGGCTATCTGCAGGGGCACCAGCCCAGCCCAGCCACCCGACCCGGCCCCTCTGCTGATGAGCTCGCTGCAGCATACGCAAGCAAACACGCACACACATACACACACACAGACATGCTGAAACATGCGCTCACATGCACAGAGCGCACCAAAGAAAAACGATGCACACAGAAGGAGAGGGAACGGACAGAAAGCCCCAGAGACTGAGAGAGACAAAAGGTGATCAATCATTTCTCCTCCCTCTTTTCAGCGCACCCGTAATGAAGTCCGTGGGACCACTAGTGGCGCTTTAGGGGGACATAATAAACAGGCGGTGGCTGCAGAGTGGGACCACCGGTGCAAACAGTTGTCACATTATGCAAAATAAAAACAATTTATTGATTAGTTAAGTTAGAGGAAAGTAACAACAGATGTCAGCTATCCCTACATGACACCGGCACCCAGCGAGTATGTTTGTGGCCGTTCTGTTTCCTGCTTTTTCAATGTTCTTTTGCAAATGTCAAACTTCTTTTTCCATTTATTAGATTTCTTTCCTTTATTATTTTCCCCAGCTCAACCCCCCCCCCTTCTGTTCCTGCTTCAGTCTGCTGTTTTCTCCTTTCACAGCTTCAGTGGTATAAGCTCGCTCATGCTGCTTTTAATCAATAACGGGCACATTGGAGGAATAAAACGCTAAACCCGTAACCTTACTGAATTACAGAGAATGGAATGAAGAATTTACAAAATGAAGGTGTAGCTAATGCACAAAATACAGATTTCAGGTTGGCAATAACTATTAGAAATGAATGCTGCACTGAATAATGAATACTTGAAGCTATCTCTTCATGCCCAGAAATTAATCAGTGTTGCAAAGCTGCTGTCTCTCTGTCTTTTTGCTGGCATTTGAATCAGTCTGTCTGACCGAGCATTAGCTCTCCTCTAAAGTAATAAGAAGCTGGGTACGAAACTCCGAATCTGCCTCTCACCAGGAAACGATGCAACTCTGTTGTCATTTTAAGTCTTCACCAGTTTCGGTCTGTTGACTGTGACATCTGTGACGAGATGATTCGTGTTGCTGGTGTAGAAAAACATACACAACTGATAGAAATGTTCGACGACAACATCGTTTTCTAAAAACTTTGATACTTTACATCGAGTACGTTTAGTCTTCTGATGTATACAAGTTCATAAGAAAAACTTTTACTTTCTTTCCTTAATCAAAGTATCTCTACTGACGCAAGTGAAAACGCACAGGCGAGAATTGAGTCAACTCTGCTTGAATGAAACGAATGAGAGAAGGAGGCTTCACCTTTGCACTGCACTCAAAATATAACACGCTTTGCAGAAGTACTGCACTTGAAGAGGCGACACCCTGCTAAAACTGAGAATAGAAATGATCCAAAACAGGTTCTCCCTCAAATATCTTACCTCATATTTAGTCATCTGCTCACCCACTCACAAACAGACACACACATACCCAAAAAAAATCTCCCAACATACTGTAAATGTGAGAAATTGGACTGCCTTCCCTTATGTGTGCAAGCAGTGGTTTGGTCGAGGATGCAGAGGAGGCTTTCCTTAAATAGCCCGTGATAAAAAAACATGTTCTCGAACACTGTCAAGGCAACACAAAAACACATTTGAAATTTTCAAAGCGTCTGCTGTGGAAACGGGCCGACAAAACACTGAGGAGGCTCCGGCTCATAATTGGCGCATGGAAGCGCGTGAGCTGAAAGGACAATCAATGGCGGTATTAGTGGGAGTCTGTAAAGCAGGAGGGTTCAAGGTAAGGCGGTGGTGGCTATAATTAGTCCTATTAGAACCCCACAGAGAAATGATTACTTGTCACTTGTGCGAGTCAACTCTTTAGCCTCCATGAAGATGCGACTGCACCTGAAATCCACAAGCGTGCGAATACGAGGAAAAACTGCACAACCTGCTCACAAACAGCTCAAAGTTAATCGGTTTGAAGGGGCTGTTGAGCGCAAATCACACTGACGCACGGAAGTGAGGACGCTTGTGAGTTGTTCAGGCTAAAGTTCGGAATCAGACGTCATGTGACAGGTAGTTTTCCACTCCTATCCATGACTTCTCTGTACAAAGATGCTATCAGGTATTTAGTGCTATCTATAAATGAACTAGAAAACTTCATCTTTCTGATTTAAAACGTTTGTTACAGAGAACGGTGCAAAAGTAAACAAGTAACATGCTGGAAAATAGTTCATTGTCCTATTTATCGTTGTTATTGTCTGTCTTCTTATTGTTT
Organism: Malacoctenus gilli; assembly: GCA_032164315.1. Taxonomy (NCBI): domain Eukaryota; kingdom Metazoa; phylum Chordata; class Actinopteri; order Blenniiformes; family Labrisomidae; genus Malacoctenus; species Malacoctenus gilli. The sequence continues at coordinate 13,585,587 of JASSRZ010000072.1, read as the reverse complement.
CTTTGTCGTCCAGACCTTAAATTGTGTTCTGAATATAGTATCAATCGTATCAGTAAATGTAACAAAATCTACTTTATGAAAACATTATGTAAGGTTGAAAATAAAAAAAAATGTACTTATTATTCAAACACATTGGCTTGTCGTCCGTCTCTCTCCTTAATCGTGTTTGTTAATGACATCTTTATTTTCTGTCCTCGTTCATCTCATTGTTTGACTCATATTTATCACTTAAGCATTGAGAAAGAACAATTCAGTCATTTGTCAAAGCCTTAGTGAAGTGTGACCAAAGAAGGATCCTGTTTATTACGGAGAACAACACAGCAAAGCAAAAAAAACTAAACGAGAATGAATTTTGAAGAAGAGTTTGGCAGTAAAATCTGTCATTGAATAAACTGCGGTCACCGCCTTCTGCACATGCTCATAAACTCGGCACACTGCACTGCAGTCAAAGTACTTTGTTTTTGGAGAGGAGGAGGAGGAGGAGGATGACAGCTGGCCCTACTTCACCTCAAGGACAATGTCCATATATGTAGCTTCTTTTCCCCGGGACTTTTGATGCTCTCTGCCCAGATTGGACACTATATCAGGTTTTGCCACGTTAAGACGCATAATCCTCAAAAATAGTGCTGTCAAGTGGACGGTTTTTCTATCTGTTTTGCGGGCGAAAAAAACGAGTTACACTGCGTTCCCTTTCCACATTCGGACTGGAGAAGAATCCCTTTGAATGGACCGAATTTCCAAGAGGAGGACACGAATTCCAACCTTGATTTTGCTCTCCTCCAAATCACAATGTCTCTATTTCACTGCAGAATCCTTTATTTCCCCCTGATTGCACACACTGTACTAAAAAAGAAGAAAAAAACTTTAATTATCCGCCCCTCCACTTTAGGATTTACAATAGTGTAATAAAACCTGTTCCCAGCTTTTCCTTTATATTTATTCACCTTCACCTTCACATCTTCACCATCTAAGACCCCCATTTCTCATGCGAGCGTGAATTCCATTTGACAGGACGGCGGTGCACCTCTGAAGTGCCCAACCCCATAATGTCAGAGCTGCTCTCAGTGCTGATGATGTGAAACCTCTAATGAAAAATCACCTGTTAGGAAAGGCTTTTAATTTTTAATGCCGAGTCACTCCACTGCTCTCAGCCTCTGAATCTTCCCTGTGACACAACCGTAAATTAATTCATAGCGAATTTAGAGAAAAACAGATATAACCCAGAAACTGACTTGTGGGTTTAATGATTAAATCCTGCATTTGAAGTCATTTGTGGTCATACAAGAAATATTGTGAAATATATTAATTTGAAGATTATTTTTTCAGCAATTATACACTGATCATCTCTTGTGTAAACTGTACCTAAGTACTGCATAATGAGTTTCACAATTTTTCCTGGCTCAAGTGGGCAAATCCTCTATTTTTTGAGTCATTAAAAAAAACAGCAAGAACTAACACTTTTTAGGCATCACACCATATTATTTGGGCACTCTCGCTAAAAAATGACTCATTACATTGCAACAGGGTTATTTATTAAAGAAGGAATCATTTGGATGGTGTTACTGCAAACTTTTACCAAGTTACACTTACACAGTTTGTTGCTTTTGCCCACCGAAGCTGTGGACACACCTTTGAAAGCCTGATTTACCAGCAAAGCCATCCAGGAGTAGAAACACACACACTATCACCAAGAAGCAGAAGCAGAAGCTTTCAAAATAAAAGTTTCTCTGGTCTGCTGTCGTGTTTGACATCAAATTGTGTGGTTTGACCAGTCCAGAGCTGTTAGAGCTGTTAAAGGCCCAAGCCCCCAGAAGGAGTCCCAGATCCCAGGTTGAGAACCAAGAAGATGGATGATTTATTAGATGGATGGTTGTATTTAAAGTGGGTGTGTGTTTCATGTGCATAAAACACTTTGTCCACTCAGATACTGATGTAATTGTGACTCATGTAACTCTACTACAGCCATTAGCAGTCTGCACACACCTATCCATAACTGTGTAAAGGTCAAGCCGATCAATAGACTAATAGCTGGATATCGTCAACACTGCTTGGCCATTCAGTATTCCACTTGTGTGTTATTTGATGTGTGCTCGCTCACAGGGGAGCCGAGAGGGCTGCAGCCACAGAAACCAGAAAGACCAAATATTCAGGGAATGTGTGCCGAGAATGAAGACGGATACTTGCTTTTCACTGGGCACCCCAAACACTCCCTCGGTGCTGCTTAATTCAGTAACAACAGCTGTATGCCAAGCATGCCACTTTAAGTAATGGAACTTGATTATGCCGACTTTCTTTTTTTTCTTATTTACAATGGAGTTTCATTAGAGCAGACAAGCTGACTAAGAGAAGTGTTTTATTCACAGCAATGATTTAGGATTGTAAGTAACTCAATTACCTCACGGCGATAAATAAACACACTCGGCTCTGTATCTGTAATTTTGTACAATGTTCTTTCGCACGGGGAAGAAGTCAGTTTGAATCGCAAGTATTTCTAAGTGTCGAACCTGAAGGCAGGATTTTGAGGCCTCGTTGCTTTTGTTGTATGAAAACTACAACCCATTTCTTCCACCAGTAAAACCAATGACAGGAGACAGACGTAGGAGACCATATAGATCTCATTTTAGAAGTTACTTCTCAAAATATCGCCAAGAGTTTACAAAGTAGAAGTCTACTTCTTGAGTTAAAGCTGAATAAGTGCTGTCTCATGGAAGTCCGACATCTGCGTCACTGTGGGTCATTTCAGCTTGAAGTTTCTCACATAAAAAATTCCCAACCAGAAAATCTACGTGCTGGCTTCAGAATAAGCAATTCATGAAGTGGAAACTTTTTAAGTGAATATCACAGAGTCTGGCTGTTCCCGAAAAGATCAAATATCCTAAACGATTTCGTAATCTCAGCATGGGGTCTCGGTGCAACTTACTTCCACGAAGTTCTCCGTGCCGCACTCCAAACCCCTGAAGCTGCACTCCAGCAGCATGTCCTCCATGGTGTGCTTGGTGCGGGTGTAAAACTCGTCCAGGCTGAAGCGAGAGCCCGGCGGGCGGTCCGGTTCCGGGGCCAGTTGGAACCCCGGAGCGTTGCCCTCCTCGAAGCCCAGCAAGGGTCCCATGAAAATCAGGTCGCTGTAGCTCATCTGAGACTTCCGGACAAAGTTGTAGTTGCAAATGGTGATGGCGGGAAAAGTCATGTTGTTGGCCACCCGCTCATCCAGCATGGTGATGTAATCGTACTGCATGTAGTAGATGACTCGGTCGGCGACCTGGTACAAGAAAGCGGACAGGGCCAAGGTGAAGACCACCGCCCACAAGCCCTGACGGATGCCAAACTTCTTGTCCTCCACGAACACGTGGTTGGCTCCGTGGAGCGAGCAGCCGCTGAAGAAAGCGGCCAGGTCGTCCAGCTCGGCGACATTGTCCTCCTCGTCAGTGGAGCCCTCCGCCTGACTGCACCCATCCAGGTACTCCCGCGAGTCCCCGTCACCATAACTCTTCTTGACACGCTTGTAGTGGTCATCAAAACCGTCCTTACCGTATCCTCTGCCGGGCTCGTCATCAGCAGAAAAAGAGATGGTGCACATGATCCGGACAGGCATGATGGCGGCAACGTGGAGATAACGCTCCCTATGAATAAAACAGCAACGCGAAGACAGAAGCTTGACTCTCGAAAAAGGTCCAACAACCCTCGGCTGGGTGTGAAACTTCACAGACACAGCTGATGATGCAAAACCATCAGTTGTAGAAATCCAGACAAGCAGCAAAACATTAAGAAACAAGCCCAAGAGCTCTAATTCACCATAAAAAAAACCCACACCGTCCACCAGAATACTTCAAATGTCAAACGCTGGTGCCCCAAACAAAAAGCCAACCACGCGCTGCCATTCAGATTTACTCTGAGACACCCTGCCCTGGTTTGTCCTTGTGTCTTGGGGGCAGATCCATCCCTTGGAGCAATTTCGAAAGACAGAAGAAGTAAAAGAAGATGAGAAGGAGCAGGAGGGAGGAGGAGGAGGAGGAGGAGCAGGGGAGAGAAGGTGAGGCCACGAGGCGATGAGGACACAGAATACTCCCGCAGGGCCGAGCTACAGGTCACCGTGTCGGGGCCGAGTTTCACCATTTACAGGAAAAAAAGGAAGCCCAACAACCGGGGTTTGACGCAGTGCGAGAGAGGGGATGTCAGCGGGGATGTACGGGAGCAGAAAAAGCACCAAATAAGCGGGTACAATTCTGCTGATTTCACTGTTCGGATTGACCTCACTCCTCCCCCAGCAGGAAAATGAAATCATGTCTGCACAGTTGTGTAAACGAATGCAAATGATACTCAGGTGTTAGAGAAATGACTCTCCGTCTGAGCACACGGGGATACACAATGCAATTTTACAAGTGGAGGAACTTTATTGTTTGGTTTGACTTTGTGATGAGTTTCCAGCCAGAAAGAGAGCAAACATAAAGAAATGAAGCCAAGAAAGACCATTTAAAGACACCGCGGGACAAGAAGTATTAGTTTTTTAAGTAAAGTTTCAAGAGCGAGTGTAATATAACAACCCTAAGGTAAAATAAATCTAATCTGCTCATTATTATGTCCAATGTAATGGCTCGTCTTACTGGCAGCTCTCTTTTAAATCTCAAATCCTTACATTGTTGCACGCAGCTTTTTGTGGTAAGCAGGTTAAGTGAAAGCAAATACGTACAAGTAGTAGAGAGAAAAAGAAAAAACAAACTTAATTGGATCTTCTGGATATTGAATATGGAGATAAACGCAGATTCCCAGGGGTGGTGTTGGTTGTGATACGAAAAGGAAACGTATGAGAGCGATCCCCTCGTATCGATCCGCCTCCATTAAGACAGCCGAGATTATTTCCAGAAACACGGCGGTGCCAGAAAATGAAACGTTACACGGCGTTCAGGGGGATGACAGCACTCTTTACAATAAAAAGCTACAGCTAATGATACCACAGGATGCCTCAGAGGAACCGCCACATTAAAACCCGTGGAAAACCAATGGAAAACACATTACCTAAACCAATCCGCCGTGTTGAGCTTTTAAAAACAAAACCACCTGCCGATGCGTTTCCATCAGAGAGAAATCGTAGAGAGAGAGAACAAGAGAGAGGCTGAGAAAAGTAGTAGACTTGGTCAACATGTGTTTGAATGCAGCTGTTGAGATCGTCTATCGGTGGGGGGAAAAACGCGGTTGATAAGACGGCAAAGAAAGGAGTCACGAGTTGGCCTGAGTCTCGTTCTTTCTGGACACTTCAACAGTAGAGCCTGATGGTCTGCGTCCTGTGGTCCTGAATATGCATTAGTGATCACTAGATAGCCCCCGGCATCCAGCCCGACCTAACAAGAAGGTCACGGATTTCCCTCGGCTGCAGGCTCGAGGTCTTCGGAGAGGCTCCATCGCATGAATATTCACACGTGCTAACATATTGGATTTGGCACAATGCAGCGAGTGGCGCAACTCATCTCGGAAGAAATTGAAGCAGTGCAGTGACCCGCGGAACACAGTTAGCTGATTAGGTCAATGTTGTGTTGTGCTGGAATATCTTAATTACATTGTCAGGGATGATGTATTGATGTACACGAGGTTGCAATAAATCTCTGTTTGTTTTGGCGTCGGAAATGGGATGAATCCTCAAAAAGACACAGCGGCTTCAGTTCATTTGCCTTATTCTCCCTCCCCTTCGTGTCCATTCACCCCTTCCTGGTGCTACAAATTGGCTTGCAGATCATCACTCTTCTCTGGCAGGCATGTTGATATCCACTAGGGGGCAACCACCGCACATCTAATCATGTGGCTTCCTCTCAGGGCTGTAATTGCCATGACAGAGCATCAAAAGATTTGATAGGCAGCGCTTTTTGAAGAGTGACACATCCAGCTGTGAAAACAAAAAAAAAGCTCTTAGTCCTCCCTTTCAGTTTTCCAACAAACTCTTTTCACAAATCCTTCCTGATGGGCCGAGAAAAACCGCTGCAGCTTCCTACTTCTTTTTTGGGAATCGATCGACTTAACAGAGTTTTCACTGGTGAGCTCCGAAATGAAGTGATGTAGCCGATGCACTGGCTGAACTGCAGAACTGATGAACTGAGGGGAAAAAGGCCTGCAAAAGCCATAAATTTGAAACAATGAAAAAGATATTGATTTTTGGACTCACATAGGATAGCTGCAGGCTTTTAAATCAGCAGCAAATCGGCCAGGCCCTTTGAACCAGCAGTGTGACGTCACCCCCATAAAAATTACCCCGAATGAATGAATCAGAGAGCATTTATTTGCCGGGGAAAAATCGGTTGAAACCGGGCGGCCCGTATGCCTGGAGGCTCCAGAAGCTGACCGGTGAACCTACTGGGGACGATTGTTGGATACTTTCCCCACACCTCCTCCTGCTCCTGCTGCCTCCGCGGTCTCCAACAGCAACTTTCTCGAAAGGAAAAAAAACAACCTCCTCCTGAGGATTTTAGCTCTCTGTGAGACCCATTTGTTTGTTTTCCAGCAGATGGACTCTGGGCACTCGGAAGGGAAACAGGGAATCTACCAAAAAAAAAAAGTTTTAAAAAATCCCACATTTTTGCATCGGGTCAAAAGGTGGCAGTGTTGTGATGTGAGTGCGCACGGTCACAGCTATAGTACACATCCCCAGGGCCGGGATTTCAACAAGGCCATGCATTTCGCCATGGTCAGAGTGAGAAGAGCGCAGGGCAGATGAGAGGAGAGGTTTAACGCTCCCTTTCAAGTCCCTCTCACCAGCTCCGCTTACAGCGAGGATCGACCTGGCGTTGCCATGGATACATCCTGGCCGTCAGCGGCGAGAGGATGCACAAAGCCCATTACTCAGAACATGCATACAGTCACACATGCACACACGTGGACACACACACACACACACACACACACACACACACACACACACACACACACACACACACACACACACACACAC
>JASSRZ010000072.1:13561430-13576549 GCA_032164315.1 Malacoctenus gilli | reverse complement strand
ACACACACACACACACACACACACACACACACACACACACACACACACACACACACACACACACACACACAAAAGCCAGGAACTGAAGGAAAAACATGTGAAAGTGTCCGCAGTACTTTCTCTTTGCTTTCCACACACACACGCCAATTAAATGGTCGCTTTAGGATAATTTATGCACGCCTCATAAATGTGACTTGAGTTCCAATTTGAAGCGAGGAGCGGAGAGTCAAAATGACAAAATAAAGATATCGCAAGGACAACAACAAGCCGTCACACCGCGGCTATGTTATTACTTGCTCCCAGGCAATGTTCAATCAATAGTCTAACATTCATACTTTTTGGTTATTGCGGGATTCGGTGGATTCGGCCTGCTCGGTGAGAAAAAGAATTTTAAAAATGGGAAAAAAACCCCCCAAAAAACACAGCCGGTAAACAAAAAAGAAGCTGGTCTATTCCCAGAAGAAATTGTGGCAGAATGAGACAAAGGCCAAAGGCAACGATGCCGTTCTCCAAATCCCGATTTTCTGTCCTCACCTTTCAGGCCGTCGCTATCTGAAACTCTGAAAGTTGTTGTGTGCAAACGCGCCAATATGGGGAGAAGAATGACCCGTTTGTTTTTTTAGGCGAGCTGTCGTGGCGAAGCAACGCGTTTCTCATTTAAAGAGGTGCAGAGGTGACACACAACTTCATGATCTGTCCCTCGATATGGGTGACAAGAGGAGAAAAAAGCGACTCAGAGATAAGTAGACGGAGCCCGCCTGGTAATGGAGGAAAATGTAGTTGAGTCATGCGTTCAGTAAGGAAGGTTGTGACACACTACTCCCGGGAGACTAACTCAAGCATGTGGCTATGACATTTCTTTGCCAGGAAAGTTCTTGAACTGAACCGTAAATGATAGACAAAGAAAAATGAATAAGTCATGGTGGCAACTGCACGAAATTATGTTCGGATGTCTTGTGTTGTCGAGGAAGAATGTCAGTTTAAAAGCTGAAATTTTTACACTACAACGAGAGACAAGTTCAAGAAATACGTGTCAAATGTATTTATGAGTGAGAGAGTGAAAATGTGATCCAACAGCACAGCATATTTGTGAACGGTGTTAGTTTTTACACCTCTTTCTTGATTCCAACTCTCCAAATTAATCATCAGCACGGCTCACTGTTGGTTAAGAAACACCTTAAATATCCCTAGTCTGTTTGTGTTGGCACTGCTACATCTTTCACAGACCACCGGTTCCCAACCTCTTTTCCCAGGAGTGCCCCCGGCTGCCTGGAAGAAAGGCTGCAGACCCCCTCTGTCTGATTTCTCATTTGTCAAGACAGTACAGTGAAGCCAGGGACTTCTGGACCCACCGACCTCCCAGAAGCTTTCAGAATAAAAGCACGGGGAGGTGTGCCATGCCTTCCAAAGTGTAGAGACGCAAGGGTTTTTTCGGAGGGTCCCTTTTCGTTGCTGTCATAAACAGCACTGACCCACTGAAACACAGAGTCTGGTACCTGGCACAAAATATTCAGAGCCGATCCCTCACATCCAGGGAAGTTATGAGAAATGGCAGCCATTGGATCTTGGATCTTCTCCAAGATGTCCAGACGAAAATGAAAAAATAATGTTCTGACTGCAAACAAGAGAATAAATAATCTTTGTCATTCAGATGATGTTCCTTCTCACTCTGGAGACAGATTCGCCACACATGTATAGCAGCTTCACACTAAAAGCTTCTGCTAGGTTTTCCAATCTCATTGTACAGAGAATATTTGTATGGAGACTGCAAAAACTTAAATGCCGAGATTGAGTCAAAATATCTCAGTACAGCTAAACCCCCCCCCCCCGCCATCAATATACCTCATTTTCTATCGCTAAAATCTTAACTCGCACATCATTCCAGTACATTCCAGTGATTTTCACTCCAGTTTCAGTGTTTCTATGTTGAATTTGGGCTGCTCTGTTTTTCAGCAGTTCGGAGAAGTGAACTGACGCGACACTTCTATAAAAGTTTCCATTGTGCTCCCAAATTTAGCAGCGGCTCTGTCACGGCTGTCAGCAACCATGCTGTAACACGAACGCAACGCGCGGTGTAAACGGAGGCCTTCAAAGCAGGGCCGCGCACGGTCACGGCGCGGCGACCTGTGCGCGGGCAACGCTGCGACGTGGTCGATGGCGGGGCCCAAACGAGAGGCAAGAGACAAGTCGAGAGACTTCAGAGGGATTTCATTGGGATGCAGACCGAATTCAAAGACACTGGCAAATATTTGTTCATACCAGAGCGAGCAACAGGAGATGGCGAGCGCACTGCATCTCAAGTGGCGATGATATTTATCACATGCTTGAAATTCACACGGCGTCCTGGTGGCCATCTAATGATGATATGCAGCTGGCGGTGGTCAGGCCATCAAGTGCTTTTAGTGTAGAAAAAACCCCCCTCAAGATTAAACAGAAATGGACATAGATACGCAGTAATGTTGTTAAGGTCAGTGCAATTAGCACCACACTGAAGAAGGAGATGGATGCCAGATGGGATTTTAGACAGCTGGAATCAATGGAGACATCATATGTCTGCTTTTGAAATCAATGGATCCCACGAAAACACCAGCGTGTTTCAGATCAGAGTTGGGAGCAAGGGGGCCTCCTTTTTTTCTCCCTCTGTGGCTCTGATTGACATGTCAAATGTGAACACAGCAGGGTCAGAGGGCAATAATAGCCGCTCTTTGATTGCCCCCCCCCTTTCCTCCAGCGCCACACAGCGGTCCCGGCCCCCCTTCGAATGTGATTATCGCCCAGACTAACCCATTACCTCCACGGCGAGGTCCTCTGTGTCTCCCATCTTCTCTCTCACCTAGTCAGTCAGCCTTTACTCGCTCTGCCTCCGTTTGATTCGCGCTCTCTTTATTCCAACACATTTTTCACTCCCCCCTCTTCCTCCTGTGCTCGATGTTGCAGCGCCGCGAAGATGAGTACCAGAGAGGCAGCGGGCTGCCTTTTAACACAAGAGCCAGTAGGGACACAGTTATCAAGCAGAATGATTTAAATATGTCACTTGGTGGCATTTTCATAAAGCCAACTCATCTGGGCAGGCCCAGAGTCACACAGCGAGGGGATCCAAATACTAATATCAGTGATTACGGAGTCTGCTTTCAGGACCTCCATCTGCATCGAATCATACATACGAATAAATTCCCAGCGAGCCACCTCGACGTGCATGAACTTATTCAACCAACTCTAAAGCCTTTAAATAAACAATTGGGCTTATTTTTCTCGCAAGTTTCGCTGTGTGTATTAAAAAACATGAACATCCCGAGGCTGTCTTTGAACAAGTCCGGGGTCCTCTCTCCGGCTCAGACATAACACTTTTTTTTTTGTCCGTCTCGTCATTATTTCTGTCTGACACCGATGAAAATAACTCACAGGAATTACGTGACAACCATGACATTTTCTCAATTGCTCTTTTTCCCAGATATACGGCTTTCTCCAAAGTCTGTCATTATGCTGTTAGACAGTATATCACAAATTAGGAACCGGGAGACTCTGCTGTCAGTGAATCATTTTCATTATTGCTGCTGAACAAACGTCATCAATTTTGCACGGCTCTGTAAAAAGGACCCCAGTTGCTCCAAAACTCAGCATGGATTGCAATTTAACTTTCCTTCGAGTCACGCAGCGTGAGAGCCACTTCTTTAGCTCAGATTTGCACGAGGAGGCACAGACTGAGGATCTAGAAAAGGAGAGAAGAAAACAGCGAGGACTTGGCAGACTCGGTACGCTTTTTTGTTCAGAATTTAAATTTTACGTTTTCACAAGTTTTTTTTCCTCTCCTCCAACAGTTTTCTGGAAACCGATAAATTATGGAAAACTCAAGGCCAAACTTGTTACAGTTTTGCTCCACTGTGTTTCCATCTGAACACAGTCTGTGACAAATGTTATACCACCGGATATGCGCATGTTTAATCTCAGCCGTGGCAGAAAACAACAACATCCTGCTGGCTTCGTCTCTCAAATAAAACAGATTAATCACAGTTACATCACTGTCTGTGCAAAGTTTGTTTTTTTCTTCCTCTAAAATTCTGTTAAACTGAGCACCAAAAGGTTACTTGGAGTCCACGAGGAACACAGTCAAGCTGGTCCTGTGGTGAGAAAATGCACACCTGCTGCAGTTTACATGACCGTCGTGATGCCAGGTGCCGCTGACAGCAGATGGTTATCTCGCTGTGGCGATGTGGAAGCAAAATTATAGCGACAGACCGAGAGAAGACTGGCGAGGCTTCATCTCGGGTCAGGAGAGGTGAAGCCACGGGAGTCAGATAAAAAGTTTTGGGGACTTCTTTATCCGGACCGTTGCAACCTGGTGGGAGGCTACTGCCACTCGCAGCTGTCGGCAAATCTCAAACAGGAGGATGAAAAGATCGACATAAAATAAACAGCAGGGGTGGACGGCAGGCGCAGCTCTTTTTCTCTTTTCTGTGCTGAAAGTGATTATTAAACTGTTGAAGCATCTTGTGGAGGCATCATTTTTTATATGCATAATTACCTTGCAGGTGGCGCAGGTTAGCACTCTTTGTTAACTATCATGCAAATGAACTAAAACAGATGTTAAAGCTTTTCTTTCTATCAAATCCCCAAAATCTATTCAGGTACAAATACATTTTTTTCTGTTTTGCTGTTTTGTTTTTCACATCGTCACTTCTGACTTCAACAATGGCCACAAGTGCCACGATAAAAATCAGCTGGTAAAATTATCATATCAAAGCCTCTCCAACATGCTGCCGCACTCAGCCTAATCACTCATGCGCTGGAAACACCCATCGCTACTTTACCGAGGCCAGAGGGCAAAGGAGGCGGGACACAGATAATGCGTGGGTGGGGGGTTCAGTGTTGTATACAAACACATCCACATCAGAGACGAGCGTGTCTCTGTTTGCGAGACAATCAGTGGCCGTCACAGGTTGCTTATTCTCCCTCGCTTTGTGTCTCAGCCCGGCAGAATGCACTTGCAACACCAAGAGGATCCCCATCATAACAATAACAACAGATGGACACTGATGACATCGTGAAGCCGTAGAATCGCAGAAGTTGTCGGTGAAAATTTCTTTGTATCTCAACCCGGTTACGTTTGCTGCTTCCAAGAAGGACCAAAGAGGATCCGATACCATTAACAGGTGGGAGAAAGTCACAAGCGGTCATTGTGACTAAAATGATGGATTTCAATATGATCAGAAACTTCGAAACTCACCACACCAAACTTCTCTGGCAAAGATCCAAAATACAGACATCTGACTCAAATGTCAGTACAGAAAGTGCTAACTTTAAAACAACTTGCTTGCACAAAAATATGTCTATAAATCCTCCTGTTGAAATGGCCACTCTGTTCTAAATAGATTCTAAATCATCCTCAGATGACATAAACAGCTCTCTTATACATTTGCATGTGTTATAATGACAAAGATTTACAGTTAATTTGTCTTTTGCTTTATTACTTTGTCAGGAATCAGGTCCTTGTGCACTACAGGGGACATGCTAAGACTGCTGTATTGTATAGTACTCAAACCGATGAACTGTCAGCTGCTGGTGGGGCCCGATACACGTGAACGTCAGAGTGCAGACACCCGGTGCACCTCTGCTCCCACGTCTGTATGCAGCCGAGCGACCACCGCGATGCCCCCAGGAGAGCAGGGGCAAGGAAAGGCAGAGTCACAAGGAGAGACAAGGAGGAGTGAAGGTGAGTAAGAAGTTGTAAAAAAAAAAGCCCGTAAAATATCTAAAGGGAATAGTGGCGGTGGTGGTGGTGGTGGTGGGGGGGGTTGAGGGATCCAGCTGGATGCCTGAGTGCCGATCTATTTGTCATGTCAGATAATATGACAAGCTCTCCGAAGTGGGGGAGGATATAACCAGATTATTGGGAGTACCTCGATTTATTTGCAGGTCTAAGAGAGCCAACAGTCACGGGAGCCTGACACGCTCATCACTTTTTAAAACAAGATTGGATTTTGTTCATTTGCTAACGGGATTACGTTGTATCTTTACGTGAAACTGAAAATTTGTCAGGGACGTGATTTGTTTGGCTAATTGTCGAATCTCTCCAACTCTGCTGTAAGCTGTTGTTAAGCAACCTCAGCAGTTGAGTCTCGTATTAAAAAGCGAGCTCTCCCTCTGCTATCCATAAATCCATCCATCCATCCATCCATCAGTGCGATCACGAAGCAGTGTGTGATGTTGCTGCATTTATAATGCTTTACACATGCTTGCAGGTCTAAAATCGTCCTCTTTCACTGAGAGAAAAATCGATGTGGAGAAGGTGGGTTAAAATCACCTCAAAGTCTCATGTAAGACAGCAAAAACTTCTGTCCTTTATGTTTAAAATGAGGCAGTAGCTGTTTGATTGTCTGCACAGTAACCTCCACAGCGAACTGACAAAAAACAACTAAGTGATCAAATTTGTCTGTAAAGTGAATAGAAACATTGGGTTTTTTTTTTCATTTAAAGCGAATGTCACGAGAAAAACAAGCTAGAAATGACAAGAAACTGAGGGTGGAGGGACCAACATGCTGAAAACAAGAGTAAAAAGTTCTGCTTTGACTCACTAATCATAAAAGACTCATCATGGTTTGCTCTCTCTGTGATTTTCCTCTCTACAGTTCGTTCCCTTTCTCAACACTACACTGACGTCGTATCTGTGCATTTGTGCTGCAGCGTCCCGTCCAAGTTTTTCTTTTATTAAGTTCCTGAGAATGTCCTAAAGAATTAATGTGACATTTATTACTTCACATTTACCTCTTCAGCCTCTAATCACTTGTAGATGGTGAAAAGATTAGAGAGCCATCAACCAGTGAAGATTAGGATCCGGACAGGGCCTGACAGGGGGGCTCACTATACGAGATTTACCATTTCCTCGTACCAAATAAGGGCTCGGTTGCTGATTAGAAGGGGGCAAAATCAATACGCCCTCCTGGTTCCCATGCTCAGCTGGAGCGCCAGGCACTGAAAAAGGGTCAATGATTTAGCACACTGCTCGCTGACGGAAATTAATAAACATGAGAGGGGGGGAGGCTTGTGCTGTGGCATGTATGGCGTTTACATCAGAAAGGTGCGAATGATGAGGAAAGTTAATTCAGCAAGCTGAGATAGCGAACGGCGAGAGACTGAAGGTCACTCCTGTGCTGTTATTGCGCAGTCATCCCGCTCGCTCCTTTTTCGAGCTTCCTTCCCGCGGCGTCTCACTTTTTCTGCCTTTCCTGAAGGAGCTTTCGTAAATACGGAGTCGATTCTCTTCGCTTAACACGAACGCCTATATCTCCAGAACATGCGTGTTTCTCTTTTGATTCACAGATCCGAAGCCTCTCGAGGCGCGCGAATGCGGGAAAAGAAAGAGATATGTGAGGATTTACAGTGAGGGGGAGAGAATACAATCAAACCTATTAGGAGAGAAAAAAACGCAGCGCTCGCCAAGTAAACCCACATGGTGCCTACATCAACAACAGGCAGTCATTAAACTATGTCCTGAGGAGGTGCAGTGACAGCTTCGAGTAGTTTGGTATTATAACACCATGCCCAATTTACAAGCCAGATATTTGCATCAGAGGCAGGGGAATTCCTGAGTGAAAACGCAGCTTAGGGACGAGAAGCATCTTCTGTTATCTTACTGATAAGGACAGAAACACTTGCATCTTTGCTGGCTGGGTTTTTTTTTTTTTTCTCTTTTTGAGTTTCCTTTTTTTCTGCTCCTTGTGTAAGCTCCTTACATGGTATGTCTTTTTTTATTCTCCCATTAAATAATGGATCTGAGGGCTGAGATAGTTCACATGTTTATACTTTCTTCCGTTTTTACCGATTCAGGCTTTATGTAGATTTTTGTTTAGCTCGCCCTCCTCTGGAGGAAGAAGGACTGTCATTAGGTGGACAGTGGTCCTCATGTGAGAAATCAACTGATTGCACTTTAAGACACTTCACTGGAGGGACATAAATCCTGCCTATAAGGGACGGTGCATCAGTCCTCTTTGATAAATGCTGCAGGCAGCTACCTGGCTGGATGATGTGAATTCAAAGAGGGAAAAGGACATACTGTACACGGAGCCTGGGGTTCATTAGGACTCCTGGAAGCTGGGTAATATGGAGAGAAGCTGGCTGAAATATAAATGTAACCAAAGGAAAACCCGAGCATGTTTTCCATCAGGCAGCGTAAAGCCAGTGCTAACCAGCCAACTTTCAAGTGAATGACTCTGGGAAGCTACTTTGATGTAGCTCACAAGATGCCAGTAATGAGGAGGTTGACTTTGCTCTCGCTGGAGCCCCCCCCCCCCCAAAAAAACCCCTCTCCTCTTTGAATTAAATGATTGCTAGTCAGTGCGCTGATAGCGCTGTGCGTTTGTGGCTCCTGCTTGTCCCTTTCCTGCCCAACTCCAGCAGGCACTGTTTGAATTTGGGGGTCACATTAGCCTCCCGCTAATGACCGAGTCCCCCCCACCCCCCACCCCACCCCAGCCCACCAGCTGGGAGAATCTGTGAAGTGAAAGTAAATAAGCCATCATCTATGCCAACAGACGCACACACAAAAAACCCTACAGAGCTGCACTTGACCCAACTCTTCACATAACCACGTGACGCTGAGCTGCGCAGATTGGAAACCACAGATGAACTCTGCTGAGGTCCGAATGATCGATGCCAAACTGTGCGAGCTTTCAGGCCACTTTCTTTGGTTTCTGCCAATTTAAAGTTCAAGCACACAGTATTTACACACTGTAACAAATTGATGTGATTTTTTACCAGTTTAGGTTATTTACCAAAGAAATTGTGATGGATCCAAATCTTCCTTTTTCTTTCTTTCTTTTTTTTTTTAAGCAATTTATGAAACCTTGCAGTTTAATTAAAATCTGTTTTCTCAGAGTTCAAACAGTAAATTATTTCTAGAAATTTCAACAAATTAATGAAAGTTTTCAGGCCCCAAAAACTGAACCTGAGTTGCGACAATATCTTCATGTTGCCAACGATGGATGATGAAAGATAATGAGATCAGAGCTAAAACAAGGAAGTATAATTGTTGCCAAGGTTCTTACAGTCTTACTTTTGGTTTGGCTAATTGTGTTTATCTTTGCAGTGAATATCTTCACGTGTGAAGCTTTGTGTGTGAGTAACAGGTTCACTCGCGCAGCTGAATGTATTAAATAAATAGTGTTGAAGTGTCTCATATTATTTCCCACAACAGGGATCCTCAACTTCAATTCACTCAGAGAGAAAATTCAAGGCTTCATTAATGAAGTTGACATTAACAGTCGGGTCTGGCTGGAATGACACAGGTCTTTATCTGGAGTATAAGATATTTTCAGCTCTTTGCTGGAAACACTTGTCATAAGGTGTAATTTGAAAAAGTGTCATTATCACAAGCCAGGTTACAACTGTCTGCGTCTGCTCCCTTAAATAACACTGAAATAAATACATGAACCGATGCGACAAAAAATAAAAACGTATTGACAAGTAAACTTCTCATCAGCATATTTTTTCTATGACTTTCTCATTTTTCAGTGTCACATCGTTTCTTCTTGTCATTTTATTAGGAGGCAGATTGCAGTTCTTTCCTTTAAATTAGTCTTTTTTTCCCGGCTTTTTTGTGTCTGGCTGTGTCAGATATGGGTCACATGCTGGAATAGACGCCATCAGTCATCCCACAATAAATAGCAGCAATTCAGATTGGAGCTGGAGAGATTATAGCACGAATGCGGCCAACGGACCAGAGATACCATCATGCAGCTCGCTGGGATTGCAAATGTGGTAGTAAATAGATTAAAAGACTATCAACAACAGTCAGTTAGAAACACTTAAAAGGCTTGGGGGAAAAAAAAGACAATTCATTGCTAATGAGAGCAAATTGTGGTCATATTTTTAGATGAAAAGGATATGAAGGCCTTTGGATTTCCTCTGGTTAATTGTGGATTTTCACAGAGATAAAATAAAACAAACGACACCTCAAAAAGCCAAAGTTATTCTCTCCTGCCCAAGAGTGGTGCCGTGAGAGGAAGTCAAAGACTGTGATTAAACAGAAACACAGTAATTGATATTCCTCGCAGGACCTCAAGACGCTGCCAGAAGAGAGATGGGGGAAGACGGAGAAGAGGGGGGAAAACGGAAATGTATTACTCAACGTCAGTAATGACCATAAACATATAAATCACGGGGAACTGAGGCTGTTACTGGGAAAATGAATCAGGCACCGCTATGAAGGGGAAGGTTGAAGGCGATGCATGAGGGATGACGGCAGGCATGGAGGAGCAGAAGTGAGGAAATGAGGGGGAAACTCGCCGGCTCAGAACAACATGGCAGCGCAGCGCGTCCACTGGTGTTTTATCACAACTCACTTATAATTACCGACACGTACGGCGGCTGCGATCCTCTCCGTGACCAACGCTCGATGTTTGATGGACTGAACCTTGGGTGGAATTTTTTATTTTTTCTCTCTCTCTTTTTTTTTGACGCACCCTGATACAATCCCGCACCTTCTCCATGTTACTGTGGAGTGACAGCTGAGCCGCTGCAGGAGACGCGGAGACGGATTCAGGATCAGTTCAGCCAGTCGGACAGTGGCGGCCCGCAGCGAATCAATCACGATTACCTGGCTTAAAAAAATAGATCAATGCCGTTAATGACCCGCGTGACTTTGTCTTGATTTACATGAAAAAAAACAAGGACACGAACACAGTGGGCCGACACAGCATATCTGCTCCTCTGTATGTACTCACATCCACCACACAGATGACAGGCCATTATAGTAATGGCCTGTCATCTGTGTGGTGGACAGTAATCACCTTCTGGAGTTAAGCAAGGAATTTATGGGTATAACCCCAAAAACGATTCATGTCTTTATTAATTTGAGTGCTTTAGGTAAGTGTTTGATTTAGGATTTGCTCCTTTCTGGAAAAAAATGTCAGAAAAGTGTTCAAACTGCCCTTTAATTGCCTACATTAACTTTGCCAATATATGAAAAGCAATTATAGGTCAGTTTTTTAATCATAATTAAAAAAAACATCCTACCAGTTTCAAATATCAGATTATTACTTTTTCACGCTATCAAATGAGGATATAAATAGAAAATTGTGGAAAAGCTACAATTAAAATGTCACTAAACCACATTTTAACAGCTTGTTTTGTCCTCATTATAGCAACAGAGGAAAAAAAATAAAAGCAGAAAATTCGCACATTATTGCTTAAGTCAAATTACTTTCCATTTATCAAAATACAGCATTCAACAACATCCACCGCCATAATCCTTATCATTCGGTCCTTTTAATTTCAATGGTAACATGCAAATCAGGAAGGCACATAATTATTGCCAAATCATTAGCATTGGCGCACATAAGCTCCAATATGAAATATTGATATCAGTCTGAAATTAATGTTTCTGTCAGTATGTCAGGCCAATCGAACAATGCTTTAATTATGCTTCAACAGTGGAGTCATTATACGAAATAGGTCAAATTTGTTTGTTGCCGTCTTCAAGATTGTCTCAGGAAGAACATTGTTTAGAAGGATGAGAAAATGCTAGTTGTGCTGGAACAATGTCCCACAGAGAAAGATGTGAGGCTGTTTTTAAAAATGTCACAAGTTAACGTGTGTTTGGAGACTCAAAAGAGTTAAAAAATTTTGCACTTTAGTAAAAAAAAAAAAAAAAAATTCATGAAAAAAGGGCCAAAATGCCAGAGCTGAGCTCCAACTTCAAGTGATTTTTGATGAAGATGAGACACAAAAACTGAGTGAAAATGCGACACAAAACAAAAAGCCAAGCCAAACGTCTGAACATGAAACCTCATGAAACAGACCGAACCACTTAACAATGAGACAAGGACAGAGTGGGGTGTATATATATACACACACACGAGGCGGTGGGATTTAATGGGACGCAGGTGGTAACAATCCTGGTTCACAATGAACTGAGGAACATGAAGGATGGAACAGCAACGCACTCGAGTTTGAGAAAGGAGGTGCAAAAAAAAGACCAGAAACTTGAAATTCGAAACAAAAGCAAACAACTGAAAAAAACCCCACATACACGACAGACACTATGTGATATGTCTAACATATTATTCAAAAATGGTGATAAAAGAGAAGGGCCAGACTGCTCACTATCATTGTTGTTTGTACTGAAAACAACCACTCAGTTATTTGGAGGTATGCAGCAAAAAATAATGAAATCACAGAATGTTAAACGTTGGAGCTTTTGGGTAACAGCAGCAGAAACAAGACGAGAAAATGAATTTATACCAGCACACAGATATTAGATAGCAGAAGAAGAGGAAAAAGCCCTTTTCTTTCTGAACACCAGCATTATTTTCTCGCTGCACTCAAACGCCCTCAACCGTCACCGGACTTCAATCCAGCAGAGCACCTTTGGGAGGTGGTGAAATGTGAAATTGACATCATGGATATGCAGCTGACAATTCTGCGACTGTGTGATGTTACGATCCAGCATGAGGCTTAATCTCCGAGGAGTGTTTGCAGCATGCCATGAAAAATTAAAGCAGTTCTGAGGACAAATGAGGTGGACGAGCAAGGTGTAGCTCACAGCCGGCTTTCTTCCTCCTTTTCCTAGCCTGGACTGACTCATGTAAAAGAGACATTTTCATATAAACAGTTGGCTTTCATGCAGATATCTAGTTATAATGCCTTTGTGGGATTGAAAGTTGTCTCTTTTTCATTTCAAAATCCGCCTCATAGTGCCAAGGTTATCGTGCCTTCTTCACATTGTTACATGGGATTGACTCCAGCCAATCATTCGGATGAAGCCGGTATAAAAGATAGATGGACCCTGACTCGTCATCATGTGCTCCTTAGCAACAAAAACATTATTACCAGTGTTAAAAATAGTCCCGGCTGCATCTTGGCTAACGAATGCCGGGTGAGGAGAGACGGCCCAGGTTAGGTATGTTACGACAGGCGGCGAGCATGTAGCGCAGCGAATGTGACACCGCGATCTCCGGCATCTCGGAGGAGACTCAACCCTCGGGGCAGAGCAGCCAACAAAAAAATGCCAACAGGACAGAAAAAAAAAGTGCTTCAGGCTTGAAAGTCGTGTTTGATGTTGACAGCTGATGTGACGAGACTTGGAAGCCGCAGGTTTTTTTTTTTTTACTCCTCTTGTACAAGACAGTTTCCAAATGAGCAAAAGCAAAACAGTCAGCAACTTCAACAGACAGCGCCGCAAAGAGTCGTCAGATATGCTCTTTGTTGCAGCGGGTTATTTAAATAAGGTGTGAAAGACGCATTACACAACTAGAGAGCGTAATGAGTTTGTAGGCTGCCCTGGAGTTGCCCATTGTCTTGAAGGTTTGCAGGCAGTCGTCTCGCCACCTCACGCAAGCTACCAGCAGGTGCGATGGTAGCGTAATAAAACAGCAGCGACCGAGTTATTCAGCTTCATAACCTACATTGCACCACGCACTTTTCTTCAGCTCGTACAGCTCCTTAAATAAACACTAAGGCCTTTAAAGAATATCAACAAGTCAACAAAAACAGACTTTAATATCAGCAACAAACATTTGGTTTGGTTTGCTTCTTTCAGTGTTGCAGGGCAGAGAAAATATAGTACGCATTAAAGTTTTTTTTTGCTCAACTCTGAAGGTTGTAATGTGTACTTTATGGACTGAAACCAAAACAGCTCAGATGTTGGTTTTTATCCAGCAGAATATAAATGCAACAGTCCAGTCGGTGTGTGTGCAGCTTGACCCTCATTTTAAACTCGAGGCAACATCAAGAATATTCGTTACTCACCTAACTCAATGGACTTTGCCTTATTTAACACACTTTTCTTCAAAGGCCTCATATCACGGCCAGGGGTCAGGCTTACAAACGGAGAACACAAACAGTGGGTACAAACTACCTAATTTGCCCCCCCCCCACCCTCCCACCGGTACCAGTTTTAAAGCATGCGGCGTTGCATCACACTCTTAAAAATTAGCCGCTCTGCTTGCAGGACAGAAACAGAAACTTACCTCCCTCGCCGTCGGGTGCAAAGAAAAGCTGAGGTAAAAATATTCTGGGTGTTAAAGTTAGAAATATGACCATTTCTCACATCACTGACACTGTAATTTTATGTGGTGCTGATATATTGGAGCTGACAGGGAAATCAGAGTTGAGGCACGAGTATATTTTTCCCACCAAGCTTCTCAATAAATTCAACCCCGAAGAAGCTCTTCCTGGAGGAAATCTGTTATTCTTCATTTGTCACTCTTATGTTGACTTTTTTTCCGCTCTTTTTGGATTTCCACACATCTGGAACTGTCTTTTTAAAATCCTCCCTCACTCCTCCAACACCAGCGGGCACATCTGCTCAGTTTCCTTTTTCCTTTTTCACCCCTCACACGCCTACGTCTAATTTGAACCCCACCCAAGGGACCCCGCTCTCCAGATTGATAACTGGCCATTCATGGCTATTTTTTTCTCTCTTTCTCTCTCACTGAGGTTGTGTTTGAATCAGTCTTCTCTTCTTCCATCTCCTGCAGTTGTTGTTTTTAATAGAAAGCCCCCTGTGGCTAAACTTCCTCATTAGCTGTCCTGTGGAGTTGCACAGCACAACTATACCTGCATCAATATGTCTCCATTTAGCCTTCTCCCTGGCTGCCTGCAAGCCTCACAGCCAACCCATCACTCGGTCTCACCCCACTAACCACAGGTGCTGATACACATCTTTATTTTGTACACATGCTCCAAAGTGTATATACAAACACATACGCATGCATAACCTCACATATATATCGAGAGTTGCTGACGGTGTCTGACACCAGCCTCCAAAATGTTACACATGTACTTTGAATTCTGAGCGCAACTAAAGAGCAACTTTGAAGCGGGCAAAACCAAACAAATCCATACGTCTGTACAGCACCGCTCGGAGATAGCGACATGAGCGGGATGGTAATCGGAATGTGGAGACGTACTTTTAACAGGATGGCTCGTGGTTCACCTGAGAACAAGATAAGCTTAATCCACGTTCGCACGGCGAGCGACGCGACCCACAAGCCAAAAGAAAAGCCCGTTTGGTCTTTTCTCTAATAAAGCTACATGAGCGTGGAAAAGTGCTCTGGGCTTATACACTGATCAGCCAAAACATTAAGACTACCTGCTTGATTTCTCTCTGTGCAACTGAGGCT
>JASSRZ010000072.1:13550097-13561330 GCA_032164315.1 Malacoctenus gilli | reverse complement strand
AAGTGCTCTGGGCTTATACACTGATCAGCCAAAACATTAAGACTACCTGCTTGATTTCTCTCTGTGCAACTGAGGCTCCGGGAGGTCTCTCAGGATGTGCTGCGAAGTCTGGTATCAAAACATGAGCAACAGATGCTTTTGGTTACATGTCTGGGCCTTACTGATGGATCCTGATGACTGCAGACCAGGAACATGAGCTAGACTTTTGGACACTGTCCCACCCTGTCGTCTCACCATCACAATTTGGCCCTCAAACTGACTGAAGGGTCATTTTCTCTGTTCAATTGCTGTCATCACGAAGCAATCGCAAAACGCCACAGTGACGTCGCTCTACTGAACAGTATTCGGCAATTTTCTCTTCATACAAGATGTATTTTATAAATACTAGATAATGTGGGGTTTCCCACGCTCACGTCAATTTTTTTATTTTTGTGCTAGGAAACATTACATATCAAATTAAACATTCAATAGAGACACACCTCGTATCAGTTTGGTTTTTGAGCCTATAACCAATCAATAAATGAACACAAAAAACCCACAAGGGCATCACATCAAACTTCATGTTTTTTTTTAAATTACTTTTGCGATGTTTTTGTGCTGAAAATATCACATCACAAATATTTCCGATCATATGTAGCAGGCTTGTCATGTCTGTTTAACAACTGACCTGGTATCTGCTGTTACGGCTGTGAATTCCACCTAAACATGTGTCACTTTTCATATCCTCAGATTAGATCGTTGACTTTAACTATATAGCCTCATGTTGACAGGCGTGATGGAAAAAAAAGAGGCGTCTATATTTAGATATCTTACACGGTTTAAACCGTGCAGGTACCAAGCTAAAGGCACCTTGTGCTCTTTGGTCGAACATCACACTTCCATTATACATCATGACATTATGAAGGCAGTAAAATTTAATATCCCGGTACATAAGACCTGTGGGTGACTCATCCTGCTATTATTTGGTGGCACAAAATTTAATGTGATCCTTTGAGTCATGCTTGAATGTGACTCAGTCAGTTAGCCGCTTCGACAAATGAGCAACACTTTTCCCGGTAAGCTCCGTTCTTCCCGCAATCCGAGAAACATCTCGCAAATAACGTTTTATTAATTTCTGGGATTTGCCTATCGAGTTTCTGCACCAGCGTGCTTTAACCTTATTACGCGACTAATGAGGTGAAAATCTACTTCTCAATGAAGCTGCGAGAGCCCCTCGCCGGAATAAACCAGCGAATCACTCCTACCTTTGCATGGCTGTAATGATGGCAGTTACATTAGCCAGGGACAGATTCTCCAGATTGCTTTGGAAGGGGTATGGAAATGAGGCGCGCTGCGACTTTACTTTCTCCGTCTTTGATGTGCGATAGCACAAACAGGTCTGCTTGTGTTTTATTACAGCTGGCACACAAAGAGACAGCTGAGGGGAGGGGGGAGGAAAGGGGGGGTGATGAAGAAATATCTGTGATGAAGTCTTCCTCGGGCTGCTGAGCACGCGCTAACCTATCTGATGAGCATCGTGCATTTATGCGTTCTTTTATGAATTCTCCGGTGGGGGGGACGACTCGTAGTGCTCTTTATCATGCATGCGCTACGGCAGGGAAACCTCTGGGTGCAAGGTTTCAACTTCAGGAGGGAATAAGTGACATTCAGCTATGTGGAAAAACTAATTGGCCTTAACCACTTTCTTTTAACTGGAGTACACCACGAGTGCTGCACCAGGGTAACAGCTCCATCTTTTATTTTCACCAACGACGGCTTCCAGTTTGAAACGAAGTCTTTTCAGCTCACCCACTCCATTAGTGACACGTGTCTGCTTTGTGCCGCTCAAAAGACTGATTCACAATTAACTGAAGGCCGATCAAACCAAAAAAAAAAAGGAGCCCCCTCCCCGTTGGTGGAGTGTACAACCCGGCGTGCACTGAAGTGCTTTACGTTGCAAGTCCTTATGGACTAAATGCTCGCAGTCACCACTGATTGCCTCGGCACGCAAGAGAGCATTACATAGTTTGAAAAAAGAGAGGGAATAAAGTGCTGCTCCAGCGTATGGTAACAAAACCTCCCGAAGAGCATCGGGGTCAGAAAAAGAGGGAGGCAGAGATGCAGAGCTGGGAGGAGGTCAGAGAGAAATAAAGAGGTATTCATGAGCGAGCTGAATATCCAGAACTGTCCTTCCAAACATGAACATAAAACTGACCTAGAAGTTGAGTTTGTTGCCGATAATTAGTTTTTCTTTCTTTCTTCGCTTTACTTCTGATGCTCAGTTTTAGAAAGAAGAAAAAAAAAAGGAAAACAACAAACTAATTTCTTGTTTATGTCTAAAGACAAATATACAACCTCAGGAGTATTCCTGTGAGTGCGAGCAAGGCTCAAATCCTTTTGCTTGTATAAGCTTCTCTAAGCCCCAAACCTCCTATTTGGGAAGCTGCATTCTGTGCGTGAAAATGGCTTAGAGTGCTGTCAGGCTTGTAGGTTATGCAAACCACAGCACAGAATTACCTCTCTAAACACAGTGAGTGAAAATTCATTACCTTAGCCGCCGCGACTCTTAACAGCAACTTCACAACTCAATTTAAGAGCACAATGGTGAGGAAATATTGTAATTTTAAAGAAGAAACCTCACAGGGGAACAGGATTAGACACAGGGACACAGCCTGGGTACTTCATTTAAAGAGACAGTTCTCTTTCAATTTTAAACGTGCAACATACAACAAGATAGCTGGAAAATGAAGGATCATGTATGATCCCATGTTTACTTTTCTTATGAGACATCCTGACCAAGTAGACATGATAAACGACGAGCATACTGAGGAAATGATGCAGGTGGATTTAAAATAAGAACTACAATGTCCATCCATGATTGCTGACAGTGGCAAAAATTCTTTCAAGTACAAAGGCTGAATGATGGGGCGCAATCTTTCCTCTTAAACAATAAAAGATATAATTTCAAAATCACACCTCCGCATATCAAATGCACAATTTTGTTTGTTTACGATCTTTCAAGCCTCATCAACCAACCCGATCAGATGGCGACAGCTAAATAAATATCTTTGAACTTTGCTGTTTGCTCTTTGTTTTTTGATGATTTGTTTTTTTCTTAAACGACACATTATTCAGTGGATTTACTTTGCAAACATAACAAACATCGAACAATTATGCAGAGCGATGAATTATTATGCAAATGTGTCAAAGGTGAGACATAACCCAATTAAACATGAAATCTGAGTCATTATAAACATCATTTGACAGTCAATGATAAACAAACTCATCTCTGCCCTATAAATGTGTGTGTGTGTGGGTGTGATTGTGTGTCTTTCTGTGTAGCGCCTGTGACGGACTTCAGTTGGCTGGGAAAGGCTCCAGCCTCCGCAACCCTCGTCTGAATAAAGCGGGTGTGATGGATGAATGGATTTCCATATAAATATTTTATACATCATCAAACATCATGATGTCAGTCAAACTCAACTCCTGTGGCTCCCCTCAGGGGTTAAAAACCAATCCCCCCCCCACCCGTTACTTCTTTCCTGCCCTTGCCGTGACATTTGTGCATGTTATCTGTAAACAAATCAGTTTCTGCGTGTGTGCATTAGCATTTTTTGTTTGATTACATGTTGCTATGTTCAAAGCATGCGATGCAGCCAAGTAGAGGGAACCGGTGTGACACGGGATGAAAGGGAGCCGGCAAATGAAAGGCGGAGGCGCGGCGGCGATGGGGGCTGATTCTGCGGGTGGCTCGTGCCGCACCGAGATACAGGAGGTGCGACGAGCGCGCTCCGATGGGGGCAGACACCAACTAAAGAGCATATGGCGCTCTATCATTCTGTCAGAAGGTGACACCGATAAAAACACATAGGTGCAACGCACACGCCGCCGCACTGACTTTGCCACCTTGTACTGAATCAAAGTGCTGTCGTTAACATCGACTTGCACAAGGGAAAGGCGGAGCTATTCCAAACGAATGACGTCCATGAAGTCGTCTGAACCCGCCAACTTATTCAGAGCACTTCCTGTAGAGGAGCGCCCGAGATAAGAAGCAAAATTTGTCAGAGTTCAAACCGATTTAATAAGTTCCCTGCACAATAATGAGCCAAAAAAGAAGAAGATTTATTCCTTTGACGCCTCACTGCAACAACAGTTTGAAGCTTAAAAGGTGCTCGACAATATGTAAAGGTCAAAATGTGCTTTGTGGTGCAACTAAAGGGTATCTACGTGTGTTTGTTAGATGAGGAGGCAAGGCCCGAGGAGCGAAAGAAAAGGAGAACAAGATGAATAAGCAAAAGAGGAGGCAGAAATGCTCCTTATTGCACATGTCACTTTGCAGCCTGCAAAGGTGCGTCTTCGTTGCCTGTCTGGATTACAGATACAACCTCTCGCTGTAATTTACAGAGCTCTGCAGAGTGGATCAATGAAATGAGCAGCTGTAGCATCCAGTCATGCGGCAGCACACCACCTCCAGTATGGCCGGTGACTGAGTCCTGTCTCCCAGTCAGCCATGATTGAAGGCTGCTGTGGCAGATCCGCTGCTAAAGGTCATTCTGCTCATCAACTGCCCACTGCCTTCGCAGTTTGATGGAGTACGGTCCGGAGATCAAATGTCTGGCTGTTAGGCCAGCTGTTCCAACCTGCACAGCCTCGCATTTCTCATCGTGCTGAAAATACGACCTGAGAAGCGCTCGGATTGGTTTGAGGTGTTCGCCGTGATTCCGGAAGGCAGCAAAAGTGTTGATGTATCATAAGAAAGATTGAAGTTGTTTTTAAAAACAATCAGTTCAGCTGAGGAGGAAAAAAAAAAGCAGCGTTGAGGTAAAAGGTTCGCCCGTGGACAGGGAGGTGCTGTTTATGAAGCCCGACTCGCAGGAGCTGCTGCACTGCAACCAGGCTGATTGGTGAGTAATAGCTTATAGTTACCGCACTCAGCTGGGGAAGCTTCAGTGGACTGAACACCAAAGCGTCTCCTCCATCATTTAATTTTTAATCTAAGAGGGGGGAAAAAAAAGAAGCTTAAAAGTGAGGGAGGGCGGGAGAGTGCAGAGGAGGAGAGCGAGACAGGAGAACGCAGAGAAGCAAATGCCAACAGGTCAGTGGTGGACAGCCTCAGGCTGAGAGCCACAGACGCAGAGCTCATTAAAAACAGGCTGAGGTTTCTGAGCAGGGGGCGACAATACAGAGCGAGAGAGAAAAGAACCGATGGCAAAGGGATGGCGAGGGAACGAGAGTAAACAACAACAGAGACAATAAGACAAATGGAGAATGTGGAGTAGCGACACAAAGACGGGAGAAGATGAGTAGGAGGGGGGTCATTTCCGTCCGCTGAAGAAGAACGGCGGAGGAGGGTGAAGATGGACGAAGGAAAAATCCTCCACATATAAAAAGTATATTTTATGTCCTGTGAAAAACAAGAGTCTGTGGGAATGAGTGTGTCTCACACAGTGGTCACACGGAGTCTGAAAAACTTGCACAAGAAGCAGCCGATTCTACCACCCCCCCCCCCCCCCGCCCCTCTGGCTCATTTTATAGTCTGTATCAACTACTGCAGCATGCATGTGAAGTGGTTAGCACTCGCATGTCATGGTCAGGAGGCCCTTGCCTGATTTCAGGCTGTCTGAGTGCAGTTTGAAGCTTCTTCTGGTGCTTTCCTTCGATTCTCTGGACACTCCAGCTCTTAGCAGACATAAGTGTTAATTACTGACTCTTGAATGGACTGATAAAGATACAGGTTGCTGGCATCCACACAAGATATTTTCAGATTGACGAGCCGTCCAAATAAAGCACATAGGAAGACTGAATTGGATAAATCCGGAAAAGGGCCCTCATGCAGATCCTGAGTACGACAGGTCTCATGAAGTCAATGTCCTGATGAGCCCCTTAAAGGTTCAGTGGGAATTTTAGCGACACCTTGCGGTCAAAATTCAGAATGAGGAACTCCAATACCAAAACATCCCATCACTAAGCAACTGTTGCCTATAGATACATGCACCAATTTAAACCCTTTAGCACCAACCAGCAGGCTATCATAACCTCCACAATGTGTGATATGTGTTGCCCCTGTGATGGTCTGGCGACCTGCCCATGTTGTGCCTTTCCTGTTGCCCTCCGACAGCTGCGACTCACTTCAGCTCCCCACAAACCTGAGTTTGATGAAGTGTGTATCGAAGATGGATGGGTGCATGAATTGATGGATCGCCTGTACTAAAAAAGGATCTGGACTCTAGATACTTTACAGGACTCGAAAAACGAAATGTGTAGAAGAAGCTTTTACGACCACTTGAGTTGAATGGTAGAAACATCTACATGTCTGCTCTGGCACCCGACTTTCTGATGGTTACAGACTTCGAGGAACCTTTTAGTCTTGTGGGGGTTTTTCTGGTCGCGATGTTCTGGCTCGGGGGGGGGGGGGGTCGTCCTCAGCAACTCGCCGAGCGTCTGCGCCGGCACTTTGGCAGCGCTGAGGCGAGCGGAAGGGATGGAGTCTGCAGCCTGTCAGGCATGGAGGTGAGCTTGTCAGGCCTGCAGATATGCTGAAGGTTAAGACTGTGATTTGAGTGGGAGGATGACTCCTTGCCCTTTGGTCCTCTGCCTCTCTATTGATTGCAACACCCTTTGAGTCACAATTGTTTGAATGAGCCTTGTTTGCCGAGACACACACGGGGAGGGTGTCTGAAGGGAACTTAGACACGCGCATGCATGCACACACACACACACACGCCGTGTTCACATTCACATCTCGGGGGTATCCTTATTTTTCTCCTGACATGTGAGAGCGGGAGCACAGTGCCTAACTGTGGAGGCTGAAATAACTGAATGTCATGGCTTTCCCGACAGACCATCGCTCTAATGGTGTGTTTTCTCCTCTGTCATTCATTACTGTGTGGCAGTGCTCAACCGCTGCTAATGAGAATCGGGAGAAATATTGCTTTTATCTCACACCAGGCGTTGTGGGAAAAATTTCTCAATAATGACAACTTCTGAGATAATGAGATGAGCATGAGAAGCGTAATTACAGTGGGAGACATGACGGAGGCCGTGCCTCGTGATAGTCCCTATTTACCTTAAAGAAATGCATTGTGGACATTTATGAAGGGGAAAAAAGCAGACGAAGTGGCAAGCCACAAAAGGAGAGGTAAATAAAGAAGTGACTGAAACTGAGCATCAAATTTCTTTTCATTTCGGAGAAATTTGTCACGAAGTTAATGTCTCACAGAAGAATCATGTCCGATGGAAATATGACGAGATATTTAGCCAAAAAATAATCTATTTATGGAGTGCAGATGCTCAACTCCAGAGTCATCTATTCATCCTGTTCACAAAGACTCAGTCAGAAGCAGCATTTCAGTGAAGAGAAAGCAACATGTCTTTTGTTTCAGAACTACATATTCTCGAGTGATTTTCAAACACTTGTGGTTTAAGATTCCTGGAAAACATTAAAAACACTGGACATAATGAACAAAGGGTTTTTAAGACGATAAGTTTGAAAGCAAAGGTTCAAAAAGATCCTCGAGAGAGAGTCTGTGTGAAGAATTTTTCACTGACAATGATCCGACTGTTGAGAGCATGTTAGGAAATTTTGTGTCCTCTGGAGTTTGACAGCTGAGCATGTTTTCATCATTTTCTGTGGTCAAGATTTTCTTTCATAACCGAGTCGAGTGATGAACATATCTTTCCCAGAGGGTGACTGCGGACCTCACTTCCCAGCGTTATAAAACCACCGGATGCTGGCATTTGTAGTTCTCCTTGGTCGATCGTGGGTTACAACAGTCCAATAAAGCTGCTGGACGGAGGATCCATTTTTCAGCTGGTAATGGTTGACATTTGAGAGAGGATGCACTTTCCCATGGCTGAGTGTGGTTCGAGTGCCATTAGCACCGAAGTCGTCGCCGTATCTGAGCAGGAAAATGCTGCTTTTTCATTTTGTGGAGGCTTTGGCTTGTAGATTTTATTATCTTTTCAATATTCAAATTGGGCATTAGTGATAGCAGACAGGTTACAGAAAAGTGGTGATTGATTACAGTTACTTATTCAGTGAATTAGAGGAGTGAAAATAGTTTGTCTTTTGACTCAACACTGGTTTTTCTTTCTCATAACTTCCAGATGTTTGGATCGAACTTTGACTAAAAGGTTTGAGGAATCGATTTTCAGTTTTGTAAAGAAACGATTCTGAGACCAGAGCTTTGAAATCAAAGTTGCTTTTGGCTGAACGGAAAAAAAAAATTGATTCCTTTGAGGTGGCGGCAGCACAACTCTTCAAAAACCGATCAATCAAAAGAACGCAAAGAGGAAGTGTAATTTAACACACCGTTTGACTTTGGACAAACAAGACCAGAGAAGGTGCCATTATGTGTGACCACAGCAAACACGCACACGGGCACACACACACTTACACAGTCGCACACGGTTATTTATAGCGCCGATATTATCAATGATTCATTCCTGTGCGCCTCTAAACGATCGTCAGCACTGATAGCTCAGTGGCTACTCCACTAATCAGTAAACGGCACATTACAGAGCAGAGCAGGTTTCTTCCTATTAAGAAAAAAACAACTCAAAAAAAGCACCAGACCAAACAAGTCAAGCACGGATGTATCCTGAAAGTCTTGAAGTCTGGGGAGTGTTCACAAGAAAATCTCCACAAGCACACAATGACCATTACTCTAGAGTTCATATATGCATATAATACAATAACACAAACACAACACCAAAATGCTTTGTTTTGTACGTATGAAAAAAACAGAACACAAATGCAGTGTAATGTAACTTTGGAGTGGAGCATGAGTCGTCAATGCCACTTTTGTTCTGTTTTATCAGGAATCCGAGAGAATTTTTAAAATTTTTTATTTCAAACCGAAGTTCATTATTTACAGGGACATTTCAAAGGCATCAGCTGGTGACTGAATGGAGAAAAATGTATTGCTGTGCCAAATGTGAACATTTGAATATTACGGTTATCAGCCACACATAAAGTTTTGTTCAGCTCAAAGAATTATGAGCGGGGACTGCTGTTGGACTGCTTTACCGAAGCCATCCTTCACCACCAACTTTACAGACATGCTTTTAGAGGGAGAGACATGTGAAACGAAGTCAAAGTGCAAAGTTGGCTGAAAGATGACCCTGAAAGGAAATATTTCACATGGTATCGCATGCCCACTTATATGACAGGCGTCTGAGTAGCCTCATAAGATCATACTGGCCCTTAACGTCTACACAACGGCCGTCTGACCGATAATGCAACATGAGAACATCTTAAAGGGGCTTTCGTGGTCTTGATTCCCAAATACTACGCCCAGTCAGGAATGCATTAGTTAATGTTGTGTCTGATGAAAATGATATTTATAGTGTGATGGTGCTCTTACATTTACTAATGTACATGACACATTCAGAGGATATGAATGTAATATTCAGATTAGAGTAGTGAGTACATTTTAAGCATGGAAATGCATCCATTAAATGCACATTAGGCATATTAGTGTCATAAATATATCAACGTGTTCCACCAGCTGCCTGAGAGCAGCAAAAGTGTTTAATTTGTTTCCTGAAATACTCGGTGAATTTATCAAAGACTCCATCTAAATGACTTGAAGAGTTCGAAGCTTTGTGGGATTGTTGCTATCCATTGGACTTGCCCTCTGGTGCAGTCTGACTTTGTATCAACACATCGACACTGATAAGACAAAGCGATTCCCAATCAGAGCTGAAGGGATTAGTAGATCTTTTGACAGATTTACGAGCCTCAGTCCTAAAAAAGTTTAGGACAAATTGCAACACAATTCTAACAGGACGCAATAATTTAAAATTCACTAACCCTGACTCAGAAAGGTCGCGAACCCGCATGAAAAATTATGGACCAGTCAATACAAACAAGCAGAAGGTTTCAGATGAAAAACATGACATTTTTATATCTTCTTTACATTGAGGAAACAGCTGGAAACCACAAGTCTACAATTATAGCTGGATAACAACATGGTTGTGTAATTCACTAAACTGCGTTCTCACACTCATAATCCATCTAACTCATTTGGATTATAAAATTAGACGCCAAACAATGACTAGACTCGTAAATTCAAGTCCAGTGACCCACCGCTCGGCCCCCCATTAAGGAATGACACTCCGAGTTGTTGTCATTTGAAACAAAACTATAAGTAGTGCATCCATAAAGTCTAGACAGCCCATTAGAGTCAAGTGTCTCGGTAATTGCAACATATAGCCGAGCCTGTGCCCAATCTGCTTCCCACACGCGGGTCGCATGTGAGGAAGGGGTCAATGTGTGTGGCCCACAGCTCATCTACTCAGACACATTAGATTTAATAGAATGAGAGGAAAGTTGCCAGCGACAGTAAACAACGAGTAGACTTCTACAGTTTTGTTCAAGCTGCAGTTGAGAAATCATCCCGGTGACGTTTTAAGTTATTTCACCTTTAGCTGATAAAGTGATGTAGCTGCAGAGAGACTGTGTGAAATACACCATAAGAAAGAGATTGTTCAGTATGTATTTGCTCAAAGTCTGAGCAGAAGTAGGAACATTTAAAGAAGGATTTTTGTACCTGACTGTCAGTTCAAATAGAATAAATCCTGAAAATTCAAATGTAAAAGCTTACATCTTAAAGTATTTTGTGCGCCCACAATGCAACTCAGAGCAGCTTTTTAAGTTTATGTCACTCATGTGCTTCAACATCTTTTTCTTCCTTTTCACCTTGAATGTCACACTTTCGACTGCAACTCATGGTAAATTATTGCACTTCAATAAATGTCTAAACCATTAAGGCAAATTAATGCAGTCAATGTGAGCCAACGGCATCATATATTCACAACGCGGAAAGAAAATATCCTATAAATGGGAGTGAACCAAAAAATCGTTGCAATGAAAAGCCTGACTGGAGTAATTAAATTTATCTTAAGGTAAGCTGGTGCAACAAATCAAAAAGCATTACTCACTGGCTATTAAATTAAAATTAAGTTTTGCTCTAAATCTTATTCATGCAAGGTATCAACACCTGCGTGCTCGATTCTGCATCTCAGCGCCTCCCGACAATTTTCAATTATCTTAAAAAGAGAACGTGTCATTCATCAGGAAGTGACACTATAAATCAAACGCCAGCTCACTCAAGAATGACAAACCTGTTTTCTATCAAGCCGTAGGGAGGTTTTTTGTTGACGAGTTAGGACGCATCTCATCAGGATAGTCCTTTGGTTGAACTGTAAATCACTGTACAGATCCCAGAGTGACCTTTTCAAAGGAAAAGAC
>JASSRZ010000072.1:13523601-13537729 GCA_032164315.1 Malacoctenus gilli | reverse complement strand
CACACACACACACACACACACACACACACACACACACACACACACACACACACACACACACACACACACACCCCACTTCCTGGCTTAAGAGATGCTACGCTCTCTTCTAAGGCATTTTTCATTCTACAAAAGCTTTGGAAACAAGTAGGGCAATCAGCCCGTGTGAAAGGAGTTGACAGCTCTGCTGAGTCCAGACTTTTACCAACGTGAGCTTTCAAAGAGCTTCTTACAGTTTTTTGAAGTGTTTTATTCTCCTTGATTAAAGGACTTTGCTTTTTGAACTGCTTGTTTGCTTCAAATGCAACATTTTCATGTATCCACAGCTCCCGCAGAACCAGCTAGTTTCCTCACCAGGATATGACCACAGACTGTTTTGGGAGAACAACACATCTGTTATTTTTGCTTTGACGGGTTATTTTCCACATAGGTAGAATCATAAAGACACCAAAATAACTCAAACTTGTTTTTGTGGTTGTGGAGAAAAGCCTCACTAAAAAAAGAATAATTTAGACGGCTGTATTGACTGCCAAATCTCTATTTTTCTGAATTATTTTAGAAATCAAATCACTCAGAATGAACTCAGAGTGAAAAATTATATTCAAACCTTTCAGTTTTGGTTCTTTATGGTTGATCGAGCCAAAAAAAAAAGTCTTAATTTTGTAGCTCAACCTTAGCTCCTACTCTCGCCTTTATACTGAATGAATTTAGGTTTCCTCTCCAAGGAGGCAGCGTGCCCCCTTTGAATTGATTTGAGGGGCTTCGTCACCTGGGAGGAGCTCGGGGTAGAGCCGCTGCTCCTATGCATGAACAAAAACCTTTGATTTTCGTTCCTTTTTATTCTGAAGTTTTGGCACAGCAACTCTCTGACCTCCACGCACCAGCGCTGCAAGCTCTTAAAAGCCGATGAGCCAGACGTCATGTTCACACTGGATGTGAGTTACTCTTTCTCCTTGTTGTTCGATCCCGTGGGAACCCTGAGACGTGTTACTTTCACTCACAGGTCAGAGAGTGACAGTCACGTTGTACCTCTGTATTCTAGTCAAGACCAGTTCCACATCACTGAATCCCCAGCACATGATTCGCAGCGCATCACGCAGGTCAGGTGTTGGGCTCACTGACAGTAGTTTCTCTGGTTGAATAAAGAAGAAGCAGGCAAGTAAATCACTGCTCTGTGGGAAGAAGAAACAATGGGGAAATAATCTTCACATATGCTTGTGAAATTGTCTTTGAATTTGCTTTTTAAGAAAGCCTTCAAGCTATAAATTTCCTAAAATAAGAGTAAAGAGTACAGTGATTCTCGCACTCATCATTACTATCCAGCTCTGTGTTCGATGCAAACGTTACCAATTTGTTTAATATGTTGGTCAGTACTGATTGATTAAAGCAATTAGCAGGTACACCTGCTGTTTTCCTGCTGCTTCAGGTCCCATAAGCCGCTTAATGCATCTCCTGTTAATAGATGATTGTGACACAACTGTCCCCGAGGTTCACTCAAGGCTGCCGCCTTTCGATCAAGACCCCTGGAGCCACGTTTACGAGAAAGAGGCCGCTTTGATGTGAGCGAGGTTCGAGTGAAGCAACTTGTTGCAATCACTGGCCAATAAAATGCATCATGATTTGCTGAAATACGCGCGGAAAGTGGAGATCTGAAAGCAGTGGAGCACAAATGTCACACTCAGTTTACAGGGGACAAATCCAGAAGCCACTTCAGGTCGTAACACGGTAAATACCGGAGTGTCGTTGTGCAGATGGGTCAGTTTAGTTGCCTGAAAGAAGCATCTGTCACTGCCTTTTTACACAGCAGGTAGTCAGTGCGGTCAGTGGCCTGAAATAACCTTTATGTACGGGCGCATGAGTAATCACTGACATGTTTCTAAGAGACATTTACGCGAGCAGTATCAGGTCTTGTTTACCCAAAAGCTTCCAGCTGTGCTGGAGGTGTGCTGATGGGTCGATCGTGTTCCTGAGGTCACGACACACTGCTGAAAGGGATGTTTGTAAAGCTTAAAAGGTCAAATATGGAAGCCGGAGGAATAACAGCAATAAGGCTGACAGGGCCGCCACAACCACACCAAACCGTGTGAAAACAAGCTCATGTACAGTATCACAATACAGTTTAGATTTACGGTACAGGTTGGAAAAGGGGTTCGCTAAGAACATGTAATATTTAACACATTCCTCTGGCTGTGCCGCGGT
Organism: Malacoctenus gilli; assembly: GCA_032164315.1. Classification (NCBI taxonomy): domain Eukaryota; kingdom Metazoa; phylum Chordata; class Actinopteri; order Blenniiformes; family Labrisomidae; genus Malacoctenus; species Malacoctenus gilli. The sequence goes on along the minus strand of JASSRZ010000072.1, from coordinate 13,535,533 downwards.
TGCTATTTTCAATAAATAACCACATTGTCGGGGAGCTACTGAGTCCTTGGTGACGCGAGGAGAAAATTCCATTCACATAAACTGTGAGGAGAAATCAGTCTGCATGAAAACACATCGAAAGTATCTGAGCCAAACCAGCAACCTCATGACAGCCATCTGAATTTTGATGAGCAAGACCAACAGCTTGCTCAGTGGTCCCAATGACAACAATCGATTTATTTACAGTCGTAGAAATCCGAAACCAGCATCGACAGTGTCTTTATATCAGATTCATACAAATGCGACAGTACAAAGACGTCCTGACAATCCAAGTTTCTATAGAAAACACAAGTTCTGTCTCAAATCATAAACACCGCACGTTTTATTGCAACGCCGGTCTCAAAAAGCTACATTTCACAATTTTCTCCTTCACATCCAAGGAGATCTTTTTCAAAACTTCACCTTGGATAGTTTTTCAGAAGAAGGTTTTTCTTTAAGGTGCATGAGAAGCCAAACTGCATGGAAAGAGCACGTCTGAATGTTCCCGTTTGGAGATGGACTGAATGAGCCTAACACAAGAACGAATGGCTGCAATTCAGTCAGTCCTTTTTCTTTTTTTTAAGTGATCAGAGTGTCTTTTACTTTTGACTTGCCGCTCAGTGACTCAAGTGCTCAGCATGGTCAGACACTTAAATAAGTGCCTGCTCTTGGCTCAATATCGGGCAGCAGAGTGTCTGAGAGGGCTGTGATGAATCATGATCTCAGCAGGACGGGACCCTCTGGCCTCTGTCACTGTTCATCACACTGGCCAATAACAATGATTGCATGAAGAAACTCCTGCATTCCCCAAGGGCAAACAATGGTACGCTTAAGAGCAAAATCTTATTTATTGTTGCCACTCTTCGTCAGATAACTGAGATATAATCTAATTGGAAAATTGAGATGAATATAGGTCCCTATGAGATGAAATCTGACAACCCAGAAAAACGGTTTATTGAGTTTTGGCTGCTATTTGGAAAGTGAGAACTGCAGGAAGCACAGGTGGTGATGATAAAGCCAGAAAAGACTGTCAACAGGTAACCCTCGCTGTCTACACCTCATGGCGCCTTGTGATGCTCTCTGTGAAGTTTTAAAATTCTCCGAGCAGCGAAAAAATGCGTGACAAATTAGAAGTGAAAGCTCTGCCAATTCTGTGACATATAAACAGTGTCAATCTGGTGCACCAGCATTGCTGTGAGAGCGGCTGAACAGACCGAATTGGTTTAAATCTAATTAAACAACAAACTGCCGTAACTGTGAAATAAAACTCTCCCGAAAGCCAAAACCATTCTCTGAATTAGTATTGTTCTCTGCACCAACGTGGTCCCTAAACTGTTTAAAAAGTTGGATCGCATAGAAAGATTTGGATCTGTCAGGTTGGACAGCAGCGCCTTCAAAACGTCCTGTGACTTCATTGTTTTGTCACTGGCAGGATGAACATTAATTATGTCTCCCAATCCTGCCGAAAGGCCCTTAAGGCTAGTTTTATGTATGTGTAAAAAAGAACGTCTGATGCATCGCTTGTTGTTTTTACAACATCATGTTTATTTTTACCTTGTTGCTCCTTCTGGGAAGATATTTCACACATGCTTTTAAGCCACCTAAGCTGCTGGAATTGAGCCAAATGAGCAACTAATGAAATGCATTAAGTCCTGTCCAAGTAGCAAGACTTGGCCACCTGCACAGTTTGCTACAAATGAACAAAATCTATTTTCAGCTCATGTGAGATCAAGTTCACATCTGGCCCACCACTTGTTGACCACCCTGACATGTTTGCTATTGACTTGCATTCAAAAAAACGATATAAATACAAGTAACTGGCAGTGACTGTGTGCTTATTATGCCTTTATTTTACTCTTACTTACTTCCTCTCGACTTTCTTGTTCTCGCTTGAAAAATGTGTCGTTAAATAATATTGCGTCCCTTGTCTTCCTGATAAATTGCATGTAAACAGGGCTTTACTCTACGTTGTAGCACTTTACACTCACAGTGTCTAATTTGGCTCTTGAAGACTGAGTTCTAATTGAACTAAATGCCTTAACCGCACCAGAAATGAACAGTTAATAGGTTGTAAAGCTACGGAAACACTTACCACATTATCTCATAATGAAGAAGATGATTGAGTAACCAGAGACTTCTCTCTCTCTTGCTTCCTACTCAGAGTGCCTTTTAAATAAAATGTTTCACACCTATACATTATCCTCCTTCAACCATCCCCGAGATGGGATTTGTTTGTTTTTTATTCTCCTGTCCTGACCTTTCTTTCCTTTCTATACATCTTAGCACACAGTGTGTATTTAATTGTTTGTTGAACTCCAGATAATTAACACTTAGCACCGACCTCGGGGTTGCCTAACAAACCAGTTAAAATTGGGTGAATGGTCCCTCCGAGGCGCACGGCTTGATTAAAAACGCCACATTTGTATTCAGCCCGACGGTTTCATTCATTGTAAAGGAACAATGTGATCGAGGGCGCGAGGAGAGAAAAACAAACTCGGAGGATATACACAATTTTATCTGCCAAGAAAATTCTGTGAAGCACAGCCAGAAGGGATGTTGCTCCCAAAAACCTGCCTCCCTCCCTCGAGTCCCCTCCTCCAACATAATGAGGCGCCCAGTGAAGACGGCCTCCAAACACGGCATTCTGGGAAATACGCCCACACAAAGGGGGCTCATAGGTCAATTCACTTACAGAGCTGAACCACCCTGAGCGGCTCCGGCAGAGGTGAGCCAGAGACACATGGATGCATGTCTTTAAATGACTGCCTGCAGGGGGACATGGAACCAAAAACAAGCCAAGTTGAGATGCAAGTGGAACACGCCGAGAACAGATGGGCAGGGGGAACTCAGGCTGCATAATATTTCCAGCGTGTGTGTGCGCACACACACACACACATTAACACACAGGCAGCCGCATTGCTCACAAAACTACCACCCTGCCTTACAAATGCAGAAACCCCGGAAGTTATTGCTCAAAGTGAACAAGATGTACCAAACAGACGCAGGTCAAAAATCAGCAAAATTAGCCAATCAAAGACGTCCCCTGGCCAAGAATCTTCATCAGCTTCATCTCTCCACCTCTTTCATTCCCACACCTTGCTTCTCTTTTCTTTCGTCTGTTCTACCTCATCCCCCCCCTCCCCCCAATCTCTTCTCCACCGGTTCCTCCGCTGAGAACAGATCATTCATTACTTGGGAGGGGAAGAATCCACCAAAGGCTCAGTCTAATGATGCTACCGGAGGGATGCTCACTCACTCAGCCGCTCACTCACAGCCGCACTCTCGGGGACACACACTCATGTACGTATGCATGAAAAAAAAAGTCAGCTGGAATGAGCTCATCAAAATTACATTTCGCGTAAGTCCCTCGTTCCGTTTGTGCGCCACGCTTGTTCCAATTAAAACATCAGGCTAGTTTACTGAAATGATGGCAGACTGTGAACATGGCCATAACAACCCTCATGAAGTCGCTCATAAAACTTGGAAAAAAAGTAATTGCCGCCCCTCCTTCCTCTGTCTCTCTCTCTCACTCTTTATATTTACAACACCATCAACGTATGACAGCACTTTTCCTCCTGAAATGTCAGTTTGTGCTGGCGTGATGCAGAGTTTCATGGTATTCAAAATGACACAAGACACAGTGGGTCCTTAATCAAATGTTACAGAAAAGCAATTCTACCCAAGGTGACCTGTTTTTGCTTTGCACCAAGTCACGGTAATGAGCACTTTAAAGCCAAAGGAGAGACAGGTAACCCCTCGTTCATCCCCTCAGCCCGGTATCCATCTTCAACATGACATCCACATCAGCTGCATAAGAACGAATGTAGAGGAGGATGAAAGAATGACGGAAAGAAATCAAGAAAGGAAGGAAGTAAAAATTGAAGATAGATAGAATAACAAAAAAGTTAGGCTGAAGAAAGAAAAGATGAAGGAGTAAAGAAAAGAAGTAGAATGAAGATTGAAAGCGAGTGGAGTGAACAAAAGTAAAAAAAGAACGAGGAGAACAGAGAAGACAGAATGAAAGGCATTGAAGGACCTACCAGAAAAGGACACAGAAATAAAATACGGGAAAAGAAAACAAAAAAGATCGAAAGGGGAGAGAGAGAAAAAACTCAAGAAGAGAGCTTAAAAGAAAGTAAGAAGAAAACAAGTTAATAAAAAGGGAAAGAAAAAAGAAAAGGAACAGGAGACAGTGGAAAAAAGTAGAAGTGAAAGAAAGGACAGGAAAGTAGAGAATAAAAGTGGCAAAAAGAAGGGAGGAAAAGCAAGAGGCAGTGAAAAAGAAGGGAAACAAAGAAAAACAGGCCGTACCAGTTCCCAGAACAACACATTCATAGTCTGAAAAGACAACAAACATCAGACTTCAGCTCTTTATTGTCTTTTTTTTTGTAAGTTGGGGCGTTTGACCGTGAAAGCACCACAGCCTTCATGCAGGAGCGAGCCCGAGGTTGTTTACTCACTAAACCCAAAGAAGGAGCGAATCTTCCGTCATAAACAATCCGAGTCATGTAACTGAGAAGCAACCGAATCGCACCGGGCTGCCTTCGAGTTCAGTTTGATGAATCCAACACCAACGCGAACCCACCATGGCGATGCCAGTGCAACGATGGTCGGGGGGGCTGTTTCCCAGATAGCGGACAAACATGACCTGGAATCTTCCAGATCCATTTGTCTTTCCTCCTCCTCCTCCTCCCCCTCCTTCGCCTCCTCCCCCTCCTTCGCCTCCTCCTCTTGCTCACTGCTGAATCCTTATTGAATAAATGTTAAGGCAACCTCGGCACAGATGACACATTGCAGTCCACAAAGCAGGCCCCTAATTGAAGCCTATTTATCACTTAGGATGGCTGTACTGCCATCGTGGAGAATGAGAAGAGGAGCTGGAGGGAAGGGGGGGATGAGGGGGGGGGCAACGTGAAGCAACAGCAGCGCTGAGCGAAACAGCAGAGGATGTCTATAATAACAGCTTTCACTGCTGTGATTACAAGCATGAGCTTTAATAAGGATGTTTTTTTTCATTAATGGAACGAGCTGTCGGCTCCACGTTGCACTTTTGTTTACAGTGACTTTAATTTGAGTGCTTATACACTGCAAACAATTTTTCTTCCACGACAACATTTAATAAGTTGCCGATGTGATTTTGACAACTCTATACGTTGCACAAAGAGACAGCACGCGCCGGTTATTGTCTCTTTGTGGTTCAGTAGGCTTCAGTTAGACATATTGTTTCCTTGCTCCGACACACCTGCTTGTATCAAGTAGCTCATTAATGGAAGCTCGATTAAGACATATCTTTGTCTGTCGGAACAGGATAACGTATAAAAGATGCAGGATGGCGGACCCCCGGGGTCTGGACTGAACAGCACTGCTCTAGATATAACCTGTATGTTAATGTTGATGCAGTGTAAGCATGTTCTACCTCTGCATGAATGTGTACGGGCCCGTGGGGGAGACGTCATGTGTCTCTCAGCGTGTGTGTGCGCATATACGTATTCAGCCGGAGTTTGCCTCGTGACATCGACCTGGAGTGTAATTAATCAGGCTCGCCAGGTAGCACATCAATCACTGCTGTCTGTGACACAGCCATAAAGAACAACACGCGCACGCACGTCAGGGGAAAAAGCGCCCGCGCTCACACTCTCCCGTCAAAACGCACGCGCAGTCACTGGCGCACACGCGCTTAGTGTGGCACTATGTCTCAGATACATTCGCCAACACCTCCCAGTAGGTTTCTAAGTACAGAACAACAGACAGACAGCCTCATGGCCAACTAGCTCAGGCAGTGAGTGAGTGAGTGCCTGTTCGCAAGTCATCTGGAATACACATGGGTATTGCAGAAAATACACAAATCTGCCTCCATATGGATACATTTCAAACTTGTGCGGTCAGAGAAGCCTTCAAAACTTTTTAAAAAACTGTGTGAAGTTACAAGATGCTGGAAAACTACAGAGAAAAACTCGTGTTGCTTATAAATTTTACATGAGTGCTTGCTCCAAGACTAACTGCAAACAATGCAAAATGTTTGGTTTCAAGAGTATCTTTACCTCCCTTCATTCTGCACCATGCAGGAGTTGTTTTTTCACCCCTGTAAATACGTCAAATGTTTATAGAGAGTCTGAAAACAACAAATAGAAAAGAAAATACTGAGTGTGATTCCTGAAACATGAGGACATGGTTGTATGTATCAGGCAGGAGTGAATACTGCCTCTGAACCATTTTTTCAGCTGTGGCTTAATACTCAGGCGATGCTCCAGTCAGGCTCCCCTCTATATGCAGAGGTAATTATGAGTGTGGCTGATGAAATTTCTCACGCTTCATTAATATTCACAGCAAAACGTAACTAATGCAACATGCGATTTCTTCACTGTGCACAGCTGTCGCGCTGTAGTATCATATAAAGTGGGGGGATCGCCGCGCACTCATGTCAACATTCAGCTGGCCCAACATGAGCTCTGTGTGTGTGTGTGTGTGTGTGTGTGTGTGTGTGTGTGTGTGTGTGTAGCAGCGAGCCAAAGCACCGGGGAGACGTGGCATACAGCGTCAGGGACACCGGAGGCACACAGGGATGGAAGGCGAACACAACAAATCCTGTTTAATACAAACTGAACGGCAGTTAATACCGGCCACCTGTCTTATTAATGTTCAATTTTTGTTTACGCTTGTGAGATTATTGACTCGGTTGTTTGGTCACCTGGGACCGAAGCTCTGCTGTTGCTGTGGAGTCTTTAATTGAACTCTAACTTGATTAGAACAATAAGTCATGCATGCACATGTGATGCAGGTGTAGCCGGTTCCCCTTATTTGGGTCTGTTTTGCATATTTTCAGCCTGATGCTGCAGCCTGGTGTGCCTCCAGATGAGGGACTGTGTGGCGTGATTCCTTTGTGTGGCACTTCATTTTTATTCCCACTCTGCCCCTATAGGGCGATAACTTCAAAGACGCAGAGACGTACACTAATCTCTGCACGGTGCATCAATTATTAAAGCTTTCTGGGCCTTCGGAGTCCTTCGAGTGTCAGAAGCTGCTGCTAAATCAACACATGACAATTCACACATCAACGACTATCGACTGCCAAGTTATGTAACAGTTGTTGTCAAAACTGATTGGGTTTATGATTTACAAACAAACAAATTTACGATCAGGACTTTAAGAATGGGACTGACGAGCTCAGATATTTAGAGCAGGACACAGATGTTATATACAATTAACAGTCCACTGATCCTTCAGCTGACTCCTCTTTACATTGAGGTGGAGCGTCTCTACTCCGTGCTCCTCCCTCCTCCTTCTAATTGAGATAGGAGGAGGAGCAAGGAGCACAGCAACGCATGTTCTCTCAATCGTGATGGAAAGTTCACGACCAAAAAGGAGAGAGAAAGAACACAGCTTAATAACCGCTAAATCGAGAGCGTTGCTTTCTCTGTTCAGCTGCCTCTTTATAAATAAATGTTCAAAATCTTCCTTTAGACTTTGTAGTACTGACTTTACATATCTGATGGGTGTTGTTTCAGTCTCCAGGCCTCTTGAATAAATTATTATTCCAGTGTTTTTTTTTCCTAGTCTTTTAAATGTGTTGCCTCCAAGGTTGATAAAGACGAAAGGAGCAGCTCTCTTTCCTTTATAACGAAAACCATGATTTTCAGGTTTTTTCGACCTAATCCTACAACATTGGGGTCCAGATGGGTCTTGCGATTGTCGAATAACAAAAAACAAAAAAAACATTCTGCCACTTACTGCTTACTCCAGCAGGACTGTTTTTACATGCACAGCAATCAAATATCTTGTTATCAAGAACCTATATTGTGAAGATAATTAAATGGCATCAGCCTTGAGCTACACACTGAATATTTGTCGTCATCGTCAGTTTGATTTATCAATGAGCGTTGGCGCCATATCTGATGATTTCAAAGAAAAATTTATCGTGTTGTTCATCTCAACTCGGGGAGATGATGTCCCCCGTGACATCATCATAAAAATGTGCCTTCAAAACTTTCTCTCTAAAGACCACAAAACGACCGCTAACGCTGGCCCCGAGTGGTTGATGCTTTTTCATAGTCATCAACATGTTAGAGAACAGCTGGGGGAGAGAGGGAGCGAGGGAAAGAGAGAGACAGAGAGAGAGAGAGAGAGAGAGAGAGAGAGAGAGAGAGAGGGAGAGAGCTGAACTGCTGATAAACGTGTCCTCACAGGGTTTTGTTTGTGTCTGTGTGTTAGACAAAGGTGGAGGGAAATGACAAGGATATATATTTATTACATCGCAAGAGGCAAAATCGGGGGAAGACACAGAGGGGAGGAGGCAGTAGACAAACAGCCCAGAGACGGCACAGAGACATACGGCAGTGATGGAGATAATACCCAGCAGTGGGCCATTGCAGAGTCAGTGTACTGTAGCTGGAGGCAGGCAGGACAGCCAGCTCCAGGCTGCCAGCGAGCCACTGAGAGGTGCCATTAGATTTAAAGTGTTGTTTATGGGGCGGTTTCACAGCAATAGTGTCGAGACAAACCAGTGGCACCACCCAGGCTTAGCCGCGACTGTGATAGGTGTTCTCAGGTGTGGTTATTGGTTTAGGACAGAGTGGCATGTTTGTGGGAGTTTCGTGCGATCTCAAGCACAACACCCCCAAAAAACAAAGGACACCCAATAAACAAACACAGGAAAGACAAACCAAGACACATTCAGCTCATTGATGGAGCAACTCAATGTTCGACACATGAAAAAGCAAAAAATAGACAGAAACTTTTTTAATGAAATCATAATAAAAACAGAAAGTAGAAACAAAAATAAACAAAGAAATTGTATAACTACGTAACATTAAAATCCATTTTTCTATTTTTAGGTTGCGTCACTGCATCTATACCATCGTAAAGGTGGAGGGTTGTAAAGCGTTTTGAATATTTAACTAATTGAAGAGATAAGGGACATCTTCTCATCAATATGTTTAGTTTAACAGCATGTTTTTAACATCAACGTTATGGTAAGAATGCAGTAATACTAAATGTGTAAAAACAAATCTTTGGTAAACAAAACAAACTAAGCACAGATGCTTTTTTTCCCCATCATACTGTTTTCTTTTCTTCCATTTTTGACTCAGTTTGCATTTACTCCTCTCATCTTTGCATTACAACACAACTTGGGCTCAGTTTGGAAGCTTCATTGTGCGACCACATTTGCACAAGCACAAGCCCAGCATCTGAGTGACAAGGAAACCCCTCCTCCGTGTGGGATTCTGCCATTATGCAGAGCAACTGTGCACCAGGAGGAATCAACACAGGAATATAGGAAACAGTAAGTGAGCGTCTGCTGGGACGCCGCCGTCTGAGTCGAGTCTCAGCCACATGATCCATATTCAGTTAGGATCTCATCAGGCTTCTCACACACACTTTGAAATGATAAAGTGTGTCAACTTAGCATTAAGTTTTAATTCAAACTTGTCAGCTCCAATCAGCACAGTTGAGATCGTTTATCCTGATCCAGCATCCGTTATAGTGACTCCAAACACTTTGAAGAAAAAAATGTACGTTAAAGTGTCTCAGTCATAAAGTCACACAATCTGTCTGAGAGAAAACACTTCCCAACGTGTGAGACGAACAGTAATTTCAGGAAGTGTCTGGCTCCAGAGTTGAGTGGAATGGATTTTTAATCTATTATTAACAAATGGACACTCTTGCAGGAAATTTGCTACGATCAAAATAATTCCAGACTAATAATCAGTGAAATTGTGAGACAATATAATTACACGAGACAGACTCTTTTTTCCCACTCATCGGATAACTACATTATTAGGAAGAAACATGTTGAGTGCTGGGCAAAATTTACACTCAATTAGAGTTACAAGTTTCTACTTTGAAAACGAGTTGAGTCCTTTAAGTATATGCTCAGATATTTAAATCAAGGCCTGTCTCAAAGACGTTCACTGCAATATCGGACTACTAGGTTAATGCGTTTGCAGTATGGGCCAGTCTAACGAGTGACGGCTCCAAGTAAGTAAGCACAAGCTTTACAATCTGGATGCAGTTGTGTCTCGAAAACAACTCGCGTGTTAAGGAAAAAACAATAAGATACAGGAACAAAACAGTAGAGATAGAGAACCAGCGTGCTACGACTTCAACTCTAATGAAGGCAAGTCGGCGTTTATGTAATGCTGCGAACACACCCCAGGCAGTGTGGATGCTCGTTCCTGTTCTCTAAAAGGAGGACATATTTCATGCTGCTGTCAGGTGAATGGAGTTAGTAAAACATTAGGTGAAACCTTCTCTTCACGAAAAAACATCACCTTAGCTGGAAAAAATAGTGTTGAAATTGTGTTAAAAAACACAAGCGCCAGCTCGTGTTTGGCCAGGACAGAAAAAGGAAGCAGTACTACTTATTACTTCTATATTTGCCTTAGCTTCCACCTAAAGAAGGAAGTAACAAGCTCATTGGAAGTTAAATAATTGTAAAGGCTCTTTTAATGTCACCATGCTGTTAGGTTACCGCCACTTTACAGGCAACGGCAGTGGTGTCACGATGCCACATTACGCTGTAACACATTACACCCAACACCAATTACAAAACCAACAACTCCTCTGTTATTTATGTTGCAGCGATTGTGGGGCCATACCTGACATGTTCATGAATCTTTTCATTGCACGTTTTCCACTGTGAGTTCAGGTAATCTCCAATATAAATCCACCCACCTTCAACCTGAGGGCTAATCAGCCGGAGTCACCCAAAACGTGTGTGTGTGTGTGCGTGTTTGTGTGTATGGGGAGTTTAATGTCCAAATTTGCTGGTCTTTTTAGTGAGTCAATAAAGGCCCTCCTTGGAGATTTGCTCAGGCAGAGCCACTGGCATCCTGACATATTACTCCACCACTAACAGAGTCTGGGGACAAGATTGGTGTTTCACAATAACCCGGTGGTGGATTGTCGATAGACCCACTGCAGGGTAACCGGGAGCTGTTTTCAAATTCCTAAAGTGCAATTTCTTGTAAGGTGTTCCCTTTCCATCTTTTTCAACACATGCCCACACATGTCCGCACTGGCTTCATGATTAGAACACGCTGGTAAATAAAAAAAAGAAAAGAAAAAAAGCAGTGAGATAAAAATAGCACCCCGCCGTGAACCTGTTACACTGGTGTGCTTGTAATATGCTGCTATTGAAACGATAAAGCTTGCCGGAGATCTCGTCATGTCACATCAAATCACATTGAATCAGGCAGCATCATGCACTGCTGTGCTAACCTGTTGTGCGGGCACAAGTGGTGTGAATACTGAGGCTTCTATATCAGAAAGGAGCTTTCTTTAGGTGCTGGCTGATGACCATCTGATCCCGTCTCATGTTGCATCAATACTTGCATCAGAGATAAAGAGGAGGCGCCGATCGCTGGAAGTGGATATGCACACAATATCAGCTTTAACTCTATACACTTTTTATTTTCTCCTGATGCAATGACAGTTTTACCACCTCTTCCTTGATCAAACTTTCATTTTTATGCCGTCGTGGGACTGAAGGGAACCTGAAAAGGGAAAAATATAACACCGTTTTCAGCGTTGTGACAAAAGGCTCAACAGTGGAAGATTGTAACAGATGTGGCTGAGAATGGCTTTCATCATTTATTCTCTTAGTGTAACTGTTTATTTCAGCGTATAGCGTGTGTGGCATCTGGCGTTCACATATTTGGTACACGCTGAACAGATAAGTAGCTGCACTGTCTCATGTGCGCGCGTGTACACACATGCACCCTCACACGCACCCTCGCACGCACGCAGTGAGACACTGTGAGACACCAGCAATCACAGATAAACAAACAGCACAGCACAAGTATAAGAGGACGACACATTTGAACAAGATACACACACGGACACACACACACACACACACACACACACACACACACACACACACACACACACCCACACACACACCCACACACACACA
>JASSRZ010000072.1:13511937-13522462 GCA_032164315.1 Malacoctenus gilli | reverse complement strand
CACACACACACACACACACACACACACACACACACACACACACACACACACACACACACACACACACACACGTCCTTCATGTTGGACCTCAGCAGGTGGAACGCCCCTCCATGTCTGCCAACCAGTCCCTCCGCAGTGGCCTGTCTGCTCCCAGCCCATCTGATTTCCTCTGTCTGCCCCTGTGTCTGTTTCCCTACTTTCTTGTCTGATTTCTTTGAACCCATCCGTACCTCTCCTTCTCTTCCCTTTTTCACTACTCCTTCTCGGCCTGTAGCTAAATCTGTCTTTGCGCCTGTCTGCTCGCTTTCTTCCAAGCCCTCTGCACACAGTCGATGTTTTTTCTAAAAAAGGTCTCACCGTACTCGACAGCTGATGTGATCCCATCCGGCTCCGCAGTAGTTTGAGCTGGTGTATTTAAACTTCACGGTGAGGTTTCGACACATACAACTGAAAAGCTTGAACCACTTGTTTGAGAAGATCGGCCCTTAATGACATTCACAGGAAAATATTTCACAGGACAACAGACTCTGCGCATGTGTGTGTGTTCCTTCTCCTCCATCTGTCTGCTTATTTAGTACTACTCTTTCCTGTGTTTCCTATCTTCTTTCTGCAGTCGTCGCTTCCTTCCTGACCCATCCAACCTTCATTTCTTATTTCCCTGACCATCTAACCTACAGACGCTCTGGCAAAAGTTCTGTCTGTGTCTCCACCCGTCTCTCTCGCACCGCGGTCTTTTCTCTTCAGGCCATTAGTCGAACCAGTGTGCTACTTTGTTTAAAATTCACCCGCCTCATCATCACACTCTGAAGCTTCTGCAAGACAAATACACACCAGACTGCCCGAGCGAGTGAGGCGCCGTCCACGTCCCTCTCAGACACAGACACACACACACAGACACACACAGACACACACAGACACACACACACACACACACACACACACACACACACACACACACACACACACACGCACACACGCACAAACACACACGAGCGCACACAGCTACATCAAAGAGACCGAAAATACTGTCAGACGAGCAAGTTGGCTTCATCGGCGCCTGTAAACTTAAATGCTGTTCCACAGTCATATTCAGTGACTGTTGCTATCAGCGCGACAAACCCAGATTGTTCCCGTCTGACTGTTCAGAACGCCGATAAAAGGACCAGCGATATATTTCAGTTCGAAACAACAGAGCAAGAAAATGTTGCCTGCCTGTGAGACACAAGCCGATAACAGAGACGGAGCCATAATGGATGCCGCAGAGGCCCGAAAGCGATGGCATTTTGAAAAAAAGGAAAGAAAGGAAAATGCTGGCTATAGTTTGGAGGGATAATATCGTCCGATCATCAACAGCAGATAGTGTTTTTTATGACTGTTTGCAAAATCCCTCTGAGATTAATGTCATTACTGTACGACCTGTCATTTTCAGCTGCTGGTATACAATATACTAGCCTGAATGAGCTGTACTCCAGCCAGTCGGCATCCTGTGCACGCTCACAATGGGCCTAATGAGGAAGTGTAATGAAGTTTTACTGTTTTCATTTGTTTAAAGTTTGCAGGGAAAAGATGCTCTCAATAAATCACAGAGAAATTGCCGTTCTCATCACAGTTTTGCACTTTGTGGTCAATTTTTCAGTTCTTATCGTAGCCGAGAAATATCTCATCATGACTGATGGTTAACGGCAATAACTAAAGAAAAACACTGGTTCAATTCTTGGCGTCTGCATGTTCTCCCAGCGCATTTATGGGGTTTCTTCAGATATACAAATATTAGCTCCATGGACGTGAAAGCTCGCCTTCAGCCGCGCTGCCAACCTGTTAATGGAGGACTCCATTTCCTGCCAATTGTCAGCTGGGATCAGTTCCAGCCCCCGGTGACCCCGAGTTGGATAAAGCGCGTGTATAAAATGGATTGAGATAGTTTTTCGATTCAGCACAGGTTAAAAGGGACTTAAAACCAGATTAAAATTGTAGCAAAGACCTATTTGTGTGCAGTACTTTAATCAACTGAAAAGTCCTGCCCGCTCAACAGATGAAACTGAGGCAAAATTAGAGTCAAAGGAGTTTCGATTCATTATTTTACACATACTAAAACAGAATTACATCCAGTTAAAAATGTCAGATGAAGATCATTATTACCTCTATGATAATTTTAGCCTTTAACCTTTTCTTTGGATCGTGACTTCTACTTGGCCCAATTTTTTTCACTCTATAGTTAATCCCTACATCCTACAGTAATGGCAGATTCAGGAGGTCCCAGCGAGTATTAACAATCTCACAGTTTCAGCCGTGCTGGTCAGGCTTCAAGACTGCGATGACAAACAAGATTTGAACAAGAAAGGGAAGCGTTAACCTTCCCTCGAACCTAGCGGCTCGCTCGTCTTCAACTCCATGTTGTATTTCCCTTGTTCATCACCCCCTCCCACTTCACAGTGACGTTGCATTGTTTTCTTCTCTGTCCTCCTCCCCTGTCATTTCTTGTCATCACCATCTCCTTCACCGTCCACGTAATCTCATCCGTGTTCTCTCCCTCTCCCTCTCCCTCTCTCTCTCTCTCACTCTCACTCTCACTCTCTCTTTCAGTCTGTCTGTCTGTCTGTACTCAGTTTTTTTCTCTGTGACAGTGAATGAGAGATGGGGGTCAGCTTGTGGATGCCGGTGTCAGTAAAATCTTATCGGCTCACTGCAGCTCTGGATGAAGACATCGCAGCAGAACACCTGTAATATTTCCTCTTCACTCCTCTCAAGACTGTATTTGACAACAACCTGTATAAGAAGGCCAAAGATCAGCAATAAATTCACACTGACCTCCTAACACGATCCGTTGCTAAACATCCCTTTTGTCCTTCTGTAACTAGTCAATTTGATGCAAAATCAAGTGTTTGGGAAAAATCTACATTTCTAACATCTACCCTCGCACAGGATAACTTTCACGGGCACAAGCAGGCTGGCGAGCAGCACATAAACAAGTCTCAGCTGGTTTGACCTCATGCGTACCATAAAAATATCCTCCATCATTACAGAAGCAGCCTGAACCTGGCGGACCCGTCCAATATAGGGTTCAATATTCTGTGCCTCCACTGGGGCTGTGATACATATTACTGTTTTCACACATTCTCTAAAGCCACTCTCCCCGAGTCTCTTAATGTCACCCTGCTCCACCTTCAGATTGGCTGTTCACATTCTTTGCTACATCATCTTTCCTCTGCTCCGACGGCTTTCTGCTGTGTTTGGTGTGGTTTGCGTTAAACCTAAGGTGACCGTAAAATCCACTGCGCGAGATTTCTTGAGCGAAGCGCTCAGATATTGAGAGCATCTGAAGATGAAGATGAAGGCGCTCTCTCACAAATGGTGGATAGATTAACAAGCGTGGTCTAATTTCGCCTCAGAGATTAAGCGACAACCTAAAAGAACAGCACAGCCTGCAAAGGAGCCACCGTTACATGTGTTAATCAGGTTAATGTGTCCATCCTCGCTTTGACTGTCACAAACTCAACTGTTTCTAATTTGCTTCTATCAGATTAGATCAGGAAGAAAGAAAATTAATTCAAAACAAACACTAATGATTTGAAAATTGATTTGCACAGTTCAATCTTCCAGTTTCAGATGCTGTCACCTTTACTCATTTAATGCGTGATAATATATGATACAATTCATTACAAAGGTGTTAAACATGATAATATTTGGCTTATGTAATGCTTTCTTTCAAGGTGGGATTTGAAAGAAATCATGTCACCACGAAATATGGAAAAACATTGATTAGCTTAATTATCAGACTTGGATTGACACTTTTTGGTCATGAAGTTGAACTCCACACACGAGTTTTTATCTGCTTTTGCAGCCAAAAGTCAAAGGAAGTTTTTTGAATTGTTTTTTGTGAACTGACGATCAGGTTCAGGCAGGTTAAAAATCGTACTTTACGATTCGTTTCAACATGTCGCTCTGTGACTTGTAAAGGTCTCCATTAGATTCACTGGATGTGTCTCGACGCGTCGGTTCCTGACAGAGCAAAGCTGGACAAGCTCAAATGGTCCCACTGCTGCCCGAGTCCTGCCGTTATGACAGTGATACATTATAATGGCGATACTTTCTCGCCATTACTCTCTTATCCTGTCCGTCCCCCCTCGCCAGCATTTTTCCCATCAAAAATATTCCCTTGTTCTCGATATCTCTTTAAACATTCCCACCCTCGGCTCTGATCTCGCGCTTCCTTCTCTCTGCTCTTTCGAACGTCTCTCCGGAGACGTGCAACACGCTGTGATGGAATTTTTCTATCTCCAATCTACTGCGAGGTGATGCATGGCTCCAATTTCCCTAGCCGGAGCCACCTGAGTGGCTGAATCACTGCTGGGTCTGGCGATGGCGTGGGGTGGCCTTGAGACCTCGGCAGACGTAGAAAGAGTGAAAATGAAAGCCGGGCAAAGAGGGAGGAAAGAAAAGGAGGGCATTTAAGGAAGACGGAGATGGAATACGATGGGAAAGAGCTGAACTGCTGAAAGAGAGGTTGAAGGACAAAGAAAGAGGAAGGCAGCTTGATAAACTCGTCGTACAGGACTGCAAACCCACCCCATTATTCCCCAGTTCACATGAACATAAAGGCACACGGCAGCACGTGGGAACCATCTCGAAGCAAGCGACGCTTTCCATTACCGGCACATGGAGCTGATGCCACTCACTGTTCCCTCCACCTTTCCTACAGCTTCACAATCACCTCACTCTCACACCAAACTTCTCCCCACCAGGTGTGGGGGGGAAAAAAAAGGCCCACGTTCAAGAGACCAACAGCCAGTGAGTGAGGTGTGACACTAAACTGGGAAACAGAAATAACAAAACAACTGTTTAAGGAGGGAGGGAGGGAGGAGAGGGAGGAAGGGGGAGGGAGCCGGTGAGGAGCGAGGAGGTGATGCAGAAGAAGGATTGGCCACCTGTGGGTTACTATTACCTCGACTCTGCTAACAGAGAGACCCTTTATTAGCCTGTCAGTGTGACTGATTGACCAACCTGCTAAGAAGCTCATAGCCCTCTGTACCGAGAACTGCGGTGAACACTGCAGCCATTGTTTCCTAGGACTCGGCCTGGCGTCCGCCGCCAATCATAAACAAAACAGTCACTTTTGAAGGACGGAGTGAGACACAGGCAATGTCCCTGAACACTTTTTGAAAAGAATCTCTAATCGCGTCTTCTCCTCCGAGTGGACCGTACCCGGTGAAATTTGGCCATCGGATGACTGTGAGAGAGGGGCTTCAAAAGAGCGCGTCCCCCGGCAAGGGGAAAACAACATCTGGAGGATATGAATGACACAAAGAAGAATCGAGATTCACAAGAAAGCTAAACAGGAACGTTTTGTTTGTGTTCAGGAAGAGGAGCGATTTTTCATGAACAGGAAAAAAGGGCCCGAGGAGACACAGGGAGAGACGCGCACACAGACCGGAGAAGGAGGTGGGTGGGTGGGTGGGTGGGGGGTATCTGTAAGGAGAGGAGCGGTTACAGACCCAAAGAAAACATGGCGGAAATTATTCATGAATTAAACTGACACAAACTTAACTGGGACATTCAGGATTTCAAATAACCAATCCATTATGTATAGGGTTGTTGGAGAGACACCTCCCTGGATGGTGGCGGCAGCTCGACACACTAAGGACAAATTGAAATTAAACTCCCTGCAGCAAAACATCGGCCGACCCGTGTTTCCCCGCTTTGATGCAAGCCGGGAAAAAAAAAAAAAACCCACAAAGCAATATCCTCTGTTCTCCGACGGAAAGGATCCACAATTAAATTTGGTGGGAAGATGTCCTTCTTCATTTCACCGAGCCGCAATTTATTACACTTGAGGTTAAGCAAGGTTGTCTGTCTGCCTCTTGCCAAACATTCAAGGGGAAAGTAAAATGGAAGAGTTACATTGATAAGTCCGTCTGAGTAGCAGCTGGAAAAAAACCAAGAACAACGCAGGCCGACTGCGTGCGCTCCTAAACCATTTTCTTCAAATATATGAGGTTTCTTTTTTGTATTTCTCTGCCCCTCTGATGTCTCTTGTTCTGGTTAAAATTTCTCTCCAGGCTTGAGGAGGAGATTATAAAGCGGCGTGTATCACTGACAAAAGTCCTTGTGTTTGTCTTCGAGTCTGCAGGGTCCGAAAAGTTATTTTAAAAAAACAGGAGCCATATCTGTGTTTTTCATGTGCAGGATGCCAATAGGTCCCCCGCATAAATGACAAAAGAGGCCCCCCTGTTTTTTGTAATTGCGTTGGAAGATGAACAACTGGAGCCATTTTTCTGATGTGACCAAACGTGTTTTAAGAGAAGTTCTTGTTCTTTTTTTTTTTATTAGAGTGGACCTTTCCAGGATGACTTCTAGTGCTGCCACCAGGCTGCCTATGATGGCACGCATGCTTTTAAGCCATAAAGCCTGCCAGTTAATTTAAGTGATTCATGACAGGCTCATATCCCTAATATTTGCCTAATGTCTAAATGGCACTCTCCAACTGAATGTCGCCACCGCATGTCCGAGTGCGCGTCACCGGGCAGGATGAGTTTCAAATATCGTAATGATCCTAATAGAATTGTGAGGACTATAAATGACCGACTTTGTTGTGTCTTTCAGCCTCCGTTGCGCTCCGGTCTGTGACCACTTTATAACAAGGTGGGGTCCTCGTTGCAGCCACTAAAAGGCTTCAAGTCTACGAATGAAAAACAAGCTGCGTGGGTCCTTGTTTCATGTGGCTGCTGCAGATCTGTCAGCTTTACAGTCGCACTGAGATAAATGAACGGACGCACACAAGCACAGGTCAGAATCTGCTGCAAAGAAAAAATGTTATCTTTCATCCTGACATGTCCAGCAGCAGTCTGAAGACGCTCCCCCGTCGGGTTCAAACCTGCCTGACTCCAGGGAAGCTCCGTGACTTATTATCGGCGTAATACGTTTATTTTAGTCACTTTCACCTCCAGTGACAATTAGCCAGTGCGGCCACTCGCCTTCAACCTCTCATTAGTGAGGTATTACACCCTCACGACTGCTGCTCGGAGTTTAAAATCCCTTTTTCCGACCAGTCTCCTCCTACGCTCATTGGTTTCTGGGGACTGGTTAGGAGAAAAATAAACAGAAGATCTTTAAGTTCTTATACAAGGCGAAATTAACATGACACCTCGAAGCTCATCAGGCAAGTGCTTTTTTTTCAATGCATTCTTCTTTCTTTTTCTTCACATTTTGTTCTGGAACATTTGTCACAAATTGACAATGACAAATTACTTATATAATTGAATGTGGGGCTAAAAAAAAAGTGGAAAAAGACTTCTACTTTCACTTGTCAATAGACCCCTGTGTTCTTCATCCTTTTGCATCATACAAAGTGACAAAGTGTCCTTTACTTTGAAACAGTGAACCACTTCTTGTAATTAAAGCAGTGTAACATAAGGTTTATAAATAGATAGTGAAAATAATACTTGATGCGTTTTGGCTCCAAGATAAATTTAGGGTTCTTTTTTTGCAAATAGCATTCTTTTCAGTACCAATTAAAATGTAAATGGATAATACGATTGTTATATAAACATTTATACGTTTTTAACCTCTTGAACATTTGCAAAAAGTTTAGCAACAAGTTTAAAGTTTTCCAGTTAACTTTTCTTATTTCCACTTTAGTCCTCGAGCCAACCAGATTACACAGAAAACTTGATTACTCCACGACCCACTGAGGCACATATAATGTCTTGAAAAATTCTTATCTATCGTATGTGAACGAGAACAACAGAACAACATGAACTTTGTTTTCCTAAACTCATGAGCTGTGATATGTATAAATCAGTAGTTAGAACTAATATCAGGTGGAAAATCAAGTCAACACCTGAACTGCAAACTGTCACGTTTTGTTTACAGCGTCACGCTGATGTTTTTCACCTCATGTCTTTTCCTTGGAGCATCATCAGTCAGAAGCCACAGAAGGCAGGAGAGAATGTAAACATTAATTGTAAAAACAAAACAAGTAAAGTGTGTCTTCCGCATCTGTCATCGTTTAAAAAGCGAGGCCTAAAACATCGTGTTTTTATGCATGTTCACCCACTCAAACAAATATAATTGCAAAAATGTAAATTAGAAAATAAACATGAGGAAAAAAATTACAATATGATTTTTTTTTTTAAAAAAAGAGTTGCAAATATTTCTGGGTGAGAGTTCAGATATTCGATGAGTGACCTTGTATTAGCATTGGAAATATTTGCTGCAGAGTGCTTTGGGGTCCTGGGCATTAGTCAGGACTCAGCTGTTTTGTTGACAGATAAACACAAGAATAAAATAGATATATAAAAAAACGTATTCATTCCTTTAAGCCTTTTTTTTCCTCTTTCATTAAGTTATTGTATTCGCCCACACAGCGACTCACACACACACACACACACTTTTTCTGTCCACTGCTCAGCTTGACTGATAGACACATAAGATGAAGCAGAGGCGGAAAACAAAACAGATACTGGAAATTCATTCTCCCCTGATGATACCCAGTCTTCTGGGTTTTGACGTCCGTCCGCGTCCGAGTTAAAGAAATAAAAGCGAGCCCGGTGGAAACGGCCCGGCTCCTGCATATTTTATCTAAGTGCCTCTCCTTCGCTCCGTCCAGGTGCTGTTTATTCATGCCCTCTTCAGTCTGCCGGAGGAAAGGCGAGTACTCATTTGCATCGAAAATATCAAAATCGAGCGTGCTTGAGAGCCGGCGTACATTCACGGACAGAAAAAACACGCGCCCCTACGCAAACACAGGCACAAACGCCCAAACGGTGACAGTCATAAACCCTCACTCTGCAACTCCAGATGGTAAGAAACAATCTTCTGGTTTATCAGGCGTGAATAGATAAATTGAGGAATTGAGGAGGAGGTCATCAGGTTTTATCTTTTTTTTTTTTTGTAGTGGCGATAAAAAGTACACCGATATAACTTATAAAACCAGAAAGCAAATAAAGACAAAAAACAAATATAAAAGCTTTATCTTTCTCTGTAGAAATGAGAAATAATTGTCTGGAATGAGAGCTTCAGTTTGACAAAAATGTGACATTAACTTAAAGGAAAACATGTTTTCAGCAAAACTGAATCAAAACTTTAAATCTGCTAAGAAGCCAAAGTAAAAATGTGTCCAAAAATATGCAGTTAATTCATTTTTTTCATTGTTCTCAACTTGAACAACCTCAAATGCCCTGTAAAACCATGTACTGCTGTTGTTGGCTCTGATTGTGGCACTCAGGCTTCTTTTACAAACGCTGTTGCGTTTGAAACAGTCACGTTGGTTTTAACAGCAGACCTGTAAAGTTTGTGAAGCTTTTGACATTCACGCCGACAGTCAGGAGCTTTTTAACCGGGATGAGCAATTACAGAGACTCTGCGGTGTGTGTTTACGTCTGCGGCTGTAAAAGCAGACGAAACGGTTTAAGCATCGCGTTCGAATGGAACGAGCCACTCCAGTGTCAGAACTTACTGTCAATTGCCGGTTCAAGAGGTGGACTCGAGGACAGTGAACGCCACCCTTTAGTTGCCTTTGCCACCACCACCCTGTTGGCCCTTCTACCTCTGACTGGTCCTCCGCTGGACCGCGGCAGCACAGCTGCTTCAAGTGTGTGTGGTTAACTATGAATGCAATGAGCTGAATGCATATGAAATTTCTCCTCGGGGAGTAATTAGTAGAACTCAACTGTTATTTCATTACGTCTTTGAGTGAAGCAATATTCCTTTACAAAGCGCTAGATTGATTTTCAACATTCATCAATGGACGCATGTTTCTGTTAATTTTTTTTAGACAGGTTTGATGTATTTTATGTCATGTAGACCCAGACGTCTGTCTTCATGCCCTTCTATATGATGTTTGGGGAAAATCTTGTACTTTCTAGTACATTGTTTCCACTTTCTTGCTTTCCTGCATAAGAATGGAAAATGTTGTCCAAATCTCACGGTGGTGTGGCGCTAGAAAACAAATGGTACACCATAAAATGAGATGATATGCGTTTATTTTTTTATCATCACATGGAATATATCGTCATATCGTGCAGTCCTAAAAATGGATCAAAGGCCTGCTTTATTGTCAGAGTTTTAATGCTTTTCCCTTTTTCAGTGTTAGAAGAAAAAGGTCAACAAAACTTTTCCACTCTTCAGAGAATGACCGGCAACTCTGCAGCAAGAGATGAAATTACCATTTTTTACAAATCTCTGCGGGTTATGATGATTATAAGCGAGAACCTGCATGTATAAACACACAGACACATGCACTTAGTAGCCATCTGGTCAGCTGGATATATTCCCCAGTTCCACTCTTAAGCGTCTCCGCCTCCTCTGCATCTCTCTTTCAAGTTTTAATAAGATAACTTTCAACGGGTCCCCCCCCCCCCTTGCCCGCATTATTTTTTAATTTTTTTTCTTTTATATTTAATCTCTGCTATCGGGACACTAGTTCAGTCTGTCTAGTGAAAGTGAGTGAAGGAGTGAGAGAGAGAGAGAGAGAGAGAGAGAGAGAGAGAGAGAGAGAGAGAGAGAGAGAGAGAGAGAGAGAGAGAGA
>JASSRZ010000072.1:13489911-13506280 GCA_032164315.1 Malacoctenus gilli | reverse complement strand
GTGTGTGTGTGTGTGTGTGTGTGTGTGTGTGTGTGTGTGTGTGTGTGTGTGTGTGTGTGTGTGTGTGTGTACTTGTAACAGTATCTTTGTGGGGACCAGCTTGTAGTTTTGACCTTTGAAAAAGGGACTTTCTGAACAGGCTCCACATTAACCACATCTTGAAGCACTTTTGTTTGAGGGGCGAACTGTTTTGGTTCAAGTTGAAGTCAGAGGTAAACAGAGTTCAGGCACTCGGTTTGGGTGGTTCGATTACGGGATCTGGCCAAGAAGTGTTCTGTAGTCAACGGTGGTCCTCACTGAGACAGTGAGAACAAAACGTGCATTGTGTGCCAGCGTGTACATGAGTATCCACAGAGCCGCCGCGATAGGCGTCGACTTGGTCTCGTAGTCTTCTGAGAAAGATTTTGCAAAACACCAAAAACAGAGAAACGACAGATTCACAAACACACACGTAACACACACATGCAAGCATACCATCTGGAGGAAAGCCGAAGAGCATCCAACCATGCAGCATCGATATCACACAAGAAATATTTTTCGAAGATTACTCTGAGCGCATAAAAGAAAATAAAGACAAAACCCTCTGTCCTTTCTAGGTGAATTCTTTTCTCCAGTGAGACAAAGAAGTCTTTAACGTCAATAACTATTCACTGAGTTGAAAAGACCTCTGATGGTTACTCTTGTGCTAAGAAGAAACACCACTTGTGCACGTTGCTGCTGGAAAAAGGAGGCCAAACCTTCTCTTACATGATGTTGTGCGTTTGCCTCCACGTTTCCTGAGTACAATACCGTTCGTACTTCCTCCGGATTCACCCAATCCTCGCTTGCACCAGCAATGCATGAAAAAAAGATGTGAAAGCATATGATATTTGATGTAATGTCCTTCTGCCTTTATCACCGCTGAGTAAAAAGGTGCAGTGACAGATGAAGGGAATAAAAAAAAAAGGGAGGCATGATTGGAGGAAGGAAAAGGAATAATGACAACAGCGGAGGAGCAGCAGCTTGAAGAGGAATTGAGAGACGGAGCCGGCCAGAGCGGCTCTCTGGCATTTATCTAGTATCTGCTGCCTTTGGGCCCCTCAAAGGATGGAGGGATATGTCTCTCGCAGTCTCTTCGAGAAAGCCATTTGCCAGTTTCCCTCCAATAATAGGTCACTCCAATTACCTTCTCCAAAAGCCATCGGGTTTGAAAATTGTGTGGCATATTAAGATGAAAAAACACGGCAGTTCAGATAAGCGGATTTTCTTTTGAATTGTTGGGGGTCAGAGTTGACCCCCTATTTTTTGCCATTTTTCATCACCTCTCTGTGACACAGATGTGCGACAGAATAAACTGTTCGGCGATAAATCTGAAACCAGAAATTGTTTAAGGAAATAAAGGGGAAATCGGCGATACATGACAACTTCACCCTGTGCGAAATTTTACAGAACACAATTTTACAGTCTCAAAATAAAGTGCTGCATCTACTCCTTTGAACCAGAGGTAAGTGTCGTAGAGTACTGAATCCATTCTCCTACAGTCTCACCAGTCATTAGAAACCAGGAAAATGCATGAAAGGGTGTCAAAATCCCACAATAAATGAGAGATTATTGATTTGTGGGTGCTGGCATTGTTGGTGCGATGACTTATTGAGTTATCCAGTAACCAATCAGCATTTAAAGTGTTTCAGAACGGAGTGCACTTTCCTCAAAGCAAGACAAACAAGAGGAACTGAAAAAATGTTCAATACCGTGAACATTTTACACCATGAACAATAAAAAAGTCACATGTTTACTGGAATGCGGCATGTTTTCACACTGTGTAAAACACGCAGCCGTGGATGTTCTCTGTGTTTTTGAAGGTAATATTGAGGAGACGTTCTGAGCAACAGCGCCCCCAAAGAGGCGAAAGAAATCAAACGAAGCAAAGGTGTTAAATTTTAACGCGTGCCAAATCGAGCACAAACACTCAGAGTGTCTGGACGTGAAAGCGTCCTGCAGCTTGAGGCCAAAGGCTCGCGTGGCTGTTTTTCATGTTACAAGAAACATGCAATAAAAACGCTCGCTGTTGATGAGATTATCATATGAAAAGACCGGGGGGAAAAAAATGTAATTCATCATCATGTCTAATTGATGTTGTATCGCTTTCAACCACAACCGTCCAATTTGTGCACGAGGCCCAGCAAATCAGGAAACAGCTGCTGACATTTAACACGCTTGTATGATGCGACTTTCTTTGTAAAACTTTGAGAGATTCATCCAATCACAGCGAGTGGGCGTGTGTGGGATGGATGCTGACCTCTGAGAGTTTGCTGACACAACCCTCAGAGGGTGAATACCAAATGCTCTTGCTGCAGGCAACACTCTGTAGGTTCACGTCCTCCAAAGCCCATTTTCAGCCTCCTCTACCCCCTGCCTCCTTCTCCCTGCCACTCTTGTTCACTGTAACACAAAGACAGCAGGGCTGGAGCCCCCAAGATATGGCCCACTTGTCAAACAGCAGCCCACTGACCACAATGCTGCTTTTTCTACTCGCATGCGTTACCATCTCAAACGCCTGAGTCGATGTGCTTGGCCATCGTCCAGAACCCTAATGTGAAGCGCAGTCATGGTGGGAGCCAAGTAACCTCTTAATGCTGATCACTGTCCTGTGCTGTTGCATGTGTGACATTTCTCCGCGCAGGGTGCGGATGTGACAGTCGCCCAGAGCTGATGAGGGGGGACATCCCCAGCGTCATCCCTCCGGGGCCCGAGCTGCAGCTTTATCTTTGCCTTAGGCAGCGCGGTTCTGCCGAGAGGATGTACTCGAGGAGCCAAATGAAATAAATCACTGGATATTGGCTTTGGCTTTACAGACATGGCCAGGGCTGAGTACAAGCGTGCCTGTCTGAAAAGGTCAGTGGTGCAAATGCTGTGGCTGGAGGGGGGTTGGGGTGTGGGAGTCGGGGGGTTGGGGAGGGGGGAGGGGCTAACGCGTTTCAAATGTCTGCGCAAGTTGTCCTTCTATAACTCTAAAGACCTACAGATCAGAAAACCACGGTTGCATCATAGTTTACTCGCACTGCATGAGGGTTTTGAGTGTGTGTGTGTGTGTGTGTGTGTGTGTGTGTGTGTGTGTGTGTGAGAAAGAGAGAGAGAGAGAGATAAGTGGGAATGCGAGTGTCTGAGATGCTATCCCAAAAGCGTAGGTGTAAACTAACAGTTTGAGACAGAAATTACAGCATATTTTTTTCCAAAAACCCAAAGCGAGCCAAATTACCATCTTCTCGCTGTCATTATACTGAAGAGGTTCAGAAAATAAGTGACAAACTGCACAGACGGTGTATAACAGAAGCCCCCCCGCAGGAACGCGACGAGGCTAAATGGGTAAAAGTTGGGTTTAGTTCAGTCTGCAGGAAGAAATCACAAATCCACAGTAAAGCCGGATCAAGTGGCTTCGCCTGAATTCTTTCTCAAATGTGTTCTTTTCTCAGAGGGTCAAAACTTTCTTCTCACATAAGTTTAGGAATTAGACAGTTTAACTTGTGCTCAAGGCCAAATTAGCAATTCTTGCACTCGAGCGGCGGTGGCTGCAGGCGAATGGGCAGAACGTTTTTGTATCCCACCAAGTCCCAAGGCCTTGAATCACCTAAAGCAGAGCTGACCAGGGTGCCTGAATGCGACGGCATGCAGTGAGGTGCAACACTTCAGAATGCTGAGGGGGTATTTAAATCAAAGGAAAAGCTTCTTAACCCCCTTTCCTCTGGCTCTTCATCAAGCCGGAGTTAACGAGAGAGGACGTCATGATGTGTTCTGGTTAAAATTGATGATTTCCAGCGTGAACCGCGGAGAGGAGTTATTGTAATGCAGGAACAAGCGCGGCGATCCAAAGTCAAAAGAGCACCAGAGACAACAAACCAGGGTGAGGGGAGAGAGAGGAGAAGGGAGGAGAGGAGGATGAAAGTGAGGCAAGAGGTGAAAAGGAAACAGATGAGGAAAAGAGGATGACCCGGGACCTCGCAACTATCTCTTTTGCATCTCAATCACACTGCCGCATGAATATCAAAGCAGAACTCTTGATGGACAAGCGGGACGAAACGGGAGATAGACGAAGATCTCTGCAGTAATGATGAGACAGGAGAGAAGGAAAATAATTGCAGATGCATCTCTTTTCAAAGATCAAGAGAGAGAGGGAGGGAGAGCGAGAGGGGGGCGAGATGTGCAACCTTCTGACTGCTTCAGCACATCCATGTAAATGTGACGAATGACGACGCCACTGAGAAGCGGCTGTCTCAGAACAGGCACATGCAAATACGCCTTTGATGCATCGCGAGCTGTATGTCATGTTTACGATGTTTCTTTAGTAGGAAATGATTAGGTGGGACGCACATCGCTCTGAGCAACATGATCTATATGTGATGGAGCGAAGTCAGTCCCACTTGCCGTTCGTTCCTGTTGCCGTGCGCTCCGTTTTGTTTCAGCTGAAAACCCTGCAGTTCGCTGCAATAACATACACATATCTCCCCACAAACACAGTGATACAGCATGAGCTTTGCGCCGCTGATAAGCTCTGCTGGACTAATTAAGTCTAATGCCTTGCTGTAAGGCATCACAGTGGTAGTTGATCAGTTAATGGAGTGTGCTCTCTTGCCTCTCCAGTCATGGGCTTCTTTGCCAGACTGTGCAGCTCACCAGTGACCATGAGCTTATTATCCTCACCTCTTGGCTACCGCTGGCTCATTATTTCTGTTGGAGAATGAAAATGCCTATTGAAACCAACAGACTTCTCCTTGGGGAGCCTTTTCAGCCGAGCTCATCTAAAGTTAAATATCAATGACTGCATGTTGGAATACATATAAAGAGATGAAAATCCACTTACACGAGTAATAACAGCATTAAATTAGTGATGGGATGAGAGAGAGGGAGAGATATGTCATTTTGGTTCACCTTTCTCCATTCAGCCGTCCTTGCGTGACCCATCATCCCTTTAATAGTAAAACCAGCTTCATCATTCTCGGGGTTTTTTTTGGGGGGGGGGATGGATAAAAAAGGAGAGCAGAGGGCCAGTAAATATCCTAATAAATGAGATTTGATTTTGCTCTCCCCTCCTTCATTCTTCTCTGTTAATTAACATTAACTTCTTCTCCCCTTTTTTTTCCTCTTTTTCTTCTTCTTCTTCCGCTCCCTATCTCACAGTCTCAGCTCCGTCTGGCCCGCGTGACACAAAAGGACACCATAAAAAGTCCGGAGTGTTCGCACCAGTGCGCTCAAAGATCATATCGGGCCGCACCATAAAGAAAGGCACCAGCAACCGGGCGGCCGCTCCCGTAGCACCACAGCCCAGCGCAATTATCAGTCGGCAGTGATAATAGAACTCATAGGGAGGTGTAATGGCTTTTAGATTTGCACCTCATCATCATCATCCCAGTCAGGGCTACAGGCAAGCCAAACGCATTACCATGCACCCGTCGATGTATATACAGTGATTCCTGCTGCGAGAATATTGTTTTTTTATATTCTTCTTTCGCATTTTCAATCTCGTCTTGGCTTGCTTTTGTGACACACAGTTGAACACCGCCTTACATACAGAATAGGTGCATGCCCCTTAGTCTCACACACACACAAACACACATAGGGAAAAAAAAAAAACACACAAATCATCGCGCACTCTCTCTCTCCCTCCTCTCTCTCTAATCCATATGCTGCGTCCATGGTGACATAATCATCTAGTTTGAATGCATAGATTCCAGTGTGGTCGGTTGATAAATGCTGAAAACATGGAAAATAAATTATACTGTAGGTGAAATGCTGCGGCTCCACAAATCTGACCTTGGACCGGAGTGAGGAATTAACATGTTCTCACAATAGGCTTATTGTCTGCTCTGCGTTCATTATTTGTTCATTTGCAACGTCGTGCGTTAACTGTAATGTGGAAAACAGAAGACAAGCCATTTGTCCAAGCGTAAAAACCTAATCCCGTCGCTCTTTGGAGGGATTATGATTTATGTTTGTGCTGTTGTTTCTTTCTTTCGGTTTCACAGTGTGATGGAAATTGTGCAAACAAGTTTTGTGTTTGTCCACAAACAAATTGTGTTTTCACCTCTATTCACTTTGCCGTGCGACAACCACGAATCACGAACACAATACCCGAATATACGACTGTCATTGCAACCTTCCTCTGGGATAGTTGACGTGTCCCTCGTGTGTGATTAATTATTCTAATCTTTAGAGTAAAACTCCAACCATTGCAACAATGAGTGCAAATATTAGAAGACAGACAGTGATGGGATTAAACATGGATGTAGGGAATGTGGAAAATTATCCAGAAAATGTCTCTTTTTTTTCTTCGAAAACTGCAACGAAAAACAAGACGGAGCAGCATTTTTCACTGTAAGTCGTGTTTTGCCATTCACACCTAATTACACAACAATGGGAACAGCTGCCATGTAAGGTGCTCCCACAGCACTGGGAGCAATTAGGGTTTCAGTGACTTGCTCAAGGACACTTCAACATATGGAGGGTGAGGCGGGGGATCGAACCGCCAGCTTTGGAATTGGAAGAAAAAGCCCACTCCACCAGTGGAGCCACTTTAGCCCCTGGAGTAGGAACTTTGTGAAGGATACGACTTTAAAATAGGCAACGGCAAAAGAAAGGAAAGGAACAATGAAGAAAGGAGGATAAGGGAAATGAAGCAAAAAAATGAAATGGGGTGAGAATAGGGGAACAATAGAAGGAGTCAGAAATGGAAGAAAATAAGGGTAGGAAAGGATTAGCAGAAGTCGGGACAAAGGAAAAGAAAAAAGAAGTAAGAAAAATAGATAATGGGGCTGATTGTTCATCGTAGGTAACGCTTTTCAAGGAGAAATAAAAAGCAGGAGAAATGTAAAAGAAATGGGAGAGAAGAAAGGAAAAGCCTGGAAAAAAGGGATAAAAGTGAGAAAATAAGGGGGAACTGATGACGAGTGAAAAGTATGTGAAATTTAAACAAAAAAGAGGGCTGTGCACTTAATGTGATGGTAGATCTTCAAAGCTGAAATGTGGTGGTAAATGTTGGAGCTCTCCCTGGTGTTGAAAACACTTGATAGGCTGTTTCAAGCAGAACAAGCTGTGATTATAGAAAAACAGCAGTGGACTTGATATCAATGGAAATATATAAGAAGCTGACCCATTTCTAAAACCTTACTATAGAAACATGGTCCAAAAATCACTCAAGTTGTTTGTGCAGAACAAAATAGCCACAACTCTCTTTAGCACTTGGAGAGAAACTGACACACAGCAGAAACAGGCGATGCACGCAGCAACTATTTTCCTTCACCTTAAACGCAGGAAACATATGCTAACATATGCTGAAAAGCAGCAGCTCTGAGAGGAAAATGTGCTCTTTTGACCTCAACGCGATACAACATTTTCATTTTATAGCACAACATCAGCAGACCTGCACCCAGAAGACAAACCGTTTCGCTGTACTTTCGTTCGACCGGTCACCCTGGGAGTGATCGAAAGCTGCTACGCTGCCGCGTGTATTCTGTAGGGCGATGTGCAGACCCTGTTCGACATGGTGTTTTGTTCCCCCCTGATCTGGGAAATAGGAAAACACGTATTTACCATATTGCAGGTTCACATAAGGCCTCGGTGACTCACATCATAAAGTCGGGCTTTATGTCTGAGCGTATGCAGGAGCTGCAGCTGCATGGCCAGTAAATATCAGAACTGAATGAGCTCCAGGTCGTATCTCAGCTTGAGAGGTTGGATAATAATTACAGGATCGTGGGGTAAATCTCGTCCCGGGTGGCTAATGATGCAAGGCTCTTGGCTGAAGCTGGCAAGAAACAGGCAACCCTGGAGGGAAGCGGGACGAGATACCCCTGGTTTTTATGCATGGACAACAGCCTGCGATTGCAAGGGGAAGGTTTTAAACGAATGCCTGGGAGTACGATTTGGTTTGGAGCCTTTTTTGTGTTACTCACGTGGCTGGTGTTGCGGGTCAGACCGAGTTTATAGTCCCCAGTTTGGAAAATGTGCAGCCTATTTGAAATTTCATTCCAGTTCATGTTTTTGTGGGGGTGAGCACAGAGTTTAAGTGTGTTATAACACATCACATATATCAAGCTGCCATATCCCATTACACTTTCACAATACAGGTACACACGCACAGACACACAGACACACACACACACAAACACACAAACGCACACACACTAATGTCTTTGGTTGGCGGGTTGTTTCCACTGACCTATCGGGAAACCCATTTCCTTCAGCTGAGTGAGAGACAATAACATGTAAAGCACACCAAGAGCACTGTTATTAGGATGGATTACTGCATTCTTCAGCCCCAGAAACTTCATTACCTGCTCAAACACTACATGATTAATGACAACTGTGGAAGGGGGGGGGGGTTGCAACGGGTGTAATACGAGCCACTCGTTCAAAGCTGCAATTTGCCGTCCGCAAACTCTCTCATCAGCTGCCAGAGTTCAATACCCAGGAAAGGGAAACATGACATTGGTTTCCTTCCAGATGTCGTGTTAATTAGTCAACCTCTGAATGCTCCATTCCTTCTCAACAACCTTGTTTTGCTTCTGCTGGATGAGTTGTTTAATTGCCTATTATGGTGTCTTTGCCGAGAGAGGGAAACTCATATTCCCCCCAAGAGTATTGGGTGAAGTGTTATTGATGTGCTTGTTGGGTGTGAGAGTGCTGGATCACATTCTCACCACACGACGCTCAATAGTAGCAGATGACAAAGAGGTATTAATGATGCCGATGTGTCCCATGCTGTCTGACACATGCCTCCATATCTTTGACTGTTTTATCATTATTTAGAAGGAGTAAGAAGAAAAGGAGCCTGGGAAATGCGAGTTGTCTGTTTTAAAGGCCAAACCACAACCAGAGAAAAAGCATTCATATAAAAAAGGGGCATCTGGTTTTTCATAATTAGGTGCTGCAGCGCAAATAGGAAAAACAAAAATGAATAAACAGAGCGCATCATCATCATCGGCCAGAGTGGAAATATTCAATCTCATTTCTCGCCATCGTTGAAGAGATTCATTAATTTTACCCACTTAGTCTTTGGTGTCCCTTGGAAATTGCTCTTACCTCCAAACTATGACGATATTTTCTAAAAAAGAATACACCCAGGAAAGTGTGCATCAATCAGTGCCTCCTTCTGAAAGGCACAAACAATAAAAAAAAAGAAAGCAAAAAAGCTGAATGGCTAATGCATTTGGTAGAAACATTATTATGCTTATTTTTTTCTGAATATCTGATCAATTCAAAATGTCGAGCAGTAAGAGCAGTTTCTCCTGAGAAGTTGCTTACGGCTAAAAGCAGGATAAAAGTGAAAACACGAACTCGTTCCGTTTACTCGGGTTAAAAATAAAAGGGCTTTGTCCTTAATATGTATTGAACGCAAAATAAAGTGGGTTGTGGGAGATTGCCTGACTTTTCTTTAGTTTGAGTGACAACCTCAAACATTTCTCCTAAAAGGGGAAAAAAAAGGGTAATGGATGGGCAGTGACTTGCTGCTGTGAATCTGCTTCGTTGTCAGTGTTATCTGGTTCACTTTCAGGCATGTCACTGCTGGTGCTGCCTGTCACGAACATCACATTGGAAGGGAGCCTATTCTCTCCACAGACCCCCCCACCCCCACCCCACCCCATATGTTGAAGTGTCCTCATTTCCTCTCCCTCGATTTTTTTCCCCATTATTTTTCAAGTTTGAATCCAATCAGTGTGTCATCATGAGGCCCAGCAGTGAGCTCCACAACAAGCTACATATTAAAAACAGGCGTGTTCAAGCAGGGAGGAATAAAAAAAAAAAAAACCCTGCAGGAAACCTCTGTTTACCGGGCACATACTGATTTAACACAAACACAAAAAGACGTCGACAAAAAAAATACAAATTCTCAATTAAAGAGGTCTGAGAATGATGAAAAATGAATGAAAATTGGTGATTTGTGTGATTATCCAGAAAATGAGCACAGAAAGCTTTTAAAAAACACAGATGAGGTGGGTTCAAATGAATTTGTAATGTCTTCACCTGCAATTTTAAGTAAAAGGAGAAACGTCATTCCTGTAAACAAATACAAAAATTTCAAATGAAATCCACCAAAAAATGACGGGACGAATACTGTTTTTTTTCTTCTCAATTCACAAAAAACACGTACGATTGTTAGCCCATCCATCCATCCATCCATCCATCCATCGGGTGAAGGGGCACTGAGAACCCTGGAGAGGTCCAACTGCACAGTCCATATTGACACGTGCACATCATTTAGGGTGACCAAGGATAAAAAATAACCCCATGTCTGGATCATCTGAGCAAAGAGGAGTCCCTGGAGAAAACCCACCCGAGCACGGTGGGAAACATGAATCCTCACCATTAAAAATGCTGACTGAGGACATCACACGGAGACTCTACAACCCTACAAACCAGCGCTGCGCCACGCCATCTCCAGAAGTGCATTTTAAGGCCAAATCATGACCACGATGCTTCCCGATACAAGATTTATTAACATACAGGTTTGTACTAATGAGGAATGTTTCTTTGGTAAAGTGCAGGATATGTAAATAAAAGTCAGCACAAATTATTTTCAGGTACAAATGCATCGTGTATGCAGCAAATGCTGGATTGTGCAGAAGCACGGCAGCTGTATTCATCTGGCTCTGGCTGAAGACTTCTGGCCCACATCGACGGCCACATCTCTTTCTCTAGCCTCTCTCATCTCGCAGCTTCGCAGCCACATTTCTGCTTGTTCTTTTTTCCTTCTTCCCTCCCCTGCGTCTTGTCAGACGTGTCATCGCTTTTGAGGGAGAAGCACCATGCATCTCTGCCATTGTTTATCTGTTTTCATTATACCCTCTCTGCAACGAGTCAGATCAAAGATGACCTGAAGTGCGTCGATGTATTTATCAAACGAAATAAAAACGTCTGCTCAGGTTTTTATGGGTATTCAGACGGTTGAGGTTCTCGCAGGAGTGAACTCTTAGAGCCATCCATCACATGGGAACCGGAGGGCAGAGCAACCACACTGTGAGGAGTCTTTTTCTAAAGATGTAAAAATAGACCGGTTTGTGCATTTATGGCGGATATAAAGTGTTTGAAATAAATCTTTCACATACACCGAAGTTTCAAGAAGCCAAATGAAGGCTTGACTCCTGTATATATGCTTAACTATTCCTCTGAGGATTGTGTGTGAGTAACTCTCGGTGTTAACACTTGTCAGGTATTATAAATTCATATTTATCATTTCATCGCTAATGCCGTGCGAGGTAATAGCCTGAGTGAGTCTGGAGAAGTCGAGCTATACTAAATGTTGAATAAGGTGCTTAGAGCTTATGGAGTTACTGAGTGAACACCTCGGAGAGGGCATCGATTCAGGCAGCGTTTGACTTCTCTTCACTGCACTGCTCCGAGACACAGAGGTGATTATACACTGACAAAATCATCTCGGTGTGAAGAGCCATGAGTGCATTTTATTTCAAAAAGTGTTTAAATACAAGTCTTGACCCCCCCCCAAAAAAGTGATAATTACAGCTCAGAACTCGGTCTCCTCCTAAACACAAGAAAATCTATCAGACCTGATGCAGCTGAATCCTGGAAACGTGTTTGGTAGCAGAGTACAATTATTTCCTCGGAGAGTAAGGAACACTGTGTTTCCGCCCGTATCCAAACAAGTTTTCATAACAATTGAATTAGTTTTTTTCTCCTACAGCAACACTGGTGAAAAAAAGAGAAGTGTGAGAGGTATAAGATAAAAAACAGAAAATCGAATTTCCATTTGAATCTTTGCTCGGGGCAGAAATACGCGATTCAAACTGGACGGAGGCTGATGACATCCTGCCATCACTTCACCTTTCATCATCTTGTTCAGCCTGGTGTCTCTCCTCCTTATTTCCAATCTTCCTCCGTGCTTTACTGGCTTACCAGTATTTTACTCATGGCCAAAAAGAGGATTGAGTTTTCGCTGTCCTGCTCAACGGTACTTAAGCAGTCGGTGCTGAGGAAGGATGGGTCCTTTTTTTTCCCCCCCTGCATTTTGTTTCCTTTGCCTTAAAATTTCCCAGCTGGGTGGTAAAGCCTGTTCTTCACTTCCTGGCCCACTTCAATCCCCACATCTCTGCCTAATGTCTCCCAAAGACACAGCAGCCAACAGGAAGCAGACACGCTGTGATTTACATTCTGCAACACTGATAAGGAAATAATAAAGCCTCTGTTCTGTTTTCATCGGCTAATGACGGCCACTGAGACACTGACTCATGCTGGCTGGTAAATTGATGGCTGCCCATGAATGATACATGCTTGAAACATATGTCACCATGTATTTTATTATGTACTATGATTCATTTATTCAGCACCAGTGGTGTCTCCTAATGGCCTTAACCAATAAAGCCACAAGCATGCGATGAGCTCCTGCGTCATTCCATGCATTGATTTACTTGGACACCCAAACGCACATTGACGTGACGAGAATCGTGCTGTTCTTCACTTTTGCCGGGTAAAACATTGTGCGCACGTTATCTTTGTGGCCAGATTGTGTGATATGGATCCAAGAGAGCAGCGGTAATGCAAATAAATAATAGCAGAGCACCAGCAGAGCAAATGGCTTGTAAAAATAAAGTGGACTCGTTATTGTTTCTTGTTGCCATGTTTGCTGTTGCTCCTCAGAGTTGTTAAACTGCAAGGAAGAAGAAAAAAAAAAATCGAGCCATTTTGTGAATTGCAGATAATATCATATACCAGTAATGGGCAAACGGATTCACTGGGATCAAAAGATGGGCCGTAATTGTGATGCTGGTCGTGACTGTGACGATGCATAGTAATAGCTGTTTACGGCTGCTCTCTTCACTCCTGCAGAACGCACCAGGTCGCGTCTCCGCGAGACAATCTGGAGCGCTCTTCAGGTTAGAGTGCACTGACCTGTGCCGCTCCGACAGAGAGCTTTCGGGATATGCATACATGTGATCATGCATACCGCTGCCCATAAATTGTATATTCACACGCTCGCACAGAGATCAAGCCAAGCGTGCACTCTGAAGGGTGGGGAAAGGTAGTATAAATATCACATCGCGGCGTTTCAAGCAGAAGGGCAATTCTTCATATTAGGGTCACTTTTTTAATTTTGTTTTTGAACTAATGTGCATGGAGCTGGAGAGAAAGTCACATCCAAATAGACAATAATGAATCTGAGCAATCTGGCTCGGCTGCTTTGAATAAAAGGTATTAAATCTGAAAAATCTCTATGATTGGTGAAATCATGAAGAGAAGAGTGTACGTTTGGGAAGGTAAAAAGGAAATGAAAGTAACTACATTGAAACCAAAAGTTGACAAGAGCTTTGAAATTGTGTCTCGTCTAACTGAAGTTTTGTGATCTGTCATATTCACACACACAGTCCATTCACTCACACAATACAAGCAGAAAGTCACAGACTGATGGCAACAGCTGCCATGCCAGGTTTTCACACGCTGTTGGAGGCAACGTGGGGGCTTCAAAGTTTCAGTCAAAGAAACTTGAACACATGGAGGACACTTCAGATGGAACCAGCAGCGCTGGGACTGAAGACGACCCGCTACTCCAGCTGAGCCCTGACAGCCTCATCTACCGGGTTTATCCTGGAACTCTGACGTCTTCCAATAAAAGCTGTCTGCTGCCTGTCGAGTCATAACACAACAGTGAAGCCAAACACTGGTGGGCACGTTCACTCTCATCAGCATATAACAGCAAGAACCTTCAAAATAAAAGCTTTGAACAGTTTTTCTGCTCTTGTCTCGATTCTAGAGAGTTTTTATACTGGTTTCCTTTGATAACCTGGGAGTGGCCGACACCTCAAGGCCCTTTCTGTGATCTTGCGTGCTGCCACAAAGCGGTACGGGACCCCAAGTTGGGAGCCATGAGTGGACAGTAAAGGACTGAATGCGGACACATTTCTACACCTGCATTATTTCCACAGACTGGACCAACTCCCAGTGTCCTGGGCAGGTGGAGGGACCAGCACCAGTCCTTCCCTTTGACACAGTGAGCCTTGCTTCCAGGCCTCCAGTCAGTTGAACATAATCTGCAGGATGAAGTCATGCACAGCCGCGTTAAGCGGAAGCTTTTCATTTCATGAACACATGAAGTGAAGCTTTGCTGCCCGACTAAACCAGCCTTTGAACCAGAAAGAAAAAGGCCGTCTACATATTGTGTTTGAAGGAAACTGCGCTGTGAGAAGCAGACATGAAGAAGGCAAAGCTATTGGGAAATAAAAACATGTATTAAAAAAAAAATTGCCCCCCCCACCCCCTCGCAGCACTGACCACCCACCAATTCTAGCCTGCTGGATAGAAAGTTGATTCCAGCTGTGACTCTTTGCAGTGCCTTGAACTAGAAAATTAGGGGTTTTGTGTCGGTGTAGTAGGCCAAGTGTTGATAGTGATGCCAGTGGACAGGCGAGAGAACCTCGGGCTGATAACTATCTAGGAAATGTTGAGTAAACAAAAGTGGCTGGTGAATTCAGAGGCTCCGCAGTGATTTACATCCACCTGACAAATATCTTAAGTGATTTAACACATTTCTTTATTCAGAAAGCCTGAGTGCCTTCAACAAACACATTTTTACCCAGAGGGTCATTCAATCACTTAATTAGAGAATGATTGAATTGATTATGACACCTGCTGCTGCAACTGATCCATTTGTTTGTTCAAGGTGATCATGTGATCTGAGCACAAAGGTTAATTCTGGATCCAACACAAATTTCGAACAAGCTTTGTAAAG
This sequence comes from Malacoctenus gilli, assembly GCA_032164315.1. Lineage (NCBI taxonomy): Eukaryota > Metazoa > Chordata > Actinopteri > Blenniiformes > Labrisomidae > Malacoctenus > Malacoctenus gilli. The sequence continues at coordinate 13,491,570 of JASSRZ010000072.1, read as the reverse complement.
ACAGCAAAACTCAAAAACTGAATTTAAGCCTAATGCAGAAGTATAAGCGAAAGGGATATGATTGGGGGATTTATCCTGCATGCTTACTGACACTGTTTATCAAGCTCGCTTCGACTGTCACTGAAAGAAAAAGTCTTTTCACAATCAGACAAAGTCATTGTGTTGTGAAATTAAGTGTGGCGTAATCGAGCCAGTGCTGGATGTTTGCAGTGGTGCTGAAATCCACCAGAGCTTATTGTATACAAACAGATTCCCTATCATTTATAAGGCTTGTAAATATTTGACCCATTAAACCACAGGTTGCTTCGTGCCGAATTGTCTACAATAATGTTTCACTTTTACTCTCCTAAAAGCAAAATAATGCTACATTTTTAGGGCTGATTCACAAACATGAGCATCATTAGAAAACCCACAATTTTTACTTAAGAATAACAAAAGAGCAGTTTTACTGTTGAAAATATACAGACTTGCAGCATCAAAATCAATAGACATTTGTTCCCATTCGTTTAACAATGTTCTCACTCTTTGAGGTGCTGAATCCCTCAACGTACCACCAACAACATGCATCATTTGTCTCGTAATCTGATCAATATTTGGTGTTAGAGAAACACTGTGGCCTTTTCAAACTGAAAGCTTTGACCTGATGATGATGACACTGGGAAGACAAATGAGGAAGGTGAAGGAGAAGGCGAACAAGGCCAAGAAAACAAAGAAAAACAGCAGTCAGAGAAATCGCAAAAATGTTTTGCAAACCTTTGGACTTTCTGCAGGCGGTCATGAAGGTGAAAACGGATGCACTCGAAAAATTTTCATGGAGAATCTTACAAAGTTCATAAATCTAAATGTTAGGAATCATTATGCAAGATATTGTGCACTGGTTCTTGCTTTTTAAATCATTCTGTTGTGACTGACGGGCAACAGATCCGGTCATTCAGAGAGCAGAGACTCCGTCATTTCTGCAGCGTTTCTGGTGATCATAGCACCAATCCATCTTTTGTTTATCTTTTTATTCCTCCTCATAATCTCTGTGGTTATCTGCGAGCTGTTTGCTTCTTGGGTAAGCAGTGGCAGAAACTCAGTGACAGAATAAGAAGACTGCGGCAGTATTTCAGCCGGGTCCACTCTGCTGTCAGCGCCCGCTGACTGATTTGTAACCACAGCCAGGCACATTCATTGTAACTGTCAGTCTGGCATTAGGACAAAATGACTTTCCCATATTAAGAGAGAGAACTGCTGCAGTGGCCGCGCTCACAGCATTACATAAATAAAAACTTTTTCTTTGCATATAGGACAAAAAAACTAACCCTGAAAATATTACATATCAACAGATAAACAGAAATTCACACAGATATGCTAATGTTGCGCTAATCACCAGGGAGAGAGAGCAGAAGAGGCTGATCTGCTGCAGTTTAGTAAATTACAAACTGGCAGCTTTTCTTGACAACTGCACTGCCTGAAGAGATAAAAAGAACATGAACTTTTGCTTTTGGGAGGTTTTACCAACAAAGTTGCAGGTCAGCAGAAGCTGTATTGCAGAAGCTCTCAAAGATGGATATTTAATTTGGAACTTTTACTCAGTGTGACCTGTACACACACACACACACACACACACACACACACACACACACACACACACACACACACACACACACACACACA
>JASSRZ010000072.1:13474092-13489811 GCA_032164315.1 Malacoctenus gilli | reverse complement strand
CACACACACACACACACACACACACACACACACACACACACACACACACACACACACACACACACACACACGCCCATATTTAATACTGAAAAGAGTCATAAATTAGATGGACTGCATGAATATGCTGGCTGCACCTTTTTGCGGTCTACACACAGTCAACTGGGCTGCTATGAACTGTACACTCAGCAAACTGTAAGTGATTTCTGATGCTTTTAAATTCTCCCACCAACCCCCACTGTTGGTGGAAAAAAAAAATCTATCGCAAGGGAGCAGTGAGATAAAGAGTGTGAGCTGAAGAAACTTGACTTGAAACGGTAATGACGGAGGGTTGTCTTCAGCAAAGAGGAAAAAGGTTAGCAAAGAAAAATGTTTAGTTTCAGCAGGAGAATTTAGAGGTTAGGGTGTTTGTATATTTTAATATTTTCAATCAATTACCCAGTATTATTAAAGGAAGCATCACATTCAAACGGCATGCAGATGAGGGTGGAGGAGAGAAAGGGAGCGCCAACTGGGATCCTGCAGACTGAGGCTGAATACTCAAACAGTGCTGGGACGCAGGCAAGTTTGCCAGTGAATCTCTTATCCGGCAGCTTCACACCTCTGACCACTGAAACACTGAGGCAGTCCCGTAAGTCAGGACACCCTTGACTTAAGAACTGCTCCAATTATAGATGTCTCTTTCTATTTGTTCTCATAGCCCCACAGCCAGTTTCTGGTGCTGAACGCCGTTACTCTGGGACAGCGGGGTCGTTTTCCCACTCCTGGTCCCGGCCAACTCCTGCTCCGTATATCTTAGAGTTCTCTCGGCTCCAACACACCTGAATCAAATGACTGGGTTGAGATGAGGTGTCGGCGGAGCTGAAAATTTATGCCACAGTGCGCGACACCGACACCGTACATTCTGCTACAGTGCTGCAGATCTATCGTCAGCAGCGAGAGAAGTCCTGCAGCAGCTGCTGTGGCATCCAAAAAGCTCACATCACAGAGTCAGTGTGAGTTTATGTGGAAAAAAAACTGAAGCCACAGAGCAACAGAATAACTGTGACAAGTCCTGCAGAATCTTTAGAATAACAATAAATCCAAGAATGGAGGGCATGACAGTCTGCAGAGTCACAACATAGACAGCTTCCACGATTGCACAACACAACATCATCCGCCAACACATTCGTACTAAAAAAATAGACAGTCATTGTTGCTTCAGGTAGATCATTAATACAGTACGTGTATTTTTTGGGCTCGTTTTCGATCCTGACTTTTCAGATAAGTTGGATGTTGTTCACATGATGCAATGTAAAAGGATGTTTTGAGAATGACAGCTGCTCACTGCAGAGTGGTTGCTGGAGACGCAGTTGAGGAGGCGTGTGAAAAGTACCGAGACACCACTGTTGCACACTGCAGTCTCTGGCTCTAAGTGATGCTACCTGGGCGTGGCATGCAATTTTGGCTTTTTTCTTTCTTCCCAACAATTTCCAGTGAGCAGCACAGTAGTGAAGTGGTCTGTGCTTTCACTTCACAGTTCAAAACTCCTGGGTTCGAATCCAACTGTGCAGTTTGCATGTTCTCCCATGTGTATTTGTGCGTTTTGTTCCACAGTCCAAAATCATGCTTTTACGGTCACTTGGTGGCTCTTTGTGTGTGCGTGCGTGCGTGCGTGCGTGCGTGCGTGTGTGTGTGTGTGTGTGTGTGTGTGTGTGTGTGTGTGTTCTGTGAAATAATTTGTATTCGAAATGATTCATGCCATCATTTTGTGAGTCTTTCTTTGACAGTCCTAATGCTGTGCCAAGTACTTTCTGTTAGTTAGCATCTCTCAGTGTTGGATATGATCACACTGACACGCACACACGCACACACAAAAACGTGTTGACAAAGACACGCAACAGTGTCACATTTCTGAGTTGGAGCGGAGGCCTTGGTGGGTGAACAGACGATAACAAGGACAAACCGAGGTTGCCTGAGCTTTGAGCGACAAGTCTCTATTTCCATCCGGAAGAAATCCAAAGCGTCTTTTATTAATTCATTCGACAACTTTGGTTGACTGACTGACTTGCTGACTAACTGGGGCAGCGGTGACATGCGAGTGCAGGTGCTGCGAACACAGCAGAGGCAGATCGTCATTACACCTCTGACGGAGGAGAATCACAGACGTATTCAACAAAGATGATCACAGCAGCAGGACCTCTCTTTAGAGGAGGAGGTTTTTCCTGCTTGGTTGCTCCGGAGCCTTGCACGTCAGCCCTCCCCCGTCACCACCGACACACTGTTGTAAACGAGAAGGCCTTTTTATATATTAATAATTTGTGCTGCTTGAAAAAAAACCAAAGCAAACAAATCAACCTTCCTTTTTCATCATGTTCGCACTGCTTCTGGATTTGCATTCACAGAAGTTCTACCTTCTTAGGTCTTTAATTATTACCTTAAGTGGTCTTCCGAGCTAATCATTAAAATTTAATCACGTTCTGTACCTTGACTCTCCACATAGGAACAATCTGGGTGTAACAGCAACCAGTGTTAGCAGTGATTACAAGATTAGCTCACCATCAACAAAAGACGAGCAATCAAGCCACCCTGGGCGCCATCTGACTACCTGCGCTCGTGCTTCAACACAATGATAGATTGAAGAAACAAATGAGACTTTAAAACATTTATAACGAAGTAAATGGTTTGTTTTTTTAATCTGTGCTTGTAAACAACTAATAATTTATTAGTGTTCCTTCCTCTGAAACCCCACTGACTGGGAAAAAAAAAGGAGTCAAAAGGAAGTTTGACGGGGTATTTTTAAGGCAATGGAGGCACCCAAGAGACAAGAGACAGAAAAAAAATAATCAAGACAACGACTGGTACGACGGAAAGACACCGTCCCAGCGGGACCGAGTGGTGCTCCAGCTGCTTTTTTCGCTCCATCCCTGGATGCTGGCGCACAAGATGACAGCTGCACCCTGTCATCTGTGAAATAAAGAAACATCTTTCTGACCTGTCTATCGCTCCCCCTTTCTCAAGTGTCATATTTAATAACACAGTTAGGACGACAGCGACATCATGCAGTCACGGGAAAACGGCGCTAACTCTTGCTCGCTATCATCAATCAGCTCGCGTAATTACCGGGATCAACTTTAAATGCCAAAACCATTAATCATGTTTTCCTGTAATTTTCTTTAATGAATTCAAAGGTGATAATGAAAAATAGAAATTCAGCACATACAATGTTCTGAAGGAGACCATAACAGATTTTGTGCAAAAAAAAAGGCCAAAAAAGTCAGCATTGTTATTGTGACTCTGGGTCCTGGTTATCTAACTAATTAATTATTATTATTAATAATTAGTAGCGTGCCACCTGTCAGCGCGATGTGAATATTCACTCAGGCAGCCTGCAGAGCTTCATGTTCCCCGTTTATGCAGCGAAGTGGGGAAGAGCTCAGAGCTTTGCCCACTGTGCATGCAGGAATGCAGGCAGGACCCCAGCACAGGGGGGCTCAGAGCGCCCTGCTTCACATTCAGCTAATGCGCCGCTCTCGCCACTGTGCCTCGGTGTCTATCAATCCCCCCTCCTCTTCCCGCCTTCTCTCTGTTCCCACCGGCAGCCCGGCACCACTGTGCCAAACAGGAGGCTCCCTCCTCTGGCACTCACCGCTGTTCTTATTTCGGGAGACCCCTCCATCCCTCCTCCGATTCCTCCCTTCTCACTTCTTCTTCCCCTTCTGTCAATCCAAAGCCCTGTGCAGCCCCCCAATGTCCCCGATCCCAAGCACAGTGTTTATAATTGATTCTTTAGGGATAATAGGTTCCTTCTGTCTTTCTCCTCACTGTCTCCCTCTCCCTCGGTGTGTAGTTCCTCCACCCAAGTCATTATTGAAAATAATTTTAGTCAAGGAAGGAGCAGTGGTCGGGTCACGGGGAATAATTTGACTCTCAGATCTCTCAGTGCTCTGAATTTGCCTTCATCTATGTTTCACACCTCTTGTCACCTTCTGTGCACCTCACGCACGAAGAACCAACCATGTCAGGAGAAAAAGCCTTTTCCCTCCTGTAATGAAAAAATGGAAATTCCGACAAAGGGGTCAGAAAAAATGCACGTCGCTCAAACACGCGTGTGGTGTGTTGCTCGTAGACATATCGGGCGTTACGCTACATCAGCGATGGATATTTGTTTCGGCGGCTCTTCTTTCCGCCTGTGAGGTGGGAGGCTGCAGCTGTATTCACTAAGCTTATGAGAAAGTGCAACATAAAAGACTCGGGAGGACACAGAAAGTGGCTATTGGGCTTTGAGTCATCGTCAATGCCACTTTTGCTCAGTGACTGTTGCTTGTACATTGGGTTTGGTAACATTCAGTTTGCTCTCATATATTCAACACTTAAACCATCCTTCTAAACTGCATTTATTTTGTCTGTTAATTGCTTGTTTTGTCAGTATTTTCACTTCTAGCAAAGCAATATGAAGTCACTTGTTGCAAAAAGTGAAATTACTGACAACACAAATGTAGCTGTACTTCTTTGATGATTATTTTGCATTGTGAACTTTGTGATTTCTGGTGCTTAACAGGAAATTTTGCCTCGATTTCTATTGTTTTTGCTTGGACATTGTGAGCCAGGCAGTAAAGGCAGATTGTCTTTAATCTTTAACTGCACATATACTCTTTGAAAAGGTGTGTCAGAAATGACAGAGTGAAATATGGGAGTCAGTTAAAACAGGAAAACACACATGAGGGTGATGAGGCAGTGCTAATCTGAGTTATTATGATAAGAATAACCAGTGATCCAGATTTTACACCAGTTTAATCCAAAATCCGACCGAAGAGATGAGGTCCACCCGACAACCTGTGGTCACTACTGGAGGGCCAGCGAAGCGAGATTTACAATCACACATGCACACACATGCTCTTCTAGAGATAGCACACATTTACATCTTAAAGCACTTCAGAGGAATCAATTAACCTAATAGGCTGCTCTTTGCTACAGTGAAGCAATATTCGCTATAAGGCTGCTCGCAAATGTCAGAGTTTGTATTCATCCTTGCTAAAACACGTCTTTTTTCATGTCCTGGGGAGGAAAACTCTTTCTCTGGACTCAAAAGCTTTCTCTGTCTCTCATCACTTTCTTTCCATACATTTCATACATCTGGCATTAAAATGCCTGATAATGCCCTAATATTGTGGTATGACTTGCACAGAGGAGGAACATGCAAACTCCACACAGAAAGCAAACAGAATCAAACCGTGTTACCTGGTGGGTAAGCAAAAGCGTTCACCATTTCTTAACTCTACTTCCCAACTGCGTAATAGAGCCAGAAAAAGATGCTGCTCTACCCACTTGGCTGAAAAAATAAGATTTAATGTCTGAGTTGATTAAAACACAGTCTTGGATCGACTTAATATTAAGTCCTTATTAGTTTGCAATTGAATTTTTAACCAGCCTCTCCACATGGCAAGGGTGAAAGACAAGACTGTGTCAATGAGAGCCAGAGGCCTCGTTAGACTCAACAAGAGGGTGTTTTTTTCATTAGGAATTCATTCATTGCTCAGCAACAACCTAATTGATCCCCGTCTTTGAGTTCTACAGTAATAGCAAATTGATTGATTTATCCTCCAGAGGCAGAGCGGGTTGGGAATAGCTGGGCCGAAAAAGCACAGCACAATCGCTGGCTTCCCGCTGATGGATAGGGTGGAACAGGGGGTGAGGTGTGTCAGAAACGGCTGATGAGGAAAGGGAGGATTAAAACATGTTTTGGGTGTCTGGCGTCGCGAAAGCGACAGTTACCTCAGTCGACGCTAAGCCCTCAACAGTAATCACATTTAAACGGCTAATATAATTAAATTAGATTACATCAGTAATTAAGCTAAGAAATCAGATGTCTGGAGCTGCCCCCCAGCTCAGAGCCGACACAGGACTACCCAGCAGGGCCTTTGCACAACGGCTCAGCAAATTAAATGCAGCCACGGTGACAAAAACCAAAGAATGTGCGACTGAAGAGAAGGCAAAAAGAAAACCTCTATTACCGCTTAATGGCACTCATCATACACAAGAAAAGCTCCCGCCAATAATTCTTCCAGTGTGAAAATCGAATGACATTTGAGGAGAGGCATAAATCCCCTCTTTATCCTTCCGACGAGTGTTTTGGAAATGTGATCCACCGACAGGTGCCTCTAAAAGGGTTTCTCTATTGATCACATCTCATTAGCGACACGTCGCCGTACCACAAAAGCTGGACTCTGAAAGTCAATGGACAGCTGAAATGAAGCCAATAGCTCAATGGAGGCATGACAATTATGCAGGAGCTGAGCGGAGTTAGAAAAAAAATGGGAAGGACGTCCGATTCTGACAGGAAGATTAAAAGGCCTCAAATGAAATAATCTTTGGAAAAACATGACACAGTCAAATGGACACACATCCCACCATACCACACACCAGCCTCTGCAGACAGAAAAGCCCCCTATCGCCTGATATCATGAGGGAGGATTCAGCTGACTTGTGCACTCTTTTTTTTAACCACGTAGTTTGCATCAATAAACCCAACACATGATTTAAAAAAAAAAAGACTGAATAAGCTTGCGTTTTCCATGCATGATGCATTCATGTCCTAAATGGCAACATGTCTAATGAGACAGAATCCTACCAAACTCCATGCCTGCCCCCTGCGTGGATGAACGATTGAGGCCGCTAGAGATTTGAGCAATTATCAAGATGGCAAAATGTCCCGCGAGACCCGAGGAAATGTGACCGAAAAAGAACTGGAAACTGTGAGAAACTATTTCTCTTCCACTTGGAGTTTCAAAACCAAACCAGATTGACAATAACTTGGCAAATCAAAGTATTTATCACAACTCGTATCATCTTCATAATGCTGAAAAATCATCTCAAGCCAACAAACATTATCACATATGTTTTAATCTCTTGCAGTAAACCCAAAGAACGCCATCGTATCCGAACTCAACACGACTGCAAACGATAACCTCAAAGGTTCACACACATATTAATGCGGAACTCTGCCGACTCTGCTAAATACATGAAATGATGCCCAGTCAGAGGTGTTCTGGATCACACCACATAGTACCTGATGAACAACATGGTGAGTGTTTTTCACACTACCTGCTTAAGAGGGTACGAAAGATAAAAAATAAAACACCTCGCCATATAGATGAAAACATGTTTACCAGATGATACGAAAAACTGGAATCGAAAACAAACTATTACTTAAGGAGGGACTGAGGTGATTCGGTACAGATAGTAAAAACTCCTTTGGAAACAGGCGAACTCAAAACTCGATGTATTCAGTATTATGCCCGAGGTTTTTTTTTTAACATTAGAGGAAATAATTCACTGTAATACAACATTGATTTTAAAAAAACCCACCAAAATAGCTGGTGTAAGATTCAGAACATTCAGTTCCAGCTTTAAGTGAGTTACCTTCGTGCAGCTGAGACAACAGTGTCCTAACAATAGTCGCCATTCAGCAGAGTTAGTGGTGTGTAAATGCTGTGGTGCATGAAGAGGCGGTCTTGAATTCCGGCCAGGTGTTAGCAGGCTCGCAACAAGATACAGGCGGATGATAGGATTCCTTCTTTGTTTGTCAGCTGGTGGGCTTTGAATATGCTGCTTTTAAAAAAAAAACCCTGCTATTTCTTTCTGATTTGCATGTTTGCACATGGAACATAAATTATCACATGCTGACGAGAATCACTTTCCTTTATGGCAGCATCGATGTATTTGCTTTATGCTTAGCTATGTTTTTAACGACATACTTCCTAGTTCTTATGAAGCACCACGAAGGGCTTGATTTTCCGAATTGTACGAGGACAAATTGGCATCTTGAGAATTGTTCAATCTCTTAACATCACAGTCATCTGAAAGATAAGATAAAGTAAAGTAAAGTCAAAGGTTTTGACCAGGAACATTTGCAGTCCAACTTAAGTACGGGTTCATTTTGTCCGTTTGATCAAGTTTTAATAAAAAAAAAAAAAATCAAGTTTAACAACAAAAACACTGTTTTGACTCGAACCTTCAAGCTGTCGGGCCATTTTCACCCCATGCCGTCATCAAAATGAAAAAGCTTTGAATTAATCTGTCTGTCGAGGGAGGTTACATTGACACATATTTCGGTGCTAAACTGGGGGAAAGTAAGATGATTCGGCTCGACCTTCTGTTTGTCCAATACAGCCTGGGATGTTGTCTAAATTTCACAGTGTCGCACATTCAGACCACTTTCTCACCTGCTTTGCATTTTAGTGTGCGCTGAGGTTTGTTTTGAAAAAGTGGGGAGTTGGGGAGAGGAACCTGTTGAGCTGCCATCGTTCCATTGTGTTCGGGCAAACAAATGGACAGCTGGGAAAGGGAGATACAACGCAGCTCGGCCGTCTTGGACGCTAAATGAGCATAAAAACGTGTGCGTCTGCTGATAGCACTCGTGTTGCTGGTGCTGCTGTGGCAGCTGTTGTCCTGTGTCTTTGCGCCTCACTGCAGCACTTGACCATTATGTTCAGTTTCATCCCAAGGACTTTGTTGTTACCTGGGCCTCACTGTGTGTTTATCTGCACCTCTCCCTCTGCATCTGTCTCTCTTTTACTTTGCTTTTTTTTTCCTCTCTCCCCTCTCATGTCCCATCTATCTTTCTCCTGCGCTCTCTGCCAACCCCCCTGAGCTTTAGTTTTGAGTATTACAAAGTTATAAGTCTACCAGGAGTTTTCCCCAGTGGTCCGAGTCAGATGTGGGTGACTCGAGGTGTTCGAATCAGAATAACTCAGAGGTTATGACATCAATTGCATATCGACGCGGTGTCTGCTGCTTGCTTCCTTAGGGACACAGGAAGATCGACTACGAATTCTCCGATTTTCTATAAAGTGGTTTGATGCATGTCGGCTTTTTACTCTCCATATGTCTCGCTATATATATCTTTTTCATTATAAACAAGTTCATTATTGCTCCCATTTCACTTTGCATTCACTCGCTTTTTTAGTGATTTACGATGATCTACCGCAGCTCGAGCTGAAGACTAATAGGCCATGTATTAATAATAATTTAGCGGAATATTTCCATCCTGCTGTTCCCTAATATCAGTGAATCTAAAACACATAAGGCCAGTCCTATTTAGCAGATGTCTTTCTGTTTAAAGACGCAGCTGGGAGATATTGACCGGAATTGAGAAGGTCAGAGTTACTAATTTGTGGTACTTCCAGGAGTAATAAAAATTGGGTGAATCCCAGGAGACGGGCGATAATGGCCCCTGCTCACCAACACTGACTTTTCACAAGGATATCGCACTTCTGATTGAATCGTGGTTTTCTCTGCAGCATCAAACATGTAACCAGATCTCACTGTGAAATCAGATCTTACACCACCACAGGCTGTGAAGTCCATCAGGAGATCGCATTGCGAAACGCCGGAGTTTCTAACATATTACTTCGACTGAGTGGCAATTTTGCGTTAATCAGTTTAGTACACTTCTTTATTAGAGCTTTGATAGGATAATCAATGTTATATAACGAGACTTGTAGATTTGAAGGGAGGGCCAAATCTGTCTGGCTAAAGTCTGTGATCAGCTCGCAGAACATGCTGCTGATGCTGGGTGTAAACAAGCAGAATCTGCCCACAGTGTTAATCACAGATTTCAGTGTTTCCATGCTCTGGGCTCCGGAGGCAATGACTGGTGGAAGTGGCAATCATACTTTGTGAAAACTTTTTCGATAACAAAGGAGATTGTTTCCACACCATTACTGCTCTCTGCTGAGCTGTTCCGTCCAGGTCGGCCACAGTGTTAATACAGTAAAGCGCTGTGAAGCACCATCTGCCATAAGCACAGCTAACTACAGTAAATGTGAACATATCAGCAGATTAGAGGAGTCGCACCATGTGGGTCATGTTGCAGCCCACTGATGTACTACATGGTTTTATGGGACTTCGGAGGGGGGGAAACACATAACATGAGCTGTTCTACCTTTAAGAGCCCCTGAAGGCTGAACGACAGCGAAAGGTTGAATTCGCTCAGCGTCAACAATGTGTCGCTCAGACACGCTGAACGGGAATAAATGTAATGCAATAAACAGGAAAACTGCCTTCAAAAGAAAGTAGTCACCCTCCAACACTCACCTCACAGAGGAGGAAACTCACAGTTTAGATTGGACCCCAGGTCTGAGCAAAACTTTGGAACATGTAGTTTTTAGGTTTTGGACTTTTATTTTAAAACCTTTAATTCTCAATGAGTGCTTTTTTTTTGTTATCACTAACAAGCAATCCTCTTAGCAATATAACAAAAAACACAGCATTAATGTATTTATAATTTTTGTTTCTACACTCACAAAACTCACAAAAAAATTTCACACGGTTTGTCTCTATTTTGCCATCTAAAGAAACTGACTGAAAAAATATTGCTTCAGAAAACGATTGCCGTCAAAAACTGATAAGCAATTAAAATGCGATTAATTGTGATTTAATAATTATGAGGCTACAAATTCAATAGTTCTTTTTTTCTAACTGGATCCCGGCTCCACTAAACATTCATGCGAGTGAGGAGTCTTGCTCACCTCCAGACAGCTGCACCTTCCAGCACACTTAACCTCCGACTGTAATCTCACTAATTAGTGGGACGTGCCTCTTTAGGAGCTTTTTCGGCAAATGAGGTTGTGCGATATCTGTCGCGGGATAACACAACTTCATCAATACAATTCATTTCCTAATGACACTGTACTAATGATCTGCAGCACACATCTGTGAGATAGTTGTCACTTTATACAACATGCATTTATCTGCGTTATTGCAGAAACATGTGCTGCAACAGTCAAGCTTTCTGGCTTGCATTTTCAAGCGTTATTAATTTCGCTTGATAATTGAAGCCGAGAAAAAAAAGTCATGACATCAATTGATATCGTTTCCTCTTTTGCAGCAAAGTTTATCTTCCATACAATTATCTCGAAGTTGGAAAAAAAAGATAGGAACCCAGAGTGAGACTGATGAGCGAAGAGGAAACGATTTATATAATGCAGGAAGCGACGTGTCATGTCAGCGTGGTCACTAATAATTACAAACACAAAGAAATATCGGCCAGCTCAGCAGCTTCCCAGCGCTGTATTGTGTTACAGCCCACACGTTTAATGTGCGCCTGAGAGTTAATTCTCTTATCAATCTGATTTCCCAGCCAACAAGCTTTGAGTACTCTTTACTAAATGCCCCCAAAACAAACCACAGATTGGCACATTTTGCAACTAAATGGTGATAAAAATCAACCATGTCACAAATGGAAGATAACAAACTCATTATTTTCTCCGCCTTTTGCCTTTCCAACAGGTCAAAAAAAACCAAATAGCTATATTTTTAGACTGCTTAATGACAGCAAAACACACATTGCATAATGAAAATAGTGTAAACTGCACAGTCAGCATCACAAGCTTGCAACTAAATACCAGTGTTTAAAGGCAGACTTTACAGGACAAGGTAAACTACACGTGCTGTAGGCACCGAGCTACTTTGTGCTGTAGTTGTATCTGATGAATCGGTGCACCGTACAGCAGATAGAAAGGTCACAGAGGTTTCAGGTAATAACCGGATATCTGAAACCATTCAAAGGGATGAGAAAAACACGACACTCTCAGAAAATATCCCCCCGCGACAGCTTTCTTTTTCCTTTTTTTTCCCTTTCATACCGTCATGCTTACTGGGAAAGTGTTGCTGACCCCTCAGCTCCGAAAAAGACCAAGTTTCAGCTTTTATATGAAGCGCGCGGCTCAACCTTTTAGAGAGCCTAAACCGTCTCGCCGAGGCCGACGTGCTGGGCTCTGCAGCACATCTGTGTGTATTACCACACTTAGTGGCGGCCTGCCAGCACACAGTGTCATTTACAGTGCACACAATGGATCTCTGGCTAAATCTGAGGAGGGACAAAGCAATAGAAGAGGGTGAAGCCCCACAGCTCAGTCTGCAATTGATGTACACTTCTCTTTGAGTATGTATATACGACATTACAATACACAGAGAGTACAATGTGCTACATCAACGCTGACCTTGTCTTACAAACATGCTCGGATGACCCTAAACTTGGCAGGCCTCTGCTGTCCCGGTGAAGGACATTTAACCACCGGCGCGCCGGACTCACCACTTTGAAGTCTTCGGCGCTGCACTCCATGCCTCTGTAGGAGCAGGCCAACAGCATGTCCTTGATGTCGTGACCCGTCCGGTCGTAGAACTCGCGCATGTTGAAAGGACGAGGCTTGTAGTTGTCGAAGTCCGCCCTCTCCTTCAGGACCTGCAGGACATTTTCCTCCACCAGGTGTGGATCCCGAATTTCATACCTGAAAGGGGGGGGGGACAACGGCACATGTTTTATTCAAGAATTCATCCTCGTTATGCAGAAGAAAATTGCATTCACAATAAACCAACTCCACTTATAGAGGGCATGTTTTCTGCACTGCGTTCACTCATTCATCTTTTATACCGCTTCTCCACCTTAAAGTCACAGAGGGTTCTCGAGCCAATCCCAGTTGACATTAGGCAGGTAAACAAACGCACACAAACAGAAATAAGTTCTCACAAATATCAGATTATCGTTTGTGATTCACATCATTATGTACAGAATAGAGGCAATTTTTCTACATCAAGTCCCTTTACATTAAACTATCAAAGCAGAGCCAAATGATTACCCAATTTATCTTGTTAATTTAGAAGAACAAAGCGAAATGTACGCAATGCGCTGTGTTTTTGTAAGACTGCACCTCAATTAATTTCCTTTTTTCTGGCTAGAAATCAGTGGACTTGTTACATGACGAAGTTGTGTTCGGCAGTGTGGGATGTGTGCAACTGCGCTTCTGTGTGCGTGTTTTCCCTCTCAGAAATGGATTTGTCAAAAAGGCGTCAAACGATAGGCGCGACTTCAAAGCAGCTGGTGAGACGTGCAGGTTATGTTTTTACACAGTAAAGCTTGTGAGAAAAGCAAGACACAACCTTTTGCCGTATCTCAGTTCCGTTTTAAAACGCGCTTTAAAGTTTTGGCAGGCACGCCGGCGTTTTTTTGGCAGGACACTTTAGATTAATATGTACAAGGATGAGTGCGGATACGGCCGCAAAAAAAGAGCATTTTCACCGTCAAATCAAAGGTATGCACTGTTTGTGCACGCTGGAAGACCTGCACTTCGCAAGTTCCCACGTTTTTGTCCACATGTTCTCAGTCTAGCTCGTGGCATGCCAGCCACTTCGGGTGGCACTGAGTGGGAGAAAATAGCTCATTATTTACAGGATGGGAGTGTTTCTTTTCACACAATCATGCTAATCAGTCTGCTAAATAATTAGGGTTAACTGTGGTGGCAGAGCGTTCACGTAGAAGGCATAACAATGTTGCTAATGCTGCATTCAGGCTGAGGATACTGCTCACTTTTGAATACTGTATACAAGCCGTTCAGCGCTAAACTGAAGCCAAACACTTGATAAATCCTCGGCTGCACTGTTTTGAAAGTGAAAAAAAAAAAAAAGACGTTGTGACTCACTTTCCTCGCCACAAACACACAGAGCGCATGACAAGGTATGATTAATTTGGGCACACCCGCTCGCAACAAACTGAAGCACTGAATAACTGCCGGAGGAGACATTTATGGCACATCATCAAGCCTCATCACCTGTTTAGTCATTCAGAGATACAAATTAACCTCAATTAAATGGTACGGCCCCGCTCGGGAAAAAAAAGACGGCCTGTTGGTGACCCCTGCTGAGCGATGGGCCGTCACTGGTGCACACATCCAGATTATATAGTGCTGTGACTAACCACAACTGACAAGCACTTGTGAGAGTAATTTTCAGGACACAAAGAATGAAGAGTAAAAGACAGCATAATGGTTTCTGAATTGACTGAGCTGTAAAATAAGTTCCTTCAAATCTTTGCAAATTAGACATCTTGAGAGGCGAGAGGTTTTGATTCGAGTGTTGAATTTATGTGTAATACGAGAGAGTGGCTGTCATCGTATTATAGAGTTCAGGTATTTTGTTATTGTAATAAAGTCGGGCAGCTCAATTTACACTCGCAAACCTGAAAAAGTCCGTCTCCACGTCGGAGGGAAACCAAAATTAGAAGTGAAAAGCGGCGACGGAGAGAGACGGAAGCATCGGCTTCTCCTGCAACAATAAATCGGTCAACGACTTTGTGGACGCCAGCCGGTATTTCTCCTGGATGTGGATGCTATATTAAACCATAATTGGTGGTAAAACTTAATGGCTTTCTTTTTATCCCAACACCACAAGGTCAAGCTTTGTCTGCGCTCATGAGGAAAAACTTGCCTCTTGATGACGGGCATGATGTAAGATGATCCGTGAAAAAAAAAAACCCCGAACGAGTACATTCTATCTTTTGTCAGCTTGGCCTTAATATTCAACTGCTGATGTGCTTTCAATTCGTGTCCCCACCAAATGACACGAGATGAAATATCCTCTGCCATAGTTACGAAGCTGTTTACCTGCCACAAACTGAATAAAATAAAGTCGTTCAGTCGTGAGAGACAGTATGTGCTGTAATTTTAGATGAGGACTGTGGTTCTCCTTCCTCATGATCATGGAGAGAGGAGAGCTCCATGTTGAATGGAGTTAACACTGCTGTGTCAGAGAACATTAGGACTATTATTCTGGCCAAGAGACGTACCGCCTGTACCCAAGTAATGCCCTCCAATTCAACTCGGCAGCCATAAAAAAATAAAAACTAACAAGAGAGAGGGTCTAATTATGATATTTTGGAAGTTCTTGATTGTTCAATGGAGTAAAATCTTCTTGGTTTAATTTATCCAGCCATATATTGTTACTTCTGTCTTTCTTATTTGCTTTATGGGTTGGTGGAGCTGCAGCTCGTCCCAGAGGACGTTTGGAAAAGAGCGCGGTGACCGGTGGAAAGGCAATGAAACAAACCATTTATGCTCGACATCGAGAACATGTAGGGACGGACAACGAGCCATCCACCAGTTCTTCGGCAGGGGGTCAATTTGTTATAGGTTTCTGTTCATCCCCTGGAAGAAGTGAGGTACACCTGTAATTGTCCCGTTACCATGGACGCAAGCATTAACTGCTGACTCAGAGCTGCCTCCCAGTTGAAGTGTAATACCAACTTAAGAAAAACCTTTCATTTCAATATGGAAATGGAAAGAAAGCGAACATTTCGACTAAACAATTACCCAACCAAGTCATTGTACTGTGGGAGTGAACTTGCTAGAAATGGTCCAGAAGGGCGGGCTATAAACAGAAACTAAGGCCATGTCCAAACAGAGAAGGGCTTAGGAACATCCCCGAACATGTTTCATTGGATGGACATTCGGTCCACATGGAGTGAGCACATCCAGAAGCCAAAAATGCTGCTTTTGAAAACCCAGAGTGTCCCAGTGTGAACAAAATCCTAAAACACAATGTTTCTTTTCCCGTGTAGATGCCGAAAACACTTAAACAATAACACCTTTGCTGCATCCTTCCCTGAATATGTGTGCTTAGTTGTTGTGAGTTCTATAAATCTTTAAGAAAACTCTTGGACACAGACAATTTTGTCTCCAAGGGACCTAAATCTAGTGTCAAACACTGGAACACAGTGTCCAACGTTTGTTTGCTTTCAATAGGCTTTGGATTTGTCATTTCTTTTGTTTTGTTCCTATAATATTTGTTGATGTATGAAGGACATTTAATCGTGTCTTCACTGTTTTTGGTTTTTTTTATTATGTTTTGTTTTGTTTTCGTGAGACAAATTGTCAAGTGAGATTTGCATAAGACCTGCTGTTTACTGT
>JASSRZ010000072.1:13447566-13466489 GCA_032164315.1 Malacoctenus gilli | reverse complement strand
ACCAGAGAGGGGCTGAGGAGCAGCATGTGGTGCCAGAGCTGCTGATTGGAGACACCTGGTCCTCAGGCTCCACGGTGGGACAGAAACACAGGTACGGGGCAGCCATGCGCGCACGGATACCGACCTGCCGTTGAGCAAGGCAAGGAGCTCCCCTGCGTGGTACAGGTCGTTGCGCGTCACCCGGCTGAAGCGGAAGGAGTTGAGGTTGCAGAAGGTTATCGAGGGGAAGGTGATCATCGAGGCGGCCACCTCGTCCAGCTTGGTGACATGCGGGTACTCGAAGTAGAACTGCACCCGGTCCACGCACACCATCACCAGGACGCCCACCGACGCCATGAAGAACAAAATCCACAGGCTGCGCTTGATACACATCCGCTCATAAGTGAACATGTGCGAGATGCCGTGCAGCGTGGACCTGGTGGCGAAAACTTCAATGGGAGCCGGCTGCTTGTAGTCCATGTCCTCCGAGTCCGCTTTGAGATCCATTATGTCCCCGGGATGCGAGTTTGAGTGAATGACAGCTGGAGGAGCGCGAAGGCTGTAGACCGGCTTAAGAAAGAAGTAGATGCCTTCTTAATAAGGAGGAGGTTTTGTCGCTGCAAGTTCACGCCCTTCTACGCATGTATTTCTCATGCAGTCTGTGTGAGATGTTGCGTCACTGGCAGCCGGCAAAACAGCTCGACATTCAAAGCATCGCCCCGAAAATCTCCGCCAAAACGTCCTGTCCTGACATGGAGACACGTGGAGAAAGTACAGATGAGGTGCAAGCGTGCGTTATTTGCCGTCTCGGTTCGGGTCACAGTGCCACAATCATGATAATAAGGATAAAAAAGCCCGGCGTGGAGCGCGCATGGATGGATGCCAGCGCTGTCCTCTCTCCTCGCACACTTCTGTAGCACCGAGTTGAAATCAGGCTCTCAGGCTGGAAAAAAAAATTAAGAGAAGACTAACGTTCAACGATCGGAGCGATAAAAAGCCGATCACGGGAGGAAACAAACCTCGGCGGGGATGGACAGAGAAGCCGAATTGGGCGATCCAAGCCGCGGTGTAATGAGTGTCTCTCTGTGTGTGCGAGGCAGAGTAGACTGGCTACATGGCTTTCCCAGCTCTTCATAGGCAATTCCAACACGTGCAGAATAATAAACAGCAGCTGATTCCCCTCTCGCACGGCGATCTCCTTCAGAAGCGGCCGTCGGGCTGTCCTGGGTTTTCCACAGCCGGGATAAACAGCTGCATCACAGAGGAGCCGCTGCCTCTGTGCGATCGCTGCCTCGGTGCGCCTCTGCTCGCTCGCTCGCATCCATTCCCTCCTCCGAACTGCCTCCACAACAATGCAGGGGAAATTACTCCGGTTATATTTGGATTCCCGCTGGTGTATCCTTGATTAAAGAGTCTTCTGGGGGGAAGAGAAAAAAAAACACCAAACAAACAAGAAACAATCTTTGACCTGGGCCAAAAGAAAAGAGAAAACCGGCAATTCCCGCCCGAGATGTTCACCGTATGAATTCAAGGAAAAGCACCTCGGAGGCGGCTTCGATTGCCCGGATCAATTAAATTCGCCCCAAAGAGGAGAGAGCAAGGATAGGACAGCGAGTGTTTTACACCGGGTGACGAAGTGCAACGTAGATGGCACCCCAGCAATGCATGGCCCAGACTTTGAACAAGTACTCTCAACTACGTTGTCGAAAAGACATAGTAGGATTTAGAATATGGCCATTGGATAGATGTTGTACACCGGAGCGCCACAATGAAAAGTCAACACAATGCAGTAGACAAGTGGGTTAATACATTCACTTTACAATCAAGCAAAAACAATTGTGTGTGTTTGTGCATTTAATTTGAATAGCATTGACTTCCAAGAAGGATTATCTTGTTGTATGTGGGAGTGAAATAAAATGCAAATTTACTGGACGATTATCAAAATAATATATTTTTTTGATCGCTCACATGTTTTTTTGCCTGCTATCTATTGTTCATTGTAATATATTGGCAGTCGTGGTTCTTTGTTGACAAGCACAAGTGGACATTTCAAAAGACTGCTTTTTATTAGATTTTTTGCACAGTATGTCAAGATTTTGCAGCACATTTGCAGTTATACTTCTAATAAACTCAACAAGTATCATTTTGATGACCAGGGATTCTTCAAACAGGGATACCAGGCCTGATTTGTACCTCAGATTCAGGCCATCCTCTGTTCAATGGGTCTGTGTCAGTGCAGGGGAACTCTGGGTTCTTTCTCACTGTCTCACGATATCGAACAAACACAATAAAAATCATCTTTTCTCTTTTCAGAGACAATGACATCATTGGATCACAGTGATTTCGTCAGGTTTTTGGAGTAATGAGTTGGCGTGACTCCTTTTCAATTGGTCGCAGCTCATTAGTTTGAATTGTGGCCAGCAGGAAAAGTTTCCGCGCCATCCAACTGTCCAGAAAATGTGACGTGCGTGAGTAGTCGCGGCTCTGTCTTTTGCGTTATTTGTTTATCTACGGGAACAACAACCCTCCAACCATTCCTGCTTTGTGTAACCTGGTGTCACAGAGTGTAGAATTGAAACCCAGCTGACTGTGGCAGGAGATGGTACCAAGTCTGTCATTTATATATTCACATGCTCTTCTTGTGTGCCTATTTCACTCTAGGGTAATCTTTCCTGAGCACTGGATGTAGGGTTGCATAGATGTGTTTGCGATTGTCTGACCACACGTGAGCCCTGTGATTGATTGCAGATATGTCCAGGATGTGCCCTCTTTTGTCCAGAAAAGCATGACCTTTGCTTATGCACATTGTGATCTCAGATGGACTGATCAATGGGTGAATGTCAGATGTTTTGCAGTCTGCTACAGTGGGTGCGTCGATAAAACAAACCTCTCTTTAAATTGGGAGTGCGCAGATGCATTTGTGTGCTTTAAGACCTCTCTGTATTATGGCTTTTCATTGAATTCATTTGTATTCAGTGCAGCTGGTGAAGAAATATGGCTTTTAAGTGCATTCATTTGAAGTTTCCAAGTTGTTAAGCACTTTTTCTGACACATTAAGCAGCTCATCAACTGACTGGCCTTCCTGGCTGTGCACTCAAAATGGTAAACTATGAGTCAGTGTTGTGGCATGCAGATTCTCAGAGGAGAAGCAAAAATAAATGCTCATTTATACAAAGTTAGGATTTCATCCTCATGCCACACAGATGGAGGTTATCTTTCAACAAATCCCTAAACATAAAGACCCAGGCCTGTACTCGCAGTTTGGCCAAGTATCTGAATGAGTTACTACATATTTGTATGGATGTCTGCACACATGGTCATACATGCGCGCACATAAACAGTCGTACAACTCCCAGAACAAATCTCTTTTCTCCCCTGACCAACTCTCTGTAGTTGACTGAATGGAACATCCAAATATGTCACAGTGAGCGAGTGAGCCAAACGCAGGCAATAAGGCAGATGTGTCGCAAGACCGCCAGTGCCAAATCTGTCATGGAAACCGTATTGCCAAGAGGCGAGGGTAGCTCACCCATGAAATTGTTCATAATGCGTCCATAATTGCCATTTGCCATAGTATTGACTGTGACAATGTGGCAGTCATCTATAAAGCGTGCATCTTATATTGATCACCAGTGCTGGGAAGATGAGCGTGCTCTGTTCCAGAGGATTCTGGGTAGACATTGCGCATCAGTGACACATACGGGTTTGATATTACAGCAGATATTAAATTCCTAAGGTGTATTTTGATAGCAGGTGCTGGGATGTACACTTATCCAAATTTAGCTTTTATCTTTGCCTCTCGCTGCCGCCGTGATGCAGGAGTAGCTCACCGAGAGGATGCTTCTATTCACTTACATTATTCTGAAGAATGTGATGGTACGGCGCTCGACAGAGCTGGATAAATATGGCCTTTTGACAAAGTCATTTTTCAGTGTTTTGGTTCCGCTCCGTTCGGATTTTCCAGCTATCTACAGCTTCATATGAATACATTTCCTTTCAGAGGCTGCAGGAAAGTGATCTTTTATTTTATAAGAGGCTTCAAAATTTGAAAAAAGTTAAGATTTATTGCTGGAACTCCTATCAAGTGATAGATCGCGCAAATACAACTGCTGTTTGAGGGTAATCACTGCGGTCATTTCCTACGTGCTCTAGCAATACTTTCTATGCAGTGAAGTTTTTATCATAGTAATCAGGTATCGCAGATTAGGTCTGACATTTTTATTGCTTTGCGAGGTGCACTTTGGTTTGTCTTTTTAAAGGTACAATGCATTCTTATAATGTAAAGGGAGCTCAGTCACACAAAAACCAAATACAACTGAAATTGCCTTCCCAAAAACTGACTGATCGGTCCACTTTTAGTCTTGGGCGGGATATTCTGAATGAGCAAGTCTTGGGGAAAACAAGTTATATAAATCTGCGATTTTGCAAATGTTTCTCTCACCAAGGCAAGAACAAAAAAAATACTTATTTTTCACCAATTTGAACCCTCAAAAATATATAGCACACTTGCAAATACTCACTGGACCTATGTGCTGTTTTCAATGAGAAGAAAAAGCACACAAAAGGTGGCTGCAAAGGAGGGTGAGAATGCACTAATGACACCTATAGCTCCTTTGTGTCTATGGGCTCTGAGACAAATGTATGAATGCACAAGGCATTAACAAGAGAGCTTCCCAGCCATTGATACAGTCCTTTGTGTTGTTGCTAGTTGTATCCTCACTTTGTTGACATAGAATGGGATGTACGTCAGCAGCCTCCTCTGTGATTGGTCAGTTCTTGAAAAAAGGGTCCATACAGGTCACATCATCACTCTGCTCAGGATAAAAGGTGATTTTGTGACAATTTAAAAAATTACACATTTTACCAAAAGCTGAACAGCACTTCCAGGAACTTGTGGTTAAACTTGTTCTAATTTTGCTTAACATTGGACGTTTGTAACTGGCGGTCCCGATGTCACTCTTTGCCGACAGACAACCAAAAAAAAGTAAAAAGTGCAAGCTTCAAAAATTATGAATAAAATACATTTGAATGATATTCTCAGCAGTTACAGCATCATCATAAAACATGCGTCATAAATGTCCCTGCAAGATTCACTGTGTTCACTTTTTCCCCCACTGGCATGGAAAGTTTGTCATTTAATGCAATTTTATTGGGAAAACATGCAAAAACATTCAATGTTACACTGCGTTTGTCAGAATTAAGATGTTTTTTTTAGGGGGGGAGGCTGCTTAACTTTACTGGACATTGAGTAACTTTGATGGGAAATATGAAATAAATCTGTTCAACTGCTCACCATTTGCCAAAAAAGGACTGCTTTTTCCCCCAATACAGTACAAGTGTGGGAGGAGTTGATTGAAGCACATCTGCTGAGCCGAACAACACTCCTCTGCTGGTCCCTCATAGATGCTAACGTGTAGCGATGCAGCCAAATCTCACACATCGATGGAAAATCACACATTTACCTCCAAACGCCCACTCGGATGGCACACAGGCTTTGTTTGACGCCAAACACAAACATTTGGTCAACTGCCAGAGACTTCCGCGCGTGTTTCACAATAATAGATTATGGCTTTGGAGAGTCACTCGCAGTTCGTTGCTGTGTTTTGATTAGTTTTACTACTGACACTCAATAACTGCCAAATATTTAAAGTTTCAGGGGGGGGCTTTTAGGAGAAACATTCACTATCATAGAAAGGTGTGTTTTAATTTTTTTCTGACGGCGTAATATCACATGATTAATTTTAAAAAGAGCAAGTACAATCGTATAGATATTTTTGGTCTCTGACAGCACAGATTGCCATTTCATGGGAAAATTAGAAATAAACAAAGATATAGTGAAAAACAATAAACCAAAAAGACAAATGACTTAGAAATCTAATGGTCAATTCACCTCTTCCCATCACAAAATCCTGAAATGTAGTTTTTTTTTAGCAACGATATGAAGCATTGTCCAGTAAAGGGTTAATGAACGAGTTGGACAAATGCCAAAACCATAATGGCACTACATCAACACCACAGGCCATCACTTTCTCATTCCTAAATATAACTGTTGAATAATGAAAGTGATTTCCAGCTGCAATGAGCATGTGTATAGGTTGGTACCTGCGCTTGTACAGAAGTGTGGCGGAGCATTTATAGAGAAAACATCACGTCGCCACATCAGAAACACGAGGTTTGTCTCCTGAACTCTCTGTGAGCTTCACTGTCTTTTAATATTTCATCCGGGTGACATGTGCGGTGAGAGGAGGCTCGCACAGAGCGAGATTATCCAATCCCTCCTCTTCCCTCTATTGTTTCCTCCTTCACTTTCAGCTCCCTCCATGCAGATTGGCTTTTACTTTGGCCAGGGCTCGACGGTGTGCCAAGCAACTCCAAGGGAGCTGGCAGGGAATGTGAATACACTCTGGGGTCCCATTGACAAGTCTCTTTAGTTATCATTCGGCAAGCAGGACACAGAGGGAGCAAGAGGCTCTTGACCCTGTTGATTTTCGTCTGTATCCCATCCACACCCCGAATTGGCTCCCAAGCAAATTGTTTTGTCTTGGTGCTGATCCAGTAGATGGCATCGTCAGAAGGTGACAGACAAGGTCTTCGCAGACAGATGGTCATTAGATCCATTAATGAGTATCTGCAGGTTCCAACACAGACAAATGCTTGCTACCTTTGTGGGAAATGATCATTATCAGTCAAGGACTCCTCTATCGACAGCGAGAGAAATCTATCGCCCGAAAGCCTGGCCACCTCCAATTGTGCAATGGTTTTTTTTTCTCTTTTCTATGACGCAGCTCCTAATGATGTGTTCTCCCACGAGCGATAAAGGTTTGCACAGCTTCCAAGGGTAATGCCTCTTCACTCGCTCTGTGGCCTGTTCAAACATTCTTGCAAAGTGTTTTCCGAGCCGTTCAGGCCTAAAACGCTCAGCAGAAAGTTTACAAACCTCCAGGAATCTTGTTTTTCATGTGGGGAATTGCTGGGTCAGACTGTGGAAATCACCGCCTGCAGAGTAACCTTGCCCACTAAAAGCAATTAGTGTGATAATCAGAAATATAGCCTGTTTTTGATTTTTTTGTTTGTTTTTTTCATAGTACACTGATTCCTCTACTATGCCCGTCGATGTGCATCCGTTGCTGAATGCGAACCTCAAATATAACAGCATATGTTCTCGGCAGTACATAAAGTACGTCGTCGCAGTCGCTTTGGAGATGACGAGTTAGAGTCAACTCATCTACTGCTATTTCTGTCCCTCCCACAGTCGTTGATTGTGTCTGAACATGGGTTATTCATCTGCGTCTGCAGTCCAATACACCATCAGGTCTCTGTGCTGCAAGATTGATCCCCTGCCTCTGGAAGAAAAAGTTTGAGAATTAGCATCCGCAAACTTTGCGTGCTCGTAGCCTGGGGCTTGATCCAAGATGAGTGTCATAAGATATTTGGCAAGATGGTAATGCAAGACCTTTAGACTTATTTTGCACTTACTGTGTTGACATTTCATCAAATCGAGGCGCAGGGCAAAACCAAAGAAATGTCTCAGTTAATGTGCTGTTACGAGTATTTTCGCTTCGAGGCAAATCCTCTTTCGGTACTGATGTGTACAACAGCACGCCGGCGTTTACATCTTATATTCCAGTAGGTGAGATGGTGATGACAGTACTTCTTTATAATTTACATGCACAGAAAAAAACAACAATACAAAACGAGTGGCTTACAATTGCGGCTAATTTTGTATGTGTTGACGACTTGTGAGCTCATTACTGCCGCGCCGCTTTGAGTGATTGGCGATTGTCCGCAGCTGAAGCCTTATTATGGGACAGCACATACTCCACCTCAGTCGCTCACACGCATGCTTCATCTCCGGTGAGAAGTGCAAAAGAACATTTAAATTAGCCTTAAGGAGGAATTAATCCTAATGACTTCTTTTCATTAACAACTAATTAAATATTCACATCCAAGCCCCGCGACAAACCCCCACACCACCTCTTTGGCTGTATCTCATATTTCACTGGTGGTCTGCCATGCAGTATTCTGCTGGAAATTGTATTGTGCCACTGCATGCATGAGATACGGGCTTAGCAAAATGGGCACCTCGTCTGTAATTTGACATGAAAGCAATGAGTTTTTATTGAAATTATAATTGAAAATTAAATTGCCAGCAATTATTGTTTTTATTGCTGTCCACAACGAGTGCCTGTGAGGACATTTCAGTTCTTGTGAATAAGTTCACATTGATTTACAAGGAAATGAAGAATACATAGCTTTTGAGACCCTTCTATAATGTAAACAGGTCAACTTTTCAGTGGGAGGGAATTTCACGAGAAATTTTTGATATAGACTTTTTGAGCTTCCCTTTTTTCATTATTTACCAAGCAGCTGACTGGCCACATGAGCGCCAATCAATAGCTTTAGCTCATACTGTTAGCTCTGCAGGACAGAATGAAATACAGAAGCAAGAGCTGAGTGGGGCCCCTCCACTACTCAGAGGAATGAATCAGAGCCTGTTTTGAATGAAATCGAATGAAAATGGGGGGAGTGTGACTGTCAAGGAGCACGGGCAAGGAAAACCAATTGGACTCTACGCCGTGATATCGTGGGCAATTTCAGCCGTTGTGCACCATTTTCCTGTTGAAAAAGGAGGGTTGTAGCATTGCAACAAGTAAAACAAAGCACCCTCCTGTCTCATTATTCTGAAAGGCTTTCTTATGGCACGAGCAAGCTTTACATTACAAACTGATGCACGCGTAAAACATCCACTTTTTATTGGAGGCATTCAATCACGGAGAGACCAGCGTGATCGTCTGTACACTCAGCATTGTAACTTCATTTCCTTGCACCATTCAAAATGACTGAGGTCCAAGTTAATTTTCTCCTCTCCAACTTCCACTCATAATGTAGACAGTAGTCATGCATGAAAGTAATATTGCACAGACCAGTGGAGCTCCGAGATTGCATTCTATCTCTGCGCGCCTCCAATTGTCAGCGGTGCAATGTGAAACGTGATTGACAGAACACACAATAGAGTCACAAATCAGAGGTTTACTTAATATCAGCGCTGTGCTGTTTGACTCACGCGTCATCCTCAGGCTTCAAACAGTCCAATTTCACCACATTAATTCCCCGCTGCCACATATCTGACGGGTGTTACCTCTGATGGCTTATTATGTTTTGGAATAACAAACAACACTGTTTAATGGTGTGAAAGAATTTACCAATTTACGTGATGGAACATTAGCCAGCAAATGAACAACTTACTCTTATCACAGCATACTTATTCAAACTGATTGACGCTCTTTAAAATGTTCTAATTGACATATAGCTATTTTCTCCCGTTTCTGTCTGGGAATAATTATGCTGACAACCAATGACAGGTATGAATGTGCGGTGCAATAAAAAACAGGCCTTACAAAACAGCTGTGCAAGCTCCTTGCTGATGGCTGTTTTAATTAGATCTCTCTTCTAATATAATTGTAAATGTTGCATCACTGAATCATTTTGTGGATTTTTTTATTCAGTTCATGGAAAAAGCTAATTAAATTGTTTTCACTTTCTTGGTTTGTGATACTTTACACACTTTCCTGCTTTTTCTCCAGTCGGAAACATTGAGTAATGAAGGAAGTTCCATCTGCATCGGCTCTTGAAGGCCGTGTAATGACACTGCTGCTGGAACACACAGCGTGACGAGGATAAAGCAATATGGTAGGTCAGTTTTTAATCACCTTCTCTCCCCCCCCCTCCCCCCCCCATCAGTCTGTGAAGGAAGCTTTGAGCAGCAGACTCCTTTTCCACTCCAGTAGACCCTATCACTGCTCCAGCCCTGGGCTGGGACCTGACAGCACAGCAGCTGAGACCGAGGCAGAAGGGTGCGCGGAGAAGGTAGAGGTGAAAGCAGCGGCAGAAGCGGTCGCTGGTGGACTGAGATATATGAACAAAACTCCACAGGATCAATCAGCTATGCGTAGCCGCCACGGATCATCTTCCCTCATACCACGCTTACTGCTGCCGCACCATCGAGTCCCAACGCACAAAAAGCGTATCACCCCCACAGCCCCGATTGGCATTTTTGTTTTGCCCGATATATATAGACAAATTGACTGAAAGAAGAAGCGGCGGAAACATGAGCAGGAAAACACAGTGAAGAGGAAACCACAGAGGGTGTGAGAGTTTAGGGGGAGTAGTGGGAGGATGCATCGATTTTTTTCACTTCGGTATAATTGCAATTAAAGGTTGCAAACAAGCCAGTGGATCATTTTCACTGCTGTCACCCAGCAGGATGCATGGCAACATTGATGCATCCAAACACATTTCTTTGGCCAGCAGGGAAAGTGCTTCTACACTGTCAGGCTCTGTGGACTGTGTGTAGATTAGTGCCACTCTGTGCATTAATCTACTTCTGCAACTTTGCACACATGTCACATGATGACTGAGAAGTTGCACGTAAAGAGCCTTTATTTAATTCGAATATCTGAAAGCTAAAATTTCTGTTTTTTGCCCTTTGTCCTGATGACACTTTACTTGCAAACACTGTTGGAGGTTGTATTACTTAATGTTTCTTAAATGTAGCCTCTTTGTAACCCGCACAGTTGATCATCAAGGTCACAAGTCAAGAGTTTTGAAAGCAAACTCGAACATAACTGTGAAAACATAATATGTTAAGCTGTTCAACTGCTTTTAGAGTAGTGATAAAGACAGTGATCTGTATATCTTGAAGTAATTAGTGAAGCCATATGTTCAAGTCCCCTTTAACAGTGCCTCTTGATGGGAGTCAATAAAGAAAGACATGAATATTTTAAGGCTGAAATTTGATCAAGTTTTTTTTAAAAACCAGAAGTAGTTCTAATAGCTGTTGGTAAGTACAATTTCAGTCAGTCACATTTACTTTGGCTGATTTGTAAATGCAGATGGGACCCCGTTTTCATTAAAATATGTCAATAAACAAATTGTAGTTTGTTTGTCATCGTGTGGCTCAGGAATAGCAAAACAGGGATTGGCTGAGTCTGATGATAACATTGATGGTATTGGAAAAACCATCAGAAAAATCAGGTAGATGTCGTCAGCGTCCCGGATTATCTTGGTAAACATGATTTATGAGTCACTCAAGCTACCTTGTGTTACATGACATCACCCTGTGTGGTCCCAACTATGACGCAGCAAGTTCTACCTTTTACTGATGACAGCATCAGAGGTGAGCTCTAAATACAGTCCATTATGTATTACGAATGGTAGTTTTACAGCAACATTTCTCTCCATATAGTGTCACATTGGCATAATCAGCATTTACTCAACATGAACCCACCCTGACTTTCTATCACAGGCCCAATCAGCGCATCCCATTAATTTTTTTTTGGAACCTCAATTTCCTGGCATGCGCGCGCGTGTGTGCGTGCGTGCGAGAGAGACATCTTTATGGG
Source organism: Malacoctenus gilli (assembly GCA_032164315.1). NCBI lineage: Eukaryota > Metazoa > Chordata > Actinopteri > Blenniiformes > Labrisomidae > Malacoctenus > Malacoctenus gilli. The sequence goes on along the minus strand of JASSRZ010000072.1, from coordinate 13,455,108 downwards.
AACCAAATCGACTGTTCATTAATGAGGGGAAGCTGTATCAAGAACAAACATCTTTAATTAACACATCCCCAGCACTTCCTGTCTTTGATCTCCCCGTTTGATTTATGTCTGCAAGAAAAGGTTGGGGTGGTGGAGGGGTACGCCTGAAGTTCGGAGGGGACCAGAATGCTCTTTGAGAAAATAATGAAACTCCGAAGCCCCTGTTGATCAGGAAGTGTTGCAGCATTAGGACCTTTTCCCTGTGTGTCATGGGGCCAGCTCAATTACCAGTCAGAGCCGCTATCGCTTTAATAGCCTGATAAGGCAATAATCCAAAATCCATACACTTTTAATGACTTTCTGTCTAATTAAGGACTGTTTCATAAAAGATGGACACATCAGAGGCCTCTCCATTGTCCAAACATCTATTGTTTGGTCTATCTGCATTCTAAATGGCTTTTAAAAAGTAAAATTATATGTATTTAACTTGGGGACTTGCTGTGCATAAATCATCGAGTAATCCATCTGTGATTCTTTTAGCCAATGTCAGTGAGGTCAGAACAAAGAGGAGGAGAGAAATCTTTTTCAACTCAGTTCTCACACTGGATTAAAATCTCTCCTCTTGGGAATGCAAATTCAGATGGACGTTATTATTCTTCCTGTTTCTTTAAATCCCAGTACAGGAGTCTGAGCACGACAAAGATTTGAACTTCAGTTCATATGGCCACACAAAAAGAGTCGATAACGTACGTCATCTGTTATATGACGCACAGTTGGGTTGATGTATTTGTGCTTTTGTGGCCAACGCTAGCTGACATATGTTTGTTAGTCTTTAGTCCCCTCTAGTGTTGGCCTGTAACAGTGTCCTGTTTGTCCTCAGTGTAAACTCATTCTGACGGAGCGCGAAGGCGGCCGTCGTGACCAGCCTCCCACCGTGTCCGATACAGCGGCTGGAGAGGGAGTGACGCGCGGCGCGCTCACCTGTCCGCCCCGGACTCACACACACATTCAGCGACCCTGTTCATCTGTTTTCTCGTATTTTCCTTAGGGAAACCTGGAGCGCCTTTGAGAGCGCACACTCGGCGCCTACATACTCATTAACAAAAAAAAACACCGAACCTTGTTGACGCTGCTGCAGGTCCACCGCTGGTTTGCGGACCAAACCGCGGCACTTCCTGGTTGCGGGTTTTAAAAGCGCTAAGTGGCGCGCGTGGGCGACCGCGTGATGTGGACTCATCAATTCTGGTGATTGTGAAACTGTTTTGTTATTATTTATTACATTGTGCGGGACCATTTGATCATCATTTGGATAATACTGTTTGGAGACAGAGCATTATTGTTTTTGTTGTTTCTCTTGTTAATCAGCTAGTGAATTAGGGAAAAGCTGGCACTGAGGGGAGGGGCTAAGGGGCATGTTGGAGGTCACTGGGGATGATCTCTGATTCTCTCTGTGTGCTGAAGTTGGTGCCCTAAAGAAGTGTGGTTGGCCTTTTGATGTACTGCTGTGAATACTTCTTTGTTTTTTTTGGTTTACTTCCTGGGATGATTTTTTGGGTGCACTTTGAATGTTTTTCCACTGTTGCTACTTTGTTGGTGTACTAAAATCACCAAACAGAAGCTTTCCAACTGAGCCATCATCATTTTTTTACCACGAGATTGAACCTGCAATACTCATGTCATCTATTCAGAAGAGCAGTTTTACTCATGTCATGTGATCGTTTACCAGTTCACTGATTTCTGAATAACAGTTTTGTGGCTTCTCAAGCCTTCTTTTTTTTTTACTGACTTACTTTTTTGGTAGACACAACTTAACACAGCAGGACGAAACCAGAGAAACCAAGCCAAACAACAAAAGGGAGTTTCCCCAAGGAATAATCATGTATTTTCTGAAACTTCACTCAATTCAGCCTTATTATTGAATCACGGTGCACAAATGACACTGTAGCTATTCATGTACTCAGAACCTGACAAACAAACTCAGAAAAAAACTACATATGGACAATTCAATAAAGAAAAAACATAATTTCTGGAAACTTGTGGGGGGGGGTTCTTATCATGGATGAAGACTTACATCTTTAATGATTAAATAAAAAGTACTTTACAATCAGCTGTCATTGCATTGCATCAGACAAACCCACAAAGTTACTAAGAGAAAACACATTGGTTTACCTTGTCATTCGAAGAACTCAAACATGCATCTGTCCGTGGGCCAACAATCGCACAGCTGCCTATTTTTCCATGCTTGCGTCATTTTCTAATTCTGTTTCAGATGGACACATGTTCACGAGTTCGAATGTAAATATTGTGGAGAACTTGCACCCAATTACGTCAGACAACTCGTTTTGAGATTTCACACTCAGGAGAGCAATTGGAGTGATTTTACACACATGTCTAAACGAACCACACACCCCCGAAAAATTATAGGGAATGCATGAGAGTTAACACTTTACATGTTCAACTTGAAATCAAATTTTCATGACATACTATTGTTTGTTAAGTTAACTTAACACTTAAAGGCTTGAGCCTCTTTTCAGATGTTTTGTCAGTTTGAAGTTGCTTAAAAAAGAAGCAGCATACACCGTCATCTTGCATGAAATTAAATCGATGTGACTCAGGCCATCCAGCGATAAAAGTATCAGTGACTGTATTCAAAGCCTAACCCTACTATTTCTCTCAAAAAGAGAGGCATTTGTGAGACAGACCACAGGTGGGTGCTTGGATTTAATCCCGATGGGAAAGAACAATTTAACTTTTCCACATCGGCCGAAGGTCAAACTCAGGTATAAAAGAATCAGCGTTGCACTCGTTCTACATAGAAAGTTTTTGGCGCACTGCAGACATGCTCAGGTTTCTGGTGTTGACAAGTCTCACAGCCTTGGGTAAGAAAAAGACAACATGCATGTCACGGCATAATTATTCATGACTGATCGGTGTGTTTTGTTGTTTGCTTGCTTGCTTGCTTGCTTGTTTGTTTGTTTGTTTGTTTGTTTGTTTGTTTGGGGATATTTTTTTATAACCAGTGCTGGCTGAGCTGGAGCCCCGAACCCGGTTCCTGGAGGAAAATGTGCAGAGGGTGATCGGGGGTGAGGTGGCCAAACCCAACTCCTGGCCCTGGCAGGTATTAAATTCTGCAACTAAGAGTCCAAAGCAACGTTTCAGCGAACAAAACACTTCACAATGTGTATTGAATGAATCTAAACAGAGCCAGTGGATTGCATGAGAGGGGGTCTCACTGAATCAGTTGGTTGTGTTCCCCTCCTTAGATCTCTCTTCAGTACATATCCGGCAGCAGCGTTTACCTCACCTGTGGAGGGTCCCTGATTGCGAGAGACTGGGTCATGACTGCTGCTCACTGTGTGGACAGGTATCATAGAGACTGATGAAACACTGGGACATGTGAATTTTCAAGCACACTTGAGTTTTAGTCATAGAGAGCGTCGATTGACCCTCACTTATATTTCACTGTCCTTTTCCTTACTCTGAAACGTCGCAGATCCAGGACGTGGCGTGTCGTTCTCGGTGAGCACGACCTGACGATGAACAGCGGCACAGAGCAGTTCATGAGGGTCAGCCGTGTTGTTATCCACCCCAAATGGGACGCTTCTGACCTGGCTGCTGGGTGAGGACCCCTGTAGTTTTATTGATAGGTTAGAAGACGATCAGCCTGTTGTTTTTTGACTTGTTTTGTTTTTAATGCATAATGTGATGGCTGTCATAAAATCCTCAAAAAACAAACATTTTAGTTATCTGTCAAGTTTTTATTTTTGTGAAATGGTAGTTGTTGTTCCTCTCAGAAATGACATCGCCCTGCTTCAGCTGTCCACTCCGGCCACCCTGAACTCCTACGTCCAGCTGGCCACTCTGCCTCCGTATGGGCACATCTTGCCCCACAACAACGCCTGCTTCATCACCGGATGGGGTCTCACCTCCAGTGAGTTGTCTCTCTTCGGAACCTCTCTTTCTCTGGAATCTCTCCTCCGCCGTTTTCATTGTGGGATTCTGATTTCTTGTCCAACAGCTGGTGGCAGCATCTCTGCTCTGCTTAAGCAGGCTGACCTTCCTCTGGTGGGCCACGAGGTCTGCACCAGCTCTGGGTGGTGGGGCAGCACCGTGAAATCCAACATGGTGTGTGGAGGAGGTGGTGCTGAGTCCGGATGCAATGTGAGTCCCCCTCCCCACTCAATGGACAAGCTCGACTTTCATTGGTTTTTTCTTGTCTTGACAAAAGAACCACCAACCTCCACCTCTCTGTGTTTGTGTTTCAGGGTGACTCTGGTGGTCCTCTGAACTGCATGGTCAATGGGAAATATGTTGTGCACGGTGTTACCAGCTTTGTCTCTGCATGGGGTTGCAACTATCCCCAGAGGCCCACCGTCTTCACCCGTGTCTCTGCCTACATTGAGTGGATGGATTCGGTGAGTATTCAAGCAGAATTAACAGCATCCCCAGAAACTCTTTTTACATGGGAAAAGGGAAATTTATAATAATACCTTGAAAAATAATCCAAAGTAAATTTGTTTAATCAAAGCATTTTGGTTACATGTGATGTCTAATCACTCCTTCTGTTCCCCAGGTCATGAACTAAACCAAATGACCACCTGCAATGCAGTACAGAGAGGGAGAACCCATGAGAATGTTGTCTGTTGTACCAACTGACTTTCCTTGTCTCACTCCACTTCAATAAACACGATTCTATTGCAAGTATTGATTCATTTCTCTGCTTCATAACCATGTGACTGCAAAGGTTAAACTTAGGCACAAAATGTTCCTGCTCAGCTGCAAAATATCCAAGGATGTCCAAGAGTTCAGGAATCTATTGAAAATGGCCTCAAATAGTGTAAAGATCCACACCACCATGAAAACAACCATTCAGCTCTTTGATACAGCTGATTTTTTTCTGAGGAAAACTGTGTGAGTGAATTCAGTCAGACAGCAACACGATGTCAGGCACTCGTGCAAACTGTGATAGCGTCTGAGACAGACAACAGCTGTAACTGTTTCTGCTGTCACGCTCAAAACAAGGTTCACATGAAACGAAAGTCAGCTCAGAGTTTGAAGAGAGACATCATTTACAAATGCTGAAACACAGGAACATGCTTGTGATTCTGCTGTTCTGGACTCTTGTGGCTACTGGTGAGGACTATTTTTGCTGGACTGGGACTGAACCTAAATACGCATGATCCACGAATTCTGCCAATACCGTCTGTAGCAATACTTTGCTGGGAAAAGGTTTGCAGATTTGTCAGTTAATTCGGGTCATTTTTGAACATTTCCCAATCAACTTTGTGCATTTCATGGTTCAGGAACACTGATCAGAAGAGGAGTGATTATGACCACAGCTAACTAACTAAAAAGCTAATGGATCCATCATTTGAGGCGCGTATGTCATCCAGTGATGAAGCGATCAACCGAGTGACGTTCTTTGTTCAGGATTTTTATTTCACAGGTGAAAACAAGACGAGTATTTCACCTGATAACATTGTGTAGCACAGACCACCGTGGCAACCTTGGGTCGACTCACATGGAAAGAACAGGACCACTTTTTAGCATCAGTGAAAGGTCAAGTTTGAGTGTAAAACAAAGAAATAGTGAGGTGCCTTCAGTCCATGTTGAGGAATTTGATGCACTGCGGACATGCTCGTGTTTCTACTGCTGACAAGTCTCACAGCTGTGGATAAGAAAAAAAAGATGCATTACTTATTCATTATTGATCTCTGTCTGCTTCAGTTACACCAAATTTGTCACCCAGTCAATCACTCAAGCTCAGTTTAGTTGACACGCATGTGTTCCAGATAATACGTTCACTCGTACAGCCCTGCAGGCAGCAGTTTGCCTTCCCTGTTCTTGGAGAAGGAATACAAACCAAATACTGAGATTTCTGAGCATCAGGGGTGAAGTTTCCATGGTGCCACAGGGTCACTTACGATCAACATGGTTTAAAAAACAAACAAAAACACTGGATCACACCAGGGATAAACAGATTGAAGTTACTGTCATGGAACACGGGTAGGAGTCAAAGACAAGGGCACAGAGACTCACCAGGGTGGTTGAGCGCACATCAGGGGCCGAGACTAAGGTGATCCAGATGGAGACGATCAAGTTGAGACATATTTGTGGGTCTTTCAGCATTCTAAATAGTTTAACTATATTTGTCTAACTTAGAGACTTGCTGTGCATAAACCATCGAGTAATCCATCTGTGATTCTTTCAGCCAATGTCAGTGAGGTCAGAACAAAGAGGAGGAGACAACGTTTTTCAACTCAATTCTCACACTGGATTAAAATCTCTCCGTTTGAGAATGCAAATTCAGATGAATGTTGTTGTTTTTGGTGAGGTTTTTTCTAAATCCAGGTACATGAGTCTGAACATGATAAAGATATGAAGTTTGGTTCATGTGGCCACTCAAAAGAGTGACAAAGTGTACTTCATCTGCATACAGTTGGGTTGATGTATTTGTGCGTCTGTGGCAAACTCCACTCACCATATGTTTGTGCGTTTTCAGTCCTCTCTAGTGTTGGCCTCTCATAGTGTCCTGTTTGTCCTCAGTGAAATCGCGTTTGCCATGCTTACTTCATTTCAAATTCTGTTTCAGATGGACACATGTTGATAAGTTCTGATGTAAATATTCAGAAGAGCTTGCACGAGACAACATCAAACAACTATTTTGGGGATTTCACACTGAGTAGGGTAATAATTGGAGTGATTTTGCATGCGTGTATGTATAAAACGCAACAAAAAAGACCAAAACAAGGGTTAGCAATGCATGAGAGTTGACCCTTTACATACTCGACTCAAACTCAAATTTTCATGCCTCACAATAACTTGTTTGTTCAGTTAACTTTACACTTCAAGGCTTTAAAGTCTTTTCAGCTGCTTTGTCAGTCTGAAGTTGCCTTAAAAAGAAGTGGCATATACCGTCATCTTGCATAAAATAAAGTACCTACCTAATACCCTTGAGTCGCTGTGACTCAGGCCACCCAGTGATAAAAGTATCAGTGGCATTCTTCAAGCCGGGACCTTATTTTACTGGTCGAAATGGGAGGTGTGTTTTCAGCTGATAACACTGTGTGAGACAGACCACAGGTGCATGCTTGGATTTAGTCACGAGGTGAAAGAACAGTAACACTTTCCCACATCAGCTGAAGGTCAAGTTCAGGTATAAAAGAATCAGCGACGCGCTCGTTCTACGCAGAAAGTTTTTGGCGCACTGCAGACATGCTCAGGTTTCTGGTGTTGACAAGTCTCGCAGCCTTGGGTAAGAAAAAGACAACACACATGCCGTGGTTTAATTATTCATCACTCATCTTTGGTAGTGTTAATTTTCTTGCACTCTTTCAGGGACTCTGGTTGTCGTTCGCTTAATCCCTCTTTTGCAGTTTCCATAAAACACATGATCCACATCGTTGCTGGTGTCACTTTGTCTTTTCTCATCTTGTAGAAGGAAAACAAATAATATTTGGAGATGTCTACTCGTGAAATGTTCCACTTTTGCGTGTGTGTGTGTGTGTGTGTGTGTGTGTGTGTGTGTGTGTGTGTGTGTGTGTGTGTGTGTGTGTGTGTGTG
>JASSRZ010000072.1:13390202-13439717 GCA_032164315.1 Malacoctenus gilli | reverse complement strand
ACACACACACACACACACACACACACACACACACACACACACACACACACACACACACACACACACACACACATACGCACAGAGCCGAAGTGGTCCTGGGGGTATAAAACAGCAGTGGGCAGATGTCTGGAGTGCAGAAAGTTTCAGTAGACTGCAGACATGCTCAGGTTTCTGTTGTTGACCTCTCTCGCAGCCCTTGGTAAAAACTGTCTTCGTCTTCCTCGATCTCCTACATACGCGCACACATGCACAGACAGATAAACACCACTTCATACATTTGAATACATGATGTGTGTTTGTTGTTGTGCCATCTGTGCTCCTGCGTTGTGCAGTGCTGGCTGAGCTGGAGCCCCAGCCCAGGTACCTGGAGGATGACAGTGCTGAGGAGAGAGTTGTGGGAGGTGAAGTGGCGAGACCCAACTCATGGCCCTGGCAGGTATTCAGCTGGCTTTATTTTCCTTCATAGCAACCGTAACTATGGTAATCACACTCTCATCGGGAACTATGTAGACAATACTTTGCTGGGCCATCAATCCGAGCAATGAACCAACCTTGAAAAGACGAAGTTATGAATGGAAAGTGTTTAAATAATCATCAGAAAACGAACAAAAAGGCCAAGTTGTCTGGTTTGAAAATAATTGTATTAAATGAATAAGTGCTTATTATTAAATCTCCAAAATATAGCGGTGTGTAAGCTTCTTGGGATTTAAATAATCACATTAAGTGATTTATTACTCTGTTAAAGTGCGCCATTCAAATAGTAAATGGACTTTACTTAAACAGTGCATTTTACTGCTTGAGCAGTCTTAGCGTGACTTAAGTGATCGGTCAAAAGCAGCCATTTACTATCGATGAATAACGTGTAAAATGGAAATAATCGCAGGTGCTTGTCTCTAGTCAAAGCTCTGAGGTTACATCTGTTCAATGCGCTGCAACATTCACACTGCAAAGATGCAGCATCACGTCAGCACAGATTTTTAAATGGCTTTTGTGATGCCTTTAATCACCTTCCAGTGCCGGCAATGCTGCCAAAACACATTTGGGGCAAAGATAAAGGTGTTGGGTTCACTTCAAATGCTCTCGTTGTTTTGTTTTGTTTTTTTCTCTTCAGATCTCTCTTCAGTACAAATCTGGCAGCAGCTTCTACCACACCTGTGGAGGAACCCTGATCAGGAGAGGATGGGTCATGACCGCTGCTCACTGTGTGGACAGGTGGGAGTTTCGTGCATCGCAGAAAAGCCGCTTAGCTCAAAAACTGGCAGTATCACGGATGAAATTGTAGGTTCTGTGTTTTGACCAGAGTGTTGGAGATGCACGTAGGGAGTTGAGGTTGTGTCAAATGCGAATTTGACTTTTCTCTTTCATTGAACTGTGAGGTAAGATTTCTCAGAGGCAGTTTGATGCCAAATAAATCTTTTGAAGAAAGTTCACTGAGAGCTGCAGCAGAACTACAGACGTGTTTATATCTTGGAAATGACAAGTGGTTTGTCGTTAGAATAACCTTTATTGTGACTTATCTATTGTAAAGGATCAGAAAGTCATTATGAGGAGCTCTGGGTTTGTTTGGGTCTGAAACAATTGCAGGAAGTGCAAATTGAGCCTTTTTTTAAAAATGTTGTGTTAATTTTCAATGAAAAAAAAACCCTGTTCTTTTGTGGTCGCAGGACCAGGACTTGGCGCGTGGTCCTTGGGGATCACAACATCAACTCCCACGAGGGCAAAGAGCAGTACATGAGCGTGAGCCGCGTCCACATCCACCCCAACTGGAACCCCAGCAACGTTGCTGGAGGGTCAGTTCTATTTCACACAAAGTTTTGACAATTTATGATCAGCAAACAGCTATGCACAATCAGTAACATACCGGTAAGAACAAAGACGAATTATATTGTTGAGAATGAAAAACAAAATTTTACTCTTAGTGTAATTTGTTACATTTGTTTTGATATTCTCTTCAGTAAGAACAGTTTTATCATGAAATTTTCTGAATCATAGAACTGGTTTTGAAAATTCGGCCTTTTCTGGACCTATTCTTGCTCCTAATTGCTTTGAACACGACATGCAAAACAAGTGCATAAACAAATCAAATAGCAAAACTTTGAAGTCATTGACAACTGGGACACGATTCGTCTTTGAGTAATTTTCAAGCGAGAATTTCAGCTTTTTCCGCTTCTCCCCCCAAAAAATCTAAATTATTGAGCAGATTTTATTTCATGAAATGATTTTTTTTTCTGAAAGTCATGCAATATTCAACACCGAGATGAAGCAACAACAATGAGATGTTATGAGTAGAGAGGATTTGTTTCCAGTCACTAAGAAGAGAAAGTGTTGGCTTGACCCTCAGGTGGGACATCGCCCTGCTGCGTCTCTCCTCTGATGCTTCTCTCAACAACAACGTGCAGCTTGGCGCTCTGCCTCCCTCTGGTCAGGTTCTGCCCCACAACAACAATTGCTTCATCACCGGATGGGGTCGCACCCAGAGTGAGTCTCACATTTCAAAAGTCACCCAAAAACAACATCAGGCTGTTGCACACTTCTCATTATGCATGTCTTTTCTTTTTTCTTTCATCCGCCGTCCTCAGCTGGAGGTCAGCTTTCTGCACAGCTGAAGCAGGCCTACCTGCCCCTGGTTGACCACAGGACCTGCTCCAGCTACGGATGGTGGGGCAGCACCGTGAAGGACTCCATGGTTTGTGCTGGTGGTGCCAGCGAGTCAGGCTGTCAGGTGAGTGGATGGAAAGCAAGCTTCAATGCAAAACAAACTTCTATATGAACATCTTCTTTTTCAGTACAATGAAAACAATACAATAAAAAAGAGGCTAAAAATGACTTTGCCAGCATTTAATAAATCAGCGACAAGTATTTCTTCATTATAAGAAAAGTTTGCCAGTCACGATCGGTGAGTATCCATCCAAAAATAATCCACCCCTCTGCAGATTTTTCTGTTTTTTGTAAAAGTTTGTAAAGTTTTTCCCTGAACCATCTTGTCCCCACTTGAATGGTGTTTGGGTGTAAACAAACTCCAGGAAACAATGGAAAGAACTTGTCAGATCTCGGTCCCTCTCCTCCGTGACAGAGCGATCTTCAGCGTCTCCCACTGAGCTGTGTGCTGACCCCTTACTGTCAGGGAAGATATTTTGGAGGACACATGCGGGATTACTTGCTGCATCAGCAGGGGCATAAGTCAGTTGCAATGATCCAAGCTTGTGCTTAAGCAGCACAAACTGTCAAAGTCTGGCAAGCTGATGTTCCTCACAAAGTTGCTGGAGGCTGACTGAGATTTGAACTGGATCGAGGGGCACGTGGGAACGAGTTAATCACGCTGGGAAATTTGTCCTCCACTCAAATCAGCTCAAATTACAGCGCCGGTTCTGAATCTTTGGTCTGTCTGTGATTTTTTTCTTTTTGTTTTTTTCAATGCAGGGCGACTCTGGCGGCCCCCTCAACTGCAGTGTCAACGGCAGGTGGGTTGTGCACGGTGTGACCAGCTTCGTGTCTTCCTCCGGCTGCAACGCCTACAGGAAGCCCACCGTCTTCACCCGTGTCTCCGCTTACATCAGCTGGATGAACAATGTAAGTGTTTGGTGGTAACACACAGCCTGTTGAGTAACTCTTTAGTAATCTTGTTGAATCAGGATGCAATTTGTTATAAAATGAAAAAAAAATGTAGGGGACAATGTTTCAGCGAAAACACATTAAGCACATAATTTAAATGCAATTAACAGGAAACGAATTCGACAATAACATAGTGCAAAATGACTGTTTTAGCGGGTCTATTGGTTGCAGACAGAGCATCGCTATTACTTTTAGAGTAATTGCCTTTAATTAGCTAAAGTCAGTAGATGCAAGAATTAGTCTGTGGACCATAGCGGCTGTAATCTCAAGGTTTTAGAGGCCTGAATCATGAAACAACTGTTTAATATTTTGTATGCAAAAGAGCGCTTTAAATGTGTAAGTTTAGAATGAATCGCTCAAGTTTAACTTGAAAGAACTGGCAGCTGTTTTCTAGTTTTTTTAAAAAAAAGTGTTTAATGTGTTTTGTCCATACTGCTGACAAATTAGCTTTATTCACCACGGCATAAAAGTGGATCAGCAGAAGGGGGATATGTAGGCGGTTCAGACGCAAACTGCATCCTGATTGCGCCTAACAGCGGGATTTCACGAGCATCATCCTTTTCATTCCAGCTTTTTTTTCTTCGAAATAATGATACATTTGTCCTTGCTTTCCCAGATCATGGGTTGAGAGAGAGACGTTCGCCACTGAAACGAGAGGAAGCTCTGGATTATCTTCAGCTTCTAACCCCACCACAATAAAACATTATGTAACGAAGATTTGCCTCGTTTCCTTGTGCAATTTGTGAAATAGTTACAACACAATCTGTGCACCACTATGTCTCTGTTTACAACAAGGTGAGGCATTGTTATATTGAAGAGACACAATCTATTGGGGCCTTTTACAAGTATTTTTATTGAAGAGTATCTGGCTTTTTTCTAATGAACTGATTTCAAACCCTCTACAGCTACACCATAAAAAAGACAACAACTGTTAAATACTTTGACTGGAAGAGCGGTCGTACTGTTCTACAGCTCGAAACGGACGAATAATGTAATTAGGCTGTGATAAATTTCGAAATCCCACGACATGAGATGACTTTAAGTGATCAAAAAGACTCTGAAACAATTACAAGAACACATTACACTCTGTTCGCAATTAAGCTGTTGTGCAACAAGGAGAAAGCTCACAAATTACCCCGATGATTATGTACGACAGAATCTGACGTGTTTAAGCTTTAGAAAGAAGTCCTGAGAAGCAAAGCCAGTGATTGAGAGTTCCTTTTTCACATTTACTATCAAGTTCATAAATAGATGCACAGATTGGTTTGTGGTTGTGACTGATTGATCATCAAAAGAAGTAATTAGCTGAGTTTTTTGTAGCCTCATTCCTGCATCTGAGTCTTTGAATCAACCTAAATGACTATAAATCATAAAGAGTCTGTGCATCTATGGGTAAACTAAAACTCACCATTAGCCTCTTCCTTTTAAGAGCTTTTTCCATTCTTTAAGTCAGGCTCTGCTCTCTCGTGCTTTTATTTTTATTTTTCTGAAAGCTGGAGTTTCTACTTCTTTCACTTCAACTGTGAGAGCTCAGAGTCCCTGTAGGAAACCCACACAAACAGATATTGTATGGGCAGATGTTGCTCAGGGCTGTATTGCTGAGCGCTACCATGAAACATGTCTTATTCATGAAAGAAAAATAGCATGCACCACTCAAAGAGAAAGAAATAAAACCCCAACAAAGTAGTACAAGCGGTGAGATTAAAACATCGCACCCAAAATAGTATGAAACATGAAAACGCATCGCCGTCCCACGTCAGCTTTGACTGCAGCAGATAAGCGTGAGACGGAGCACATCTGGGCTGCAGAGCGGTACGCAGCCAGTTGCCAGTGAGCTGCACTGAGTGATACTGAGCCTCACACAGGAGGAAGCACAGTCGATGGAGAGAGGCTTCGGTGAGGCAGCCCCGCCGGAGACTGACGCGCTGTCTGCCACCTCTGACAGCTGTGACAGCTTTAAGAAGGTGAGCTGAAGTCATTCCTCATTAGTGTACAAGCAGCTTCTGCTTGGCAGGGTCAGACGGACGTTTTGTACGAGGAAACCAGAAAGTGATGATGTGAGGGGAAACCATTCGCTGTGGGATCTCTAAAGACCGATTGCCAACAAACATAAACCATGCCTCGATGATGAACCTCATCACATCAAGATGTGGAGGAAACACAGTTATCCAGGATGGTTTATTATATTAACTATGCTGAGTGTCTTCGTTGGAGACATAACCAAAGTCTCAAACACAGAAGCTCTAATCGAGTGCTTGACACCGTGTCATTCATCATTACCTTCAAAAGACTCCTTCTCACACTCCAGCTTCAAGCCTGGTCTCTAATAATACCTTCACAACATGAGATTTGAATACCACTATCCACATAATCCACCCCATGGTAATGACAAAAATAGAAAAAACGCTGTATAATTTAGACGAGCTGATGCATTGAACTTATCTTGCATTGTATAAATCTCTCTTCAAACTCAAAAGAACTGTCAATTCAGCCACCATTCACCAAACTTTATCAATGTGAAGCTCATGAGGTTGGGCATCCTTAGGCATTGGGAAGGATCCGTTCTTTACTGGACACCAGTCTGGATGAGTAGCAGGGTGAGTTTAGTCACCAATCAGCCCATTGACCAAATACAAAGCGTGTTTTTAGACCGTGAAACTGAAGAAAACTTCAGCCTCCCGCTGTTGTTCTTTGGCAGGTGAAAGAGAGGCTTCACATCCTTTCGTGCAACTTGAACCATCATTGACTTCTGGTAAATTTGAGGTTATTTCCCTCAGATTACCTGATGTAGAAACATACTGACCGTCTGTTCAGAACAAAACACAGTGTGTATTTTCCTGTTACAAAAAGGCCCATTGTCTCTGCACTGGAGTGGCCATATGGTGGTGATGATGGCTCCATGTCCCACAGTAGATACCTGTCATGTTGTCTTGTTATACAGCCGGCACCTGATGTAAATCTGTGCTAACTGGAACACCGACTGCATCTCTAATGATTCGGAAGAGCAGCCAAGCCTGTCGGAAAGCTCGAGGAAACTCTCGAATAATTAAAACATACTATGAAAAGATCCTTGATAAAACCCGTGATGGCTTTCTGTTGAAGACAGAATGAATGAGACATTCATACTGTAGCTGGCTGAGGTAATACAAGCAAATAATCATGCCTGAAAAACAATAAAAAGTTTTGTGAAATGAATGATAACATTAAGAGTGCCTGCAGCTGACTTCACTTGTCTGAACTCTGACCACGTAGAACATTTGGATACAAATCATGTCAAACATGTCTCTAATAACTCTAAAGATAAACTGCAAAGCTGTTGAAGAACAAATGAGGATACGCATGAACTGGACACAAGATGCCACCTTAAATAGCTTCTGATATTATGATATCAAGTCATAAAGCACGTTTGAGGGTTTACAGTTTGGACTCTCAGGTTCAACACCATCAGCTGGTTGCTTTGATAGTCAAATGACTCATTTTGATCCACAAATAATATTTAAAGAAAGCAAATGCTCCCTAAAGTTTGGGACCCTCTTTTGTTGTATTAGGGTTAAGGTTGCAATTAGGGTTCGGGTTAATTTTCCTGTATCGCTGGAACGGAATGTTGTAGAGACATGGGACTGTGACTGACATATTCAGAAGCATCAAATTATATTTCAAAGCGCATGTTTATATATGTGTCTCGAACCTTTGCTTCTGAAGTTATAGACCAAAAGGTCTAAATCCGTTACTCTTTAACAAAATCTACTTTAGTGCCTCCATGAATATTTGATAATCTCAGCACATCCCTTTGAGATATCTGGCCGAGATCGCCATGCTAATTACAGATTATTACTCCAGTTAATCAGCACCGCATTAATGGATAAGAACATTTTCTACCACTTTCTCGGCTGGAGGAACTAAATCAAAAGGTCAATATATTCAAAATTTCCGTGCAAGAAGGTTATGTCCCTTTCCTTAATGAGAATCAGTTCACTTGTAGGGCTAATTACGATGCATTTATCATTTTCTCTGTCTGATTAATCATATCTTTGTGCTGAGAAACGTTTCAATTCAGCAGACTGCCAGCGGATAGCCTCCCTGAAACTGTCTGACGTCATCTGGACAACTGAAGAGGTTTGATTTTTGCCCCCCAAAACAAATTCACCTAAATCACGATGGAAGCTGTTGTGAGAGTTACTGAATTATTGCGGCATTCAGGTAATTGAAAAAATTCAGTTCAGAAATTGTCTGAAGGTTTTCTGCTTGTCGGGCAATAGTTGATTACATGCTGTTTTTCGCCTATAATTGGCAGGTGATGGGAGGTCATTTCGATTTTGAGTACTAAACACAATTCTGTTTGTTCCAAGTCTTCTATCTGGACTGTCCAACGTTTCAATTTTCAGCTTGAAATTTCAATTAAATGCAACATGCAAAAATCTGTTCGCAGTGTTACAGTTGCAATTTTCACCATGTTTACTGGCAAAGAGTGCAATGTTCAGCTCAGGCTGTTTTAGTCTGGTTTATAGTGGTAAATGACAGCAAAATTCAGATGAACCTGACATCCAGATGGCTCTAAAGATCATCCATTCATTTATTTTCTGTCTCACAGCCATCATTAGGAATAGTCGCTGGTCCAAAACGGGGGTGACAAAAACACATCTTATAATAAAACAACACATGTTCAAGATTGAGGGCAATGAAAAGTCAACAAATGACCAAACTGTTGAAGATGGACTTTACTTAGCATATAAAGTGTTTTATACTGCTCCCGCAGTCTGGACACACTCTACATAATAATTCACTCTTCTGCTTTTGCAATCACACAAGGCTACACAATCACTCTTGGAAAGATTTTTTGTCCAGTGCTTTGCTCAAGGGCACTTCGGCTCGTGGACACGGTGAAACAAGAGGTCTAAATTCCAAACTACGGGTTCGAAGACGACCGCCTCGACCAGCAGTCACTCCACAAACAAGCAGGACTGGTGGCGAGTTGAATCCATGCAGTCGCAGGGGGAAACATGCAAACTTCACTTGGAGAGGCCTTCACAGAACTGAGTCCAGTCTTGGTGCTTCAAGGTGAGAGTCCAGGTCATGATTGTGCTACTTGTTAGGAACTGGAAACAACAAAACCAAACAAACTAAAGAAGCATGCGATTCTGTTGGAGACCTCGGTGGCGCAGTGAAGGCCCAACGGAACCCACAATCTCCATTGCAGCTCCCATGTCTAAAAATACCAACATCAATCTCCCACAGACAGCAAAGTCTCAAGAAAGTCAAGATGATTAAAGACGCTCCAAATTAAAGCGTGACAAAAATTCATATCAAAACAAGTAATTAATATCTATCCACTCCAAGTCTTGAGTTCCTTCTCACTCTGTTGTGTCCTCAGAGGAGGGTCAGATTTATCCCAGCTCCAATTCATTAATGTCATTTTTATTGTTCTGGCTATATTAAACCGCCCGAATGCCAAAAAGTCCAAATCATCCGGAAGCATAAATGTCTGCACAGCTGTCTGATAAGAGATTTAGGCCTAATTCACCGTCCTGGTTTCAAAGCTGTGATTGAACGCAAGGAGAAAGTGTTTCCCGTTTAGTGGAGGGACCATATACCTCACGCTGTCTTTGGCTCAGTAGGAAGGAAGGAACGAGCCTGCACATGGTAATGACTGCCAACAATTGGTCGATTTTATCGAAGGCTTTCGAGATAACAAGGAGCGCCAGTTTACACAGTAAACTATTTCGCTTGCATCCATTGCTTTACCTAATCGATTCAGCAATGAGCGATAGATCTTTTTCTTTCGCTGGATCAGAGTGCGACAGAGTTTGTGCGACACCGAGTCCTTGCATGGGTGAGGTCATTTCCTTTCTCGGAGATTAAAAGTATCTGAAGGACAGGAAAAATGTGCAGGAATCATTCAATTTTATTGTCTGGTGGGCTCCTGTCTGCTACACTTTCTGTCTTGAAGGTTGAAGGATCTGTCAGGACCACCAGGGTCTGTTCAGGTGGCAGCTGTCTCTCTGCATGTCAGGTCGGTCTTACATAAGCGCCTCATTGCTCAGTGATGCTCTTTTTTTTCTCACCCCTGCAGGGAACTCAGGTACCATGCTCTGCATAACTGATGCTGCTGGCTCGCCCATGGTCAGTGGTTGGATGGGTACACAGTGCCACCTGGTGGCTCCCGGACAAACTGGTGCCCGGTTGCCTCCATGAACAGGGTCAGTAGGGGGGCAATCTGTCATTACTGATTAACTCCACATTCATAAAAAAATATGCTGCCGAGAAGAAAAGAAGTGTGCTAAAATAAGCAGGGCCTGAACCAGCATGTATCTGCTGTAGCTTGAAGGCTTATCTTAATGATCACATTATGTTGTTTCAGTTTGTTATGCAAAACAAACTCCTGCAGGAATGAAATCTTAAAATGCTCCAAACTCTCTTCCTGCTTTCACATCACACATCCTTAATTTGGGGTGATTTTGTTATTATAATACTTTTGATATTATAATAATGTATAATACCAAACAAAATCAAACAGATTTGACGATGTAGTGCAGAAATATGAATTCTTTTGACACTTTTTATGCTCATTTGTTTAAAGGCTTTGATGAGGCGCAATAAATAGGAAAGTCATGAGGGAAAAAAATGCATCGAAAGCATATTCCGATATCATCAAAGCACTGCAGAAATGATAAGTTGCATATGAATCCAAGCAATTCTTATGTCCAGTTGCATTCGTTTTAAAATGCCTTCAGCACTTTGTTCTGATGAACTTGCAGATTTTACACCTCCGTGTCAGCTTTTCCCCCTAATAATCTGCATTCAATCAATCATGCTGCATATTCTTCAATAAAAAAAATCAAATGTTCCATTAATTCCTGCATCTTGCAGCCACTTGCATAGATTCCTTCTATTTACATGGCCACATTTGGCTCTTGACACTCATTTGATGTGCTATGATTGGACCGTAACGTTCCTGAATCTGACAGATTGCACAGTTGCCCTGATATGCTCCAGCTTGAGAAGTCAATGAGAAGACATCACACCATCCCCTCAACGGTGTCGAGCTTCTGGGGGGTCTCGGCTTCTTTCTCCCGCTCTTCCCGCTGCCTGCATTCTTGCTGGTAATCTTTGAGCATCTTCACCACCTGTTCATGTCCAAACTGCATGGCATCGTCGACGGGGAGGTTCCCCCACCTGTAAGCGTTAAAGCAAGACCCGCGTTCGTCAGAATTTAAGGGATTGTTCCCAATCAGTTCTTAATTGCCTGAAGAATCCTGTCAAAGAAAACCAAGTTAAATGAGGCGCGGCGGGGGGTTTTCTGGCTTCGACTGGTTTCTCATTGTTATACTACAGTAAGATTATCACATTAGCGTTTTTGAACTACGACTGGAATAAGAAAACCTGGATTTAGGAGGTGGTTATAAATCCATATTGTCTAAAAATGCCTAATCTGATTAATATCACTAAGCATCATTCACAACCCCTTTGAACATATTTGCAGTCACAAAATTTGGTGAAAATTACCAAATAGTTGAAGGGAAAGCTCACAATTGAAGGCATAAAAGGAAACGGAGAAATACAAAATGTCAGAAGACATAACAACAACCAATTCTGCTCTCACCTGTCTTCTATAAATGGATTAGCTCCGCAGGTTTGAGTGAGGAACTTCACCACATCGATGTGTCCTGAGATGGGAACAAAACAAAGACAGTTTGTTTTTGTAAATGGCTGATTTGCCATCATGCTGACGACCAGCTATTTTTCTGTTCCTTCAGAAACCACAAACAGCTCAACCAAAGTGCAGCAACATAAATGTGAACACAAACAAGCCAAGATCTCAGAAAACTGCACATTTAACAGCACGACATTCTGTGGGTGGAAAAAAAACTGCTACAAATGTAAACTGCATGAGGGGGAATAACAATTTTGCTCAGAATCACATTTGATAAAATGAAGCTTGCCGTCATTGAGTAGAAATCGGTTGTTTATCGACTCAACAAATAACCTTCGAAGCCCTTTTGTTGAATAATGTTACTGTTAAGGCCTCAGCAGCCGGGTGTTAAATCTGAGCGGTGAATGGACTTAAATCACAAGAGAAGACAGAGAATCTTCCATATGGTGCTTCGTGAAACCAATGCATTAGCGGTTTGTATAATATGAGCCAGAAGTCTCAAACCTCTGCAGTTAATCTTAAAGATAAAGTGAAAAAAAAGACGTCTTTACACTAATTACAGCTGTGAGCAACAAGACGAACAATCGATCAAGTTAAAGTGTTTACATGTCGGTTCAAGTTAAACTGAAAATCTTGTCGCTTTCCACCAGATGGCAGATGAGGAAGAAAGAAAAAAAAAAAACTTTTCTTTTAGACAAAACAAAAGACTGTTTGAACAAATGTCGGTGTGGAAACGAAGCAAAATGTGTAAACCATCGACACAGGTTGCGAGTGAGATACGTTTACCCCTCCTCCGAGGTTTAAAAGCAGTCTGTTGATATATGTGTGATAAGACGTTGCCATGTCAACGAAATCCTCATTGAGAGTGAAGCCCTTCAATGTAAAAATATAAAATCAGCTGCATCTTAATTCAGAGGAATAAAAGTAGGGCAGAGTGTGTGTATGTGTGTGTGTGTGTGTGTGGGGGGGGGGGTTAAACACGTTAGTGCAGCTGAGCTGTGAGTTGCTTATCTGCAGCGTACGCTGAGAACACTTTTAAACTCAGCTCCTGTTGCTGTTATGTGCAGCATGTGTGAGCTCACAGACTCCAGCAGCAGCAACAGCTGATTGGTTTCGCACATGTGTTCATGCTTGCACAGCTCAGTTGCTTGTTGCCACTATGCACAAAGCCCTCATCGCCTCATCAACTTTTCTTTTTTTCCACCCCATGATTTTCTGGCTGTATTGCGGCACAGCTCAGGGTCACTAATGACCAGAGATGTATTTCAGGTTGTAGGGGGGATCCCGGGAACACAGATGGTCCGAACAGGTGGGGCTCACCCTCTGCTGCAGCAATATGGAGTGCAGTTCGAGAGTCATAGTCTTTCTGGTCCATGTCCATTGAAGAGAGTGCAAATCTGTAGCAAAAAACAAAAGACATTACAGATGTTCGCACTTTATCTTTTACAGAAACCAACACATTTTTTTTGAAATACAACTCCTGAGTAGACTTTGTATTCATCTTTATAAACAGTGCTCCTCCATTTGATCTCATCTCTTTCAATAGGGACCCTGTAACCCTTCATAACTCTCTTTTCCTTCCTTTTTCATGCCAGTCTTTCAGCAGGTTGCTTCCCTTCCTGTGTCTGCACACGAATTCTGTCATGCCACGCATGAGGATTCGGTTTCACCTCATGAAAAGCATCCTCAGCCAGCTCTTCAGCAACCCAGCAGCTGCAACTACATGGCCCACTAACTGGTGTGTGGATTTTTTCTAACATATAATATTGTCTAACAGCAAATTATATAAAAAAGTGCAGAAAAACTACATTTAACCCAGCAGATTTTACTCCTTCAAAGTAGAAAGAGAATAATTCAAAATATGGCATAACGACCCAAAAGATGCACCAAAAAAGTTAGCAAAAAAACCCTTGAAAGCAGCAGAACTATCTTTAATTTTTAGGCGATGATGCCTGATTTAAATATGATCAGTTATTTTTGATGTGAAAATCTATTTTGTAAAATGCTGTTTTTTACAGTGCACAGTCCAGTTTTTTTAGTTGTTTGTTTACAATTGCCATGTTATTACAGTGATACAGTTAATTGTGGACGTAACATGTTCATATGTGAACAATGGTAAACTTCAAACTACTCGACAGGTCATGTCACACAGCATCATTACTTTTACTGCACCCAGCTTGCACCTCATTTCATGTGCCCCCCTTCCCCCCAGTGTGTTTTTATTGCTCAGGCTCCACATAAACATTCTTGAGGATATTTATTGTGAAGGGCGAGTGACAAGGGGTTTGGGTGACGTACCTTCTCAAGGCCGACACGTCTCCACTGTACGCTGCAAACATCAGTTTGAAAACCGACTTGATCTGAAAACAAAGGAAAACAACATCGACACAGAAGCTGCAAAAGCATTTCGATGTGCCAAATATGAGTACGAGTAAATTACGCCGTCGTCTCCGTCCTGCCTGCGAGGGTCCTGCTTCTTCACAAAGTGCCTCAAATTGTCATAATTGTGGAAATTGAACTGGGACACGAGTTCCTGAAAGTAGAATAGAGGAGAAGAAAACACTTATCATCACCTATTCTGTTTAAAAGAAAGGAGAAAAAAATCATTGGTAGTGGTTGTCTTAATGAGTTATGTAAGAGTGATTCAATAAAACTCGTTCAGATGTGAAATTTAAAATAGTAAAAGACAAAAGTCAATGTTTTTTTTGTCGCGAACCATGAAGAACAAAAGTCTTTCTCTTGCCTGACAGAAGAGAATTCCCCGAACGCTGTTTCCAACTCGGTCGAGTGGCGGAGACCAACACATCACGCCCATAACGTTGGGGATCACCAGCAGGATTGCACCCGACACCCCTGATTTCGCAGGCAGGCCCACCTGAGAGAAGCGCAGGAGAGGTTGGATGTGTGACACGTTTCAGAAAGGTGGCTGAAAATCACCCCTGCTGTGTCGGGGTAGTGCTGCAATGATGCCGTGACATCTCAACTCACATGAAAAGCCATCTGGCCAGAGAAGTCGTACATGCCACAGGAGTGCATGAGGCTCAAGGTGTTTCTCACCGCTTCGGCGCTGAGAACACGCTCGCCTGTAATTGGACAGATCCCTCCGTTGGCCAGAGTGGCGGCCATGATGCTTCCTGACTCGCAGGTCACCTCAATGGAACAAAGCTGTGAACAAAAGTCAGCATAGGACATGTTTTTTTTCCATTATATATTATATAAAACAATTGAGAACAATAAAGAAGTATTTTTTTGTTTACTGAATAAAAAAAGCAGCTCACCTGGAAGTAGAAGTCGAGGGCATCGATCATTTCCACTCCTGGAGGAAAACACTAGTGAATGAAACACAGCAAATGTCAATATGCAACTGAGTTATGTGGAAACAGGTTTGAGCTGGTTGGAAATCAGTCAGCCTGTTTAATGGTGGAGGAAGAAATGGTAAAAAAAAACAACCAAAAAACCACTCAAATATTCTGAAAATATCAGGAAGATTTTTAGGGGTTGAAATGATCGTGTGAATGCTGCTTTTCATAATTGGCAACAAATTGGCAGAAAATTTTCAAATCAAAACAAAAAGAAACTGGACCCATATACTTCTGGTTTTTGTTGCCTAGAACACAATGCATTTATGTCCTGCGTGAACATACATATTATATGTTAGCACAGACTATGCAAGGAGATGAGAATGCATCCATAGAACTAAACTTCACGAGAGTGTAAGAAAGTCTTCGAAGAACCCCGCATTCTGCATTTTAGATTCTGTGCAAAATGTTCTGGGACTGACCTTCTTCTCTTTCATGTAGTATCCAATGGCAAAATTTCTGTCGCCTGTTTCTTTTTCTGACTGAAACCTGAGACAGAGGAGCACAGGAGGTCAATACTGCAGCATCAATTATGCAACCATGCCAGTGGACAGGCACTTTCCCCAACATAGTAACTCTTTCTACTCGCGCCTGTGTGTTGAATAGATGTATACAGACATGACATGTCTAAATATACTCCATAGTGCACTCACGTGGCATTGTTGAATCCCACGTACTCTTGTCCAGTCATTTTTTTAACAAACTCCATAACCTGAGGGGGAAAAAAACAAAAGGTTACATTCAGTTTTCAGTGCAGCGTCTCTCTGACCACCGAGATAATTGTGCCATGTTTTCATTTTCATGCACTTAATGGAGGAGAAAATTGAAGGCGCACTACTCACATAGTCAAACTTCTCTGCCTTATTTGCGCGAGGCTGAAAACAAAGCCAGAGTCATTTCCTCGTACAAAATATTCTGATTATAATTGACGTGTTCATTTAGCTCCCACAGACATGATCTACTAATAATTGCACAGTGTGGCTAAAAACATGAATGTATCACTGATTGCATAAATTAGTGTTCCATTATCAGCGAGTGCAGCATGAGAAAAGCGCGGCACTGATTGTCAACCGCATAACTCAGAGTTCAGGGATGATTTCACAAGACAGGAGTGCAGGTAGGAGGAAAACAATTCACCGAATATATTTTCAACAATAAAATTAGTGAGGCAACCGCAAATATTTTCACAGAAAAGCAGTTCTATAAATACTTTATAAACATTACTGCTGTGAAATCCTTTCAATCACTCATCATTGTCCCAAAATCATCAGTACCACGAGTGGTACTCATACCCCTAAATTAAGAACATCAATGCTGCATCATAGTAACTGGAAACTGTTGTTCACTTTTCCTGGAATGAGTGTTTCCCCACTTGTACTGAGTCGACACTAAGTCTTGCGTGTCCGCCTGTTTACCTTGATAAGGGAGCTGATCACGATGGCTCCAGCGTTCACCATCGGGTTGTGCGGTTTATCTGGGAGAGAGGACAGGTAGATAATGCACTGTGCTGAATGGGACTTATCTCAACTTTGTACAAGGGTCTTTAGCAGATACTTGATTTTCACAATAAACCGCTCGATGGACTTAGACTGGAAGCCTTATAAATGATTAACGAACACGATTAACTTGAGGAAAGTACACAAACTTTTTTGTAATCCATCATCAGAAAAACTGTTGATCATTTTTCTTTTTATTTGTTATTTGTATGTTACAGTCTCGTTAATTGTGAGGAGGTTGAACCCAAACAGCTTATTCAGGTCAAGTGATGGAAAAAACATCAACACTGATCTGCGTCTAGGAAGCAGTACTCACAGTACTGGCAGTCTTATCTACCCATATCAGGTAGATTTCTTTGCTTTGAACTGCAGGTGTTATTTCCACATACTGATGACTGTGATATAAGTTGGTTAGGCTTTTCTAACAGTTATGATGCAGCGATAAGCTCTGACACACCTTCATCGTCCAGAGACAGCATGTTAAACTTGAGACCACTGGGCTCCATGCCAACATAACGGTGAATCTTCTCAGTGTCTGACTCATGGACAGCAATGGCGTACTGCAGGGGCTTCACGCACGATTGCAGGCAGAATGGCTGCCTGGTGTCCCCCACTGAGTGCCTGTAGTAAAAAGTAAAAAAAAAGGAGCCTTTAAAGTTCAAAGGAGGTTGGAAGGATCCTAAAAATTAATCTCCCAAGTTCTAATGGTAATTATAAGTTTTTCCAACGACCGATAGATGAATTAAATATTCATCCTCAAGGGGAAATAAGAATAGAAGTGATAAAAAGAATGGAAATAATGGTGAAAAATCCAACACAATCCAGCCAGTAATTGGCATTCATGAGGCTTCAAAAAGTCTTATTGCCTTGGAGGCAAAAAGAGCTCCTGAACCCAAGTGCTGCAGCTGCCCCTCGGTACGGCTAGAAGGCTGCGGAGGGGCTGTCTGCTATTGTCTCGAACAGCTTCCAGGTTGTTACATGTTTTCCTCACTAACGCAGCTGTAAAGTGTAAAAATGTCAAGGTAAAAACATTGTAACAATAACTTGAAAGTTGAAAGACAAAGTCCAAAAGACTAAATGATGCTGTCAAGATGAAACAGAAGTGTGCGAATGGTGAAAGTTCTTATTGGAAAGCTTTTTGTTTGATTCGCTCACGAAGCCCAAAACACATCTCAAGTCAGAGAGAAAAATAGTTTGGAATTGAGTTTGGAAATAAACAATAAAAATTTAACATTCTGGGTAATATCCATGTGCTGAAGAAGATCAGGTGATATCACTAAAAGCTCCCAAACAGCTGCTGGAACGATGCTGAGGCAAGACGGTTTTCTTACCTCTGGCCATCAACTGTACACAAAGACACACCCCAGAGATCAGGGCTGAACTTGGCCAGCTGAGGAATGTAATCGGCCACCTGCAGACACAAAATAAGAAGCAAACAGAAGAACAACGTCAAATTGCACACTCACATTCATGACCGGCGTGAGTGCCACAACACAGAAAGGATTTCTTCTGTCTTTATTCTCATGTGAGGATGAAGTTTCACTTGAACAGACAGATCGACATTGTGCGTCTAAACAAAATGAAATATTACCTAATTCTTTTTAACCTGCTGTTTCACTTTGAATAATTGATAAATTGATAAACAATGAGGAGTAAAAAAAGGATACAAGAGTCGAAACAATTCAGGTTTCTCAAAATATTTGGATTCTGTTACATAAATTGCATAAAAACATACATCAAGCAAAAAATGAATTATTTATAAATGTATGAAGTACTCAATAAAATAGAAATTATTTTCAACTTTAAATTCCTAATTTTGTAAACAATAAGCAAACACAACAACAAAAATACCTTCCCCTCATTTTCGTTTGACACGGTTTCATGGATCTCGTTTATCTTCCGTGTGAACTCTTCGAACTCGGGGATGATGAACTTCTTTCTGAAGGCCTTCATGAGCAGGAAAATGTTTCCGCCAACACACCTGGAGGAGAGAAATACCAACGTGCCAGAGAGAGAGTGAGGAGCATTTACTGAAAATACAACTCTTTCATTGCATATGCATGCAGTCTGCAGTGAGAGTGGCTGTAGCAGCTGCCAGCCATCAGTCTGAGTGACAAGCCTTTGCTTTGATCAACAGGACCATAAATAAAGCTGTCATGTACTGACACAAACTCCAAGAACCCAGTTTCTTAGAGAATCACTTTAACAAAACCCCTTGAACACATCCCAGGACGAATAGCTCAGTGGGAGAGTGTTAGCCTGAAGATCAAGAGGTCCCTGCTTCAATTCCAGTGTTATCTTTGGCATCCAAGCTCCACCCTGAACCCTGACCCCCAACTCAAACTCGGACCCAATGCTAGATTTCACGAAACCCCCTGAAGAAATACCAGGAGGAATAGCTAAGGGGGGAGTGTTGGTCTCAGGATCATGAGGTCCCTTGTTCAAATCCAGTGTGATCTTTGACCTCCAGGCTACAGAAATGGATTTTTTTTTCAACCACTCCCGAACCCTTAGCCCAGTGGAAACTGGGACCCTATGGTAAAGTAAACAAAACCCCTTGAGCATGTCCCAGGACAAATAGCTCAACTCAAACTGGGACCCCATGTGAGAAGAAGGTGTCTGCAACAAGGTGCTCGGTTTCTGTCTGTACTCACACACGTTAACTTTATTTGCAGCCTTCTCTTCAATGTTTACATGTTTCGGAAAGTGGTTAATACAAGGTTGGACTATTTTAGAAACAAACTTTGTTTTTGCTTTTCTTTAAAGAGGCACTATCTAAGTTGTTACTGAAAAAACATCTTGACAATGGCCTTTTTATTTGACCCTTTACAACTGAAGTATGTTTGATGAACAGACTGACACCTCAGTTGTTCGGCACCAATACACCTATAAACTGGTAGCCTATTTTCTAAAATTTACTTCGGGTCCGAAATTCCCGCGTTGGCTTTGCGGATGTGACGTCAAGCGCGTTCAAGTTAGCAGACGTCACATCTGCTTTGCTTATCAAACAGTCAAAGCGCTATATCGCAGATGGATTTTGTGGATACTCGGAAGAGACCATCCGGCTCAACTCAGACACCAATGACAACTCCACGTAAAGTGAACAAAGTTAAAAAAACAAAAAAACAAAACAAAACAAACAAACAAACAAACAAAAAAAACCTTGTCGAGTGCCGTTAAAAAATCAAAGCCTGAGAGCGGCCGGCGCTGGGCAAAGACAAGTGTCAACATCGGTACGCATTTGAGTCTTGGAGGGAGCTTAGAGCCGCGTTTGGAATAAAAAGGGGCCCTGAAATAGCTTTCTTTGTACTGAAAATGTAATAAAAGATAACACCGACCTTTGAAAAAGACCTTGTGTTGTTCTCAATTCACAATTGCCGGTTGTATGTCTATGAATACGTACATTATTTTAGGGTTAGCGATAGCATACTAGTCTCAAACGAACGCTTGCAAGCAAGCTAGAGCATTTACGTTGCGAAGTGAGCATGGGTGCGGTCATAAATTGTCACGTTTCGTGACAATTTTCTTACCTCTGTGAGCATCGTTCCCGTGAGTCAACGTCTCCGTCGAGGATTATTTCTATTCTGTATTGTGCTCGTAGGAGCGCGCGCTACGAGAACGAGCAGAAGAGTGCTGCAGTTCTGTGTTTTGACCACAGATGGCAGTGTAGCAATGTCATTAGAAAAACTCCGTATTGCCTCTTTAAATAACTCAACGTTCTTGTTAAAGTTAAAAAAAAAAAAGATCCCACAATGTCAGGGAATACGAAGGTCCAGTCAAAAAACTGTTTACTACAGCAGTGCAGCATTGAGTTGCAAATATACAGTACTATTGCAAACTAACAAACAAAAAGAAAGCAGTTGTTGCTCATTAAAATCCATCATACTGGTTCAAAAACCTCTTGACAAAACTGGAAATGTAAAACAACATTTTATAGTTTATGGTATTCCATGTTTTAATTTCAATCAGTTTAATTATGATAAAAATCCAATTGAGTGAGTCCTTTTGTGTACCACTCATGAGAACCCACGTACCACTTGTGGCACTTGCGCCACAGCTTGATAAAGCCTGGCCTATCACAAACCAAGCCCAAAGAAATGAGCCAGAAATTCAATTAAAGAATATTTCACACAAAGTCTTGGAGACCTTGTTAAAGTCACTCGACATAAGTTTATGTTTGTTGACGTAAAGTATGTGATGAAGACAATGGAAGTCAGAAGAATGTCAGAAGAAGAGAGAGGCGGAGGTAATTATGCAGCAAGTCAACAAATCCTGCATTAAAATGGATTGTTGTTGGAAGGTCAAACTATAAATAGTTTGATCTTTTGCCTGCACCTGCCTTCATGCCGGGTGGTGCACGGAAAAACAAAACACTGTGGGACCGACAGTGCAGGGCTACAAGTCCAAGCTGAGGGGCACGGAAATCTCAATTCGTCCTGTTAACGACTCAATAACTTACTTTTATTAGCATAAATCTACAATTCCACAGAATGGTTCTTATTAAAGTTCCCTGAAGGCTTCACTGTCTCACCCTCTATGTTCAGTTTATTGAGCCCTTCAACAGAAATCCCTCCCTTAAAGAAAGAAAGGTGAAACCTTCCTTATTAGTGGATCTTTTAGGAATAAAACAAGTAATAAAGCCCCGACACGTTTGCCTCCAGGCTACTGTGTAAGTGATAAACTTTGTGACTTCTAAATTAAAAAGTATCAACCCTCCCAAACTATTGATTTGCAGAAAAAAACAACATCAAATACAAAGAACAAAGGGGAACTTTATAATCTTTTTGGTGCAATAGCAGCAGCAGACACAAAACCGAGCTAATTACGAACCACGGTACTCGCAGCCGATTCACTGAAGTCTGGAGATAGGGCTGCAAATGAATCCCAATATAATGAAACCCAGCTAATTGTTGTGAGCAAAAAAGGAGAGCTTCAAACAACCCCGTCCTGCACATTTCTAATCTAATCCCACAGTCGAAGCTCACGCCGGTAAAAAACTGTTGGTGGAAAAGAGAAAAAAAAAATCTTCTACCTATTAAGGTGGAAAAACCACTTTATAAGTGTGACAGAATTACTTGAGATGATCAGCGATCGTGCTGGAGCTCGTTCTCCTTCCTGTCTCATGGGTGTTGTTCTGCTGCAGATTGAAATGCTTAAAGAAATGGCTGTCTGCAAGTCAGCATCGACATTTATAATTGTCTTATTAGATATGTTTGTAAAAGAAGGTTACAAATCCCCAATTTGTGGCAATGCACAACCAGTTGAACTTAAGCAAACAACACAACAATATCAATAGACCGACTGCGAAGTGTGTGAACGACTTTTTTGTTGCCATTTAAATGTAATACAGAAGAGATTCAGAGAGACAAAATGATGCAACAAATCAAGCATGTATTAGAGAGAGCGAGAGAGAGAGAGAGGCCTGAAACTGCAGTCACTAAACTCAACCAGTGTACTTTCTGAAAAAATTGTGTTATATCACTCTCACTGGCCCGATTGAATTCCGTTCGAGCTGGTTACACAAAACCACATTTCTGTGTTTGAGAGGTGATCATATGAGCAATGCCGTGCTGTAAGTGAACAAACTCCAGCTCTCTTGTCTCACCTGTGGAAAAGATCTTTGTCCATCATCACTTCACCGACAGACGCCCGCATGGCCCGCCGCAGCTTCTCCATGCAGTCCTTCAGACGGGGGTCTGACGGGTGAAGGCCAGTTTTCTTCAAGGCCTACGAGCAATGACATCGACAATTAAACATCTACATTTGGAGTGTCGGTGACTTACATACACAAACCTTATGAACATCCTTGAAAACATACACAAAAACACAGGGTCCGCAATACAGAAAGGGAGCGCACCCCATGCCCCAACGTCCATAAAAAAGGCTGCCCCTCTTGTAGCTCTGTCCCTGGTGTCCATGCATTATGACAGTGTAACAGCAGAAGCACCAATGAATACAAAGGCAGTCGATTAAAAGGAATCGGCGCTTACTGCAATAAAGTGTGAGGCGGGCACTTGTTCTTTTCCCTCTGTGATGGTGTAAAAAAGCATGTTTTCCACTCCAGATGAAGGGCACTTTGGTGGCAAGTTCCTGGTGAAGTGAAGAGGAAACTCTTGAAAAGAGAAAAGTCTGGTGTGTGATTCTCTTCGAGAGGCTGCAACTTTTCCTGAAAACAGCAGCCAAAACACAATTCATAGCAACAGAAATTCACTCTTGTCTACAATCAGCCACAGGCATCTTCAAGTAGCACCTTGATCAGAAGACTAATAGAAACTACTTGGTATTGTTGCCCTGCTCTTCGGTTCATTCCTGCTGGTGTCTGTGGTTTCTATGCAGGTGAGCTGACCTGCCTCTGATTTCACACGTGGCTGTCAAATCAAAGGGCTGATTTCTTTATTTATAGCCCACAAAGTAAATCTTGGCCGGCTGATACTTCCAGCTGGCACAATGGAGGCCGAGTAAGTACTTATTAGGTGATTATTTACTCGACCCGTCGTGTTTTGCGTGCCCTAGTTTCCCATCAAACCCCAGCGCATGCACAAATATTGATTTCAGTTCGTGAAATGTCACTTTCAGGGAGGTGTTGGCACTCGCTGCAAAGGATCTCACGGAGGCACACTCACATTTTGAGATGGAAATGATGCGCGTTGGTTTGCCGCTGGGTCTCCGTTGTTGTTTTGGTGCTCAGACAACATGCTGGCTGGATGACGAAAGCCTTCCTTGCCGTTTCTGTACTTTTGACGATCAGCTGTGCAGAGTTTGACGGACGCAGCGCTCGCAAACAGTGCATGGCAGCCTCCAACCCGCCCCGGCGGCTCGTTTGGCAGCAGGACAGGGCAGACGGCGCTGGCTGCGAGTGTTTGCGCTGAATGCCAGCGGCTTCTCCGGGGTCAGGTCACTGACGGCATGTGTCAGGGTGAAGCTCTGCTGCCTTCAGGAGCCGTAGGAAATACGAAGCTTCAGGTTGAAGCTATTTCGTGTTCCTCGAAAACCTCCTGCCGTTGAGGTTTGATACGTTTTGGTCTGTGTTCAGCATGGATATTACGGGTGCTATACAGTGCATTTAGCTGTCTGAGTCTTTGTTTAAGAAATAACAAAACGTTTAGTTGAAACAAACAACAGAAAAAACAAAACAGAACAAGGAGCACAACTATAACAACCACATCTCATGTTATTACATGTATTTGACTGTTATGACCACAGGACAGGTAAGATGAGAACAAAAGACATATCATAAGTTCTAAGGTCGAGATGTAAGCTGCGGTTCTACCCCATGTTATATTTAGATGCACTGTTTCTGCCCCATGTTACTTTACAATGTATTGGCTCCACTCCAGGATGCTTTGGCTCCACCCACTTTTCTGTTTGAAGTGGAGCCAGTGCTAAAATGAATTGGGTCAACTATATGTTGTGTTTGAAAGCATTGGCTCCACCCCATGTTATGTTTACGTTCATTGGCTCCACCCCAGATTATGTTTAAACTCAGTGGTTCTTCCCCACATGCATTGGTTCCACCCAATGTTGCGTTCAAATGCATTGGCTCCGCCCCACATTACATTTAAACATATTGGCCCTGCCCAAGCATGAATTTGTTCCACTCCACCGTGTTTATTGCGTTTATTGCATTGTGCCGCCCCTACATGCATTAGCTCCACCCCATTTTTTTTAATTCATATGAATTGATTCCACCCCATTATGCATTGGCACCTCGAAAGCAGTGCAGGAGACGATGTGCCCCCTTTGCTTTTCTCCAGCATTCGAAGGTGTGAGTACTAATCGGTTTGTCTTTAGGTCATTTGGATTGCTGTCCACAGGCTCAACCGTTCCCATGTGTTTATCTCATCAGCTAAATATGTCATTGGACGGAGGACAGCCCAGAAGCTCGACAAAACTGGACGCTCTTCAGCAACCACAATTTAAGTCCCCACACTTACTGCTTGAACATCATCTTCTATTATTGGTTAATTCGAAAATAATTGAGAAAATCAGATGTAGTACCTTAAAAAGGAGATATGAAATACTTTACAAATGTTTCAATGAATCACTGCAACCCAAGTGACTTTTTGAAAAGAAAGATTCAAAAGATTTTTCTTTTCTTTGTGTTGATGATCCTGACAAAGACTCTAACTCATTATTAAAATACACTTTATTTAGACTCTGATGGTTTACAACATCCTTATCAAGCAACATAAATAAAATTGTTATAAGGCACAGCAAAGTGTCACCAAACAAAGTAGAATGTTTCCAGTCAATTTCACTAATAATTAGTTGTGATATCATCGAGAAGAATGATGCAGAAGTTACAGAGAAGAAAAAAATACATTTTTTTGATGGTTCACATATAAATAAAGTAACAGAGACATCAGATCACTGCATGACTGAGCAGAGCATGCAGAGCAAGAAAATGCTATTTTAAAAGGGAAAAAATGTGTTTCTTTATACTGCATCAAAATGAAACAAAATTCATAAAGGTAAATAACTGGAAGAACTCTCATCAAGAGTTCACACACTCTTGGAAGGACGTGGCAGCACCAGCTTCAGTCCGATATCAACTACACAAGAAGGCATGTATGAGAGGGGGATCCAGAGGAGTTTGGCATCCCAGCCGGCACTGTATCGAGTTCGTGGGTAAGCCGCAGTCAGCGCGTGCTCCATGCAGTTGGTCACTTTGGTGAGGTCAGAGTCGCAGACGGCGTTCATGATCAAACGTTGGACCTTAATATCTAAGAAGGAGAAGTGCATGTGTTCTTAAAGTTCAAAAATGTACCACTGAATGAAATGAGGTGCTTTAACAGTCATTTCTTCTCAAAGAGGTGATGGTGTTAGAAGAAATAAACAATTCTAGGTGTGATTTCATAGCACATGATATCGTGTATCCTCAGAAAAATTAAGTAATTAATTAATCTCCAGGACAATTCCTGAGAAGCATGACAAAAAAAAATTGCTCACATTTATCGAGGTACTTGTCTCCATAGCTGGCTTGCACTTCAGGGCTGAGCTGGTTCCACAGGCGATGCAGCTCCCTCTCGATCGGGTCAAGGCTCGTCACTGCGGTCTTGAAAAACCCTGGCTCGATGATGCACACATCGATTCCAAAGTAGCTGATATCTCTCCTGAACACAGTTAACAGTTTCTGCTTATCCAAAGCTCAAAAACATGGTTGTTTCTTGTAATTTACACATAAATCTACACCCAATTATAGTAGCAACTTTTATATTGGTTTGGAAAGCTTGGAGGAAGGCAGTTATAGCCAGTGATTGTCTATGAATGTCAAATCGTTTAATTTGACTGTTTGGATAATAAACTGTGAGTCGTGCGACTGTGTGGTAACAGAGCCAAGGGTGATTTTATTCTATTGCTTCTCATTCCCGATAATTTGCCAAGTGGGTGACTGTCCTACCTGAGACAGTCAGAAAAACTCTCCACTGCAAACTTGGAGATGCAGTATCCTCCGCCGTTGGCGGCCACCCTGCCCAGAACTGACGCCACGTTCACAATGCGGCCGCGAGCCTTCTTGATGAGGGGCAGGAAGGTCATCGTCATGGCAATCACCCCGTTCATGTTGACTTTGAGAGTGCTGTGGAAATCCTCCACTTTCATCCACTCTGAAGGACCCATTGGTAATGAGCGGCCGGCGTTATTCACAATACCCCAGAGTCCTTAGAAGAGAACAAAACACCAGCGTGTAGGAAGAAGACATTAGACACGGTTCTGATTTTACAGACATCCAGTTTTTTTTACTGTGCGAATCATGTCTCACCTTTATCGCCAACCTCCAGCCTGGTCCACTCCATGGCTTTCTGAATGCTGTCCTGACTGGTCACATCCAGCAGGACGGTCTTCAAGTAAGGCCCTGAGACTCGCTTTAAATCGTCCGCCCCCTTTTCTGTGAGGCAGCCGGCCAGCACACGGAAACCTTTTCGGTCGAGCTTCCTACAGAGGAGGTTTCCGAACCCAGAGTCGCAGCCGGTCACAAAGACGTATTTGTCTGTGAGGGTCTCGATCTCCAGGCTGTCTCTGTACAGCCAGATGAGAATCCACAGCACCACAAAGGAACAGCAGATATACAACCAGGCATTTTCCCTGGAAAAGAATTCATGGATGAGAAAAACATAAATTTGATTTTCTGATAAAGCTCAACTTGTGTAAGCTTCAGGGTCCAGAGGTTAACTTATTTCACAGTTATGGATAATGGGACAAACATCCGACAGAGTGTGACGCTGACCCATTTTACTGTGTACAAATAACAGAGCGCAAAAACTAAAGAAAACACTTCTTAACCTTTGAAGAAAATACTCTTCAGTCCAGAAACTAAAGTCAAGAGCCCATTAAAGTGTCCTCTGTGTAAGTGGGTGCTGAAGTGCTTCCTCTCAGACACAGACAGTTCAGTTTCATCCTAACAGTGCTTTCAAACAACGATCAAAGTAAAAGGAATTACAATGGACTAAACTTCAAGATAACGCAAAGGCTAAAAGCCATAACAATGAGACAGTTTTAAAGGGAAAAATCTGAATATGATGTTTCTCTGGTCCTACAACAAGCAAAGGCTCAGAGACCACAGGTGATAAATCAGACCAGTCTCAGATAAACACAAAAACACATCTGGATGTGTGGTGAATGGGTTGGCCTGAAGTGCCCCCTTTGTTGACATACAGCAATCGAAACAGAAGGCAAAACTTCACTTTCACAAAAGAGTCTTTGTGATTTTCATAATCAAAAATTTGTGCTCAATACTGAAAAAGAGTCACAGAGAAGTAGAAAAGACAGACCTTTTCTTTTTCAGAAAACTATAGTAGCATGTCACAGCTTTGAAAACAGTCCATGTCGAAGAGGCAGGCTGTGCAGGAACACTTCATAATCAGAATCACTTCAGAATCACAATCACAGCAATTCAATAGAATGATTTACATTCATGAATAACTCACATCTATTTTGATAATTTCCTCATACATTCACACAACAGTGGACAGTCCGAACTTGTATAAAAACACATAACCTACAGCTTTGACTTTTATATGAGAAACTTTTTGTTGCCTAAAGTTCACAAAATTGATTCGGAAACCTGTAAAAAAAGGATCAAAAGTCTTACCCTAAGAGATCGTACAGAAACTGCGTATCCATGTCGCCTTCAGCACCTGAAGTGGGCTTTTGGTCACTTGGAGGACTTGGCGCTTGCTGAAAAAAAAACATGTTGATCAAAGGTTACTCGGCACTGATAAGGCCAGCTGCCAAAGATTTCAGGGAATAGACTGAAATGTAGAAATTTGATTATTTCAGAAACCGTGCAGTTATTACGGTCCTGCTTGATTTCATAATACTTTAACGTGCCGTAATGCTTTTGACAGCTGTTGCACACAATGAAGTTAGTTCACTGAGCAGCCGCAGGAGGAGAGGTGCTTTTATTACAAAACTGCTGTGGCTTGCTTTGGGCACATGAGAAATCTTTGGATAATGCTCTTAGGGGAGAAAGAACAGCGTTTGTGAGCCTCAAAGACGGGGGTGCATTGTTTTGAGGCACCGTTCTAATACCCGTGACGGAGCTGCTTAGGCTGAAAACCAATTAGTTAGCAGGCTTATTAGAACGAAACACAACAGAAAACTCCTGCGGGTTCCTCAAATTATAAAAGACAGTCACAAACTGGGATTAAACTGTCGATCTCACTGCCATGAAATCAATTTGAAATATGAAGCTTCCGTTGAAACTCCAAACTGAGGCGAATGCTTAGATAAGAATGAATTGTCAACCACATTCAGCTTCACAAAAAGGGCTTAGAAAATTGCAAAAACTCATTGATACCTTTGTAAAAAATCAGGCCAATTTGGATGAAGTTTAACTCACTACAAATGTTCTCAATTGCTCTTTGCTGTAAATATTCATTCAGAATAATTGTTGCCCTGGTTACATTACTGTGTGAAACTGTAATTATGCCGATCATCATAATTATGGAGATGAAATATGATTAGAGTCAGCAGAGAACAGACATATGTGAAAGTGACAGTGAGAGACAGCTGTGGGCTCTTACCTTTTCCTCTTCTTTGGAGGTGATGTCGTCGTTCTTTCCTTTCCCTTTCTGGTTATTCCTCTGTCTTAGCACAGAGGGGCTGGTCAGCGACAAGCTTTATTCCCATGGTTTATCCTTTAAGACAAGTCCACTATTGATAATCCCTATTCCGTAACCCTTTCATTTGTGTACTTAAGGGGAAAAAAAGGGAAAAAAGGAAAAGTCCTTAAAAAAAACGCTTCATTAGTTTTCAGCATTTTTCGTTTTGATTTGGAGAGTTTCTCAGTTTTTTGTTGCAGTGGCAGACAGAGAAACCTGGTGTTTAAAGGTGTTTATAAAACTGTTAGGACCAAGTTTTGATCATCCCACACGTCAAAGCCTTTTACACTCAACATAACAACCTTGTTAGTTTATTACTTCTCAGCTATCAGTTCTAACTTTCAAATTTGAATATGATAATTCATGCTGCAATAACCTCATACAGCTAAAAATAAGTATTTCCTGATCTATGTATTGTACTCTGGCTTATATGTCTAAATGAAAATGTTGACCACTCACCACACCAACTCACTGCATGGTGTGTATGCACGCTTTGGAGTTATATTAATAGACTCTCAGAAAAATGAACAAAAATACTTCACAACATGATGCAGTCGCTCTAAACTGCTGCAAACCACAGCCTCATAAACAGAGACATGAGTGAATAAAACCTTTCTCTGCTCTCAGGTTAAATCATTCTTTTAGAAGATTCAATGAATCACTTCACACAACATATCTAATATAATTAGATGCTGAATGTTTGCATCTACTGGTGCAATTGTGTATATAGAGAGAAAAAGGTTGTAAGTAAATATTTCTGACTATATTTGTATCCATTGCTATCTTGGGAACATCCGCATTAGTTAGAAGTTGAAAATGCTCTGAGTTACCAAACATGCTTGTAATTATGTGAATGAACTCAATGGTCACATGCACTGAGGCATTATTTCCTCACGTCACACATTCCAGAAATGGTTCAATCACCCAAAGCAGGCAAATGCTTATCCAGTTATGTTTTACAAGAGCTGCAGACTTACATAAACTGTAAAGTCTCCTAAAGCTCTTCACTTTTCCTGACAGGTTCTATTAAGCCGTCACCTGAAAGCCAATTCTTCACTTTGGAGTTGGTTAGGAGTGAAAATATTTTCCCACTTTGAAAACTTTTTTTTTTATTTAGCTTTATATCTCTCTCACTCTCTTAGCTTCAGTTCCTGCAGAATGTCAGACTCAATCCTAATCTTTGCCCTTCCACTGCTGACACATACAATATAGCTGTAATACAAGGCAATCTTTAACTAAGTGTTTTCTTTAGCCTTCTTTGTGTGTCTACTACGTGTAACAGAAGTTTCTTCAACATGTCGAAGTGTTGTTTTTAACATTTATTCAAAAAATCTTTTTGCATTTTTAGATGGTACAAACATTTAAAGCCAAGGTAAATAACACAATCCTCACTCTGCATAGACAGAAAACATAACATAGGTCAGCAGCTAAACACAATTGTTTTTAATAAACTGGAGATAAAACAGACATAATACAAGCAGTCAAATGTTGCATGTACAAAATCTGTCGATGCCATTTGACATACACACCAGTTTGACTTTTTTCTTCATTTATTGACAGAAGCTGCGCTCCCGAACTCTTTCTGTGACATAAACATGTCCTTACTATTCAATGTTTGTTTTTTTTCTTGAAGCAGCGCCAGCATCATCTTGTACCCCTGTCAATAACTTTTGTTAACGTAGGAACTTGTGCAAAGCCACGATGTCTGCATTTAAATGCTAAACACAAAAAACAGCCTATGTTCTTCTGACCAAAGTAGCTGCAAGTTTACGTCCATCCAGCAGAGGGAAGTGCACGCGCCCAAAATATATGCTGATATTGACCCCGTGTTGAAAAGCACCAGCTGCATCTGACGTATGTTTTCGTTCCAGTGTGTTCATGTTCAGCTGTAAAAACGAGATTTATGAGCAAGCAGACTGTAGTGGACCCTTGTGGACGTACTCCAGAGCTGTGGCAATTGTCCTCATGTCCATCTCAATACTGCGAGCCCAATTCTCCACATCCCCTATTTCCTGTACAAAAGGACAGCAAAATAAATTAACCTACAAGCAGAAGCGACATCAGGACAGGTTCATGGGTCAAACGGTTCTCCTACCACACATCTCTGTTTGGTTAAATGTGTGCAGAACTCTGATTCAACAGAAAATCAACATCACTTAATTTTAAATTACTTTGAAATGAACTTTGTCGTTCTGTCTGATCCAGGATCAGGCTTGGAACAAACCAGATAAACGGTACCAAGCCAAACAACCCTAACTGACCTCCACACCCACAAAGCACAACATAATACCCACCCATTGTCTCATTACAGGTCACACTCAGTCTGGTGCGTTAATTATAGATGGAGTTAGGAGTGTACGAACAGGTGACTCAGGCTATTTTGGCAATAGCCACCAGAGGGGGGTGTTGCTCATGAATATGCTGGATGAACTTGCTGTTGAGGAACTCTTCACTACTGGGGACATGATGGGGGAAATTTCAAGTGGAAAACAAAGTGTTGTGACCAGCTCTTTCAATAGGTGCAATATGTTTATTTATTCGAGTAAAGGCTATGTATTGAGTATTTAGTAATGTTCCAACAAACACGGGAGGTGTAGAAATTTAAAAGACACATTAATACACATTTGAAGAGTGTGACTGCTTGACATTTATACCAAAAGGAGTCAAATTGAGGCTGCGAACAGTTCAGTTTGTTGTGCTGCTGTTCGATTATTGAGACTGAGATTTGGATACCAATGATTGAATCTACAGTTTATATTAAAAAATAGAAGAAAAAGATAAATTGACAGCTGAACCCATATTGGCTGCAGATCTGGACTGCATATTTCTGATTGCAAGACATGATTTCATGTTATTTTTGGCACATGAGGAAACATGATCCGGATGCTGGACCTTCTGCTCACCTTCAGAGCCTGATTGAAACCTTCCACCATACTGATCCACTGGGCAGTCTGTTTGGAAAACTGGCTCGCCTGCACCTGAAGAGTTTTCACCTCATGGTCCAGCTTGCGTTGGTTTACATACGCCTGGGCGACACTAAAGTACACAGAGTGACACAATGAAAAATTGATCCATGACAATCCATCCAAACTTTTATATTCACAGTCAAAAATGAACTTGTCACTTAAGGGATTATATCAAAAGCCTTTTCATAAAGAAATGGCACAATCAAAGTCTTTGCATCCCGCTCTCAGAGTTTAAGCTGATTGTCTCGGCTTTGTCACGCCTTTCACAATGTGAATAACTGCTGTGAACTCTTGTGTTGTGGTGTTGCACATCAGTTTAATTCCATCCTGGCAAGATTGCATTGCTTTAATTTATTTGCTACGAAGAAAAAAGTGGGGTAGATAAAGCTCCAATCTGGAAAGAAACTTTTGTTGCCTTTATGACAACTACAGGTGACGTATCAGCCAGTCATTTACTCGAAAATGGCAAGAACGCAAACATGTTTTTTTTGTTTATTCCAATATGTCAATACGTTGAATTTATTCTTGAAATTTTCAGGCTAAAAATCAGAATTTTTTGATTCTGCAAACATGGGAGGACACAAACTGGACTGAAGAGCAAAGTGTAGGCTGTCCCAAACTGTCTTTATCATCCAACTGAACAATAAAGTGGCTTTACTGGGGATGAGAGACGACAGTGTTACACAAAGTTGTCTGTGGATCTTTATTAGATTGTACAGAAGCATCAGTTTCTAAAACGTTAAGACAATAACCATCCTCAGGAACAGCACCATTGGAAACACAAAGTAAACCGTTTATTTCACTGCTCTTCAAGCTACTCTGGTAAGAACACCGAAGATGTCAGGGCTTATGCTTGGTCGGCCATATCTCGTTATATGGAGAATTTCTTGAGAGTATGTCTCCTACCCGACATTGAGATGATCTACAAGGGCTTCCGTCAGACAGGTGGCTGCAGCAATAGCCTCACGTCTCCGTCTCTCTGAAATGCAAGAACCACAGGAGCAAAACGTCAACACAGTTCATGTATATGAAGCACACACTGTGTCTCCGGAGTGTGGCAAAGCTTTGTTTTTAGCATCAGTTAGCATCAAAGCTAAGAGCTGTGTGTTCTTACCTTGCAGCTCTTTTCGCTCATTTTGCTTCGCCTGGTGCTCCTTCAGTAGACGGGAAAGCATATCGTGTCCGTACTACTTACGTCAATATCGACAAATATTCGTAAAGTCAAAAAATAAACATAATAATCATTAGATTTCCGTGTAACCGGCTGCCCACAGAAAATGCTAGCCGTCGTCACGAGACTGATCTCGAGGATGTCAGACGTGGGCGTGTCCAGAGAGGGCGCTAAACACCATCATCGTCCTTATCTCCTTCAATGTCACTATCAGTTAGTTGTGATTATGATTATAAAGATATATCCACATGCAGGAAGTCTGCACCATAACATATCTAACGAAAAGAATAAATTTGTATAATCTCTTAAAAACTTGCAGCAAAGTGACGTCAATTTTATTTTGATGTCGTGCCACATCGCCTCCATAATAAAAGCACGTAAAATAAACGAAAATTGTAAACATGTTCATTGTCTCCCTTACAAATGAGAACCATTTTTCCTTCTTTCCACAAAGTTCTGGGATTTCCTTCTTCGAAAAACAAGACAATGAATAATTTTGAAAAATAGCTCGTTAGTGATAGATCATGAAGCAGATAACAATGACATGAATACAAAAGGATTGCTTCGTATTCAAAAATATTTTACTTGCCAAAAGCTTTACATTTCTGTGACATTGTACCAAGCTACAAAGGTTTTATTGTATCCGTCTTGATCCATTTCGGCGTTTATATTTTATTTTGAAAAAAATGAAACGGAAAAGCAAGGACTTGTTCTAGCTAGCGGAACACGGATTTTAATGGCTGATATCTACCTGTCAACACTGAAGACTTAGGCGCAACTAAAGTTCCCGTGGCCTTATATCGTCTGCTTTTGCCAGGTACGGACGCCCAGTCTCCCATGGAGTGACAGCTGTCAGTTGTTACCCGGGTAACCGAACGAGACAGCTCAGGAGTCGGCTGGTTTGGCAGCGTAACTGTCGTTAGTTGGTTAGTTAGCTGGAGCCTCGACGTTACCAGCGACGGGGAGCAAAGTTGCTCCATGTGGTGTGTCACGTAGCGACTGTTATTAGTCATTAGTGAACTGTTAACGCCACATCTAGCATTAATTATCAGTGATATTACATCTGCAGCTGATTAAACCCCCAAATGCTCAATTTTTGATGCTGTCCCAAAAAAAACCTGTTAGCTAACACATCCCGTAATGCTGAAGTGTGAAGCTAACGAGCTACGTTTTGCTTCCAAGGAAGAAACCCTTTCGTCTGTTTCGTTGTGAAATATGTATCTCATCATTTTTCTCCGTGGATGTATGATCATGTATCACCCTCCTCTTTGCTCTTGCATCATTTGGTGACTGTGGTCATCTTGGGAGATTAGCAGGGTACGGGGAAAAAGACTTTATTTAGCCAAGTTGAAGATTGGATTTTCAGTTATGGAAGGTACTCAGCGGTTACTTGAAATAGCAAAGGTTGAACAGTGTCACTCGATAATTTGTATTTCAGCTCATTTTATGGCCCGCACGGTTTTACTTTTACGTGTACCAGGTTTAATAGAGATTTGGAAAACTTGTAAAAAAGATGTTGAAATCTTGTGCTTGGACTAAAAAGAAGCTAGCTTTGAACATCTCTCATATTTTGAAATCGTTTGCAACACGCAGTTGTATCAGAACATTAAACGGTGCCTCCAGACAGCTGGAACTGCGGCCTCTATTGAGTTTCCGCCATCCTGGGTGGATATTGTCAAGGGTGGTTTTATTTTCCACGAAGTGAAGCAACCTAATAGCCTAATCACTCTTTAAGTAGGTTACTTTCACAGACTGGCCCATGTTTACATCAGCTGTCATTGGTTGCAGGTTTGAGGGCTGTCTCCAGTGTTATGGATGAACCATGAAGGCCCAACTACAAGTCACCGGTAAGTTATTACTTACCAAATGCTCAATAATTTTATTTGCATCTTGTCATTCCCCTCCCATAACTACCCCATGAGGGCTCACCATTGGGAGGTAACAGTAAAGTGTTGCTTTCTTTCTAGTCCTTTCTGCCAAGCTGAAGGAAAACAAAAAGAACTGGTTCGGTCCCAGTCCGTAT
Organism: Malacoctenus gilli; assembly: GCA_032164315.1. Taxonomy (NCBI): domain Eukaryota; kingdom Metazoa; phylum Chordata; class Actinopteri; order Blenniiformes; family Labrisomidae; genus Malacoctenus; species Malacoctenus gilli. The sequence continues at coordinate 13,405,338 of JASSRZ010000072.1, read as the reverse complement.
GTTGAAGTCGCTGTGGATGGCCAGTCAAAGAGGACTGAGAAGTGCAACAACACACACAGTCCAAAATGGAAGCAGGCTCTCACAGTGTGAGTACATCTGATGTGTTCATGAGAAAAAAACCTGCTCAACCCACAGAAGTGTGCTTTTCATTTGCAAACAATTCAGTCTCCATCCAACACTATTCCAAGAGTGATTTTTTAGTGTTTATTTGATTATTATAGGCTCGCTACAGCGCCATTCATCCTACTTCTTTGTTGTTCCTGCAAACAGTGTTATACTTTAAATTTTATTTTATTTTTTGCAGAATTGTGACTCCGGTCAGCAAGTTGATCTTTCGTGTGTGGAGCCATCAGACGCTGAAGGCAGATATCTTGTTGGGAATGGCCTCGCTCGAGATCAGCAAGACGCTGAAGGCAAATGACATGAAATGTGAGTTTATTCCATGTTTTCTTGATGACACCTTTTTTGTTGTTTATTTTTGCCAAATTGTATTTACGATGACAAATTTGACTCACTTTCCTGTTTACAAGAGCAAGACATATCAAGCGTGTTGCAACTGTATTTGTAGAGATAATTTGTTGCATCAGTCTTGAAAATGTAAATATGTTCTCCAAAAGGCTTGGTTGGCTTTTTAAAATGCGTTTGAGAACAGATAATTGCAATTATTATTCATTGTCATCTTACTTTTATCATTCACCTTGAGTTTCTTTGTGTTTCATTGGAATCTTGTATTAGAAGAATGTAGACACAGTCATGTTTCACTCGCAGTGTTTGTTATGGGAGTGTTTAATCAGGCCATGCAAGCTTCCCTACCAAGATTTGTGCTTCTCACAAGGTCAGTTTTTTTTGGGCAACACTCTTTACCTTGCACATTTTTTTGTGTTTACAATGAGTTTGTAGCTCAATGCTCAAGCTCCTACTGGTGAGCACATGCACAGAACATGTGACATTAAAGTCTGGTCTATGTTCTGTGTCACAGCTGCTTGCTTCTGGTTCAAAAACACTGAACCACATTATTGAGACTATTGTTCTTGGAGCACCCCGTGTGACTGGAGTGATTATAGCTGACGGAGTGACTGACACTGCCTTCTTTGATCACCCCGCGCTCTTACTCGCTGAACTCACTTGCACTGAACACTTGCAAACAGCCTTCAGAGCATTTGTTGTTTCCAGTCTTTCCAGAGTGTTTTCAGGCATTTTATTTATTCGTGTATTTTGTACTTGCTCAGTTATTGAGCTTATTCTGGAATAACCTTTTTCAAATTAAAAGCAACTGTTTCATTCTTTCTATTGTTCTTAGTGTGTGAGGTGGTGCAGACCCTGCAGCTGTGCTCTGACAGAGACCCCCGGGACGTGGTCGGTGACCTGTCAGTCTGCTTGGATGGTATGCAGGTCGACCCAGAAACCTTTGCATCGGCAGAAAGAGAACAGAGTGAGTGGATGTAAAATGGCATGAACCGGTTCAACTTTCCTGGTCACAGCACTAATCTAGGCACTTGAAGAGCATCTTTTTTTTGTGATTTAAAAACGACAATGTTCAGAATGCAAAAGAAACGGGCTGGCAGTTTTTGTCATAAGTTTTGTCTTCTCTGTTTGTTGTCATTTCATATTTTGTCCACCAGGCCGCACTATGTTTTATTTTTAATATTAGAGCACCTTACTCGTATCTACATTCCATTTACTGTTTTTTATCACGACTGTGGATTTTATTTTTTGTTGGAATAACTCAAATTGAAGCTGTTATTTTGCAGGTATTGGAAAGCACAATTCACTTTATCTGTGTCATAGATAGTTATAGTGTTTGTCCATAATAAAAGCTTTGAAGTGAATGCAAAATGATTGAAATCAGCTCAAAGTCTAAAGTTTTATATTTCTTCAACTCAATGTCAGATATGAACCATATTTTCCTGTGTAATTCCAGCTGCTCTCCAAAATGGAAATTCAAGACAAAATGGGGACACTGGAAACAGGTCTGGCAAACTTTTCATTAAGAATTAAAACACCCCTTTTTAATTCTAGCCATGAGTTTGTTTTTGTTTTAAATGTTGTTTGTTAACTTTGGTGAATAATAGGCTTTTTGTACTTGCAGATCCAGCAGAGACACGTCTCCCTCCAGTGATTCAGAGGAGTGGGTCATTGTTTCTAGTCAGGCTGTCAACGGCACAGGTTCTCCGTCTCAGTCCCCGGGGGGCTCCAACGCCTCACGTCCTCCCAGACCGGCCCGACCTCCCCCTCCTATGCCACGCAGACCTGCAGCCTCTCCAAGTATGAAAAAAATGAAACATCTAATTCTTCATTATACAAAAGAAGCTTACACATTCACTTAAATAGAAATGAAGACGTGAACCAACATAATAGTAAATCTTTGCATATTCTAGATGTGTTTTTCTGTCTGCAATACACCAATTTACCTCTTTGGGAGCTGTGATCCTAATTTTAGAACAAGGCTCAGTAGCTACATATTTTCCTTTATACAGCTAAACATTTGTACAGCTAAAAATACTGATCAGTCACACCTCTGTCCAGTATTTCACATTGTCCTCTCCTGCTTTCATTCTGTTCTCAGCTTCATCAAGTAGTTCTTCCCCCAGCGAGCTGAGCGAGGGCCCAGCTTCTGATGGCTCTTCTCAAGCGTCAGCGAGTGGTTGTTCAGATCAGCAGGATGAAACGGGTGCTGCAGCAGCGACGGCAACTTCCACACAGACGGCAAATGGCCCCAAGCCAGGGGCAACAGCCTCTGCAGCCTCTGCAGCCCCTGCAGCAGCCACACCAGCACCTGCAGCCCCGGCAGCTCCAGCTGCAACAACCCCTAGAATCACTCCCATGAACAACTGTCCTTTACCACCAGGGTAAGGACCCCTGGATTATACATATAGTTTTACTTGTATAGCTCATCACATGTTGCATGTTCCTTAGAATATTAAATTGTACATTGACCCATTTTTACTGCAAAAACCATTGTTCTGTTTTTGGTCATTGAATATCAAGAGATATTTGTTTTTGCAGATGGGAGCAAAGGGTTGACCAAAATGGACGTGTGTACTATGTGGACCACATTGAAAAAAGGACAACCTGGGACAGACCTGAGCCTCTGCCTACTGGGTACCAGAGAACTTTATTTTTATTTACATGTTTACAACCAGTTGCCAATTGCTTACTTACTACTTTTTTTCTATTTATTGAATAAAATGTGTCTGAAATTGGACAATTGTTTTTTGTACCTCTGTTGTCCTGGCTTTTGAGACACAGTCATGTTTTTGTCATATTGTTGTGGATATGAACATTTATTTTGATCATAAGTACATATTGTTTTTCTGTAGGTGGGAGCGCAGGGTGGATCCAATGGGTAGAGTTTACTATGTTGACCACATAACCCGAACCACTACGTGGCAGCGCCCCACACAGGAGTCAGTGCGCAACTATGAGGAATGGCAGCACCAGCGCAGCCAGCTCCAAGGAGCCATGCAGCAGTTTAACCAGAGGTTCATTTATGGGGTGAGAGCAGTGACCAATTAGAATCATCGCACATGTATGTTTTTCATAGATTTCGTCAGTTTAACTGTGTATTGTTGGAATAGATAAAAATATAACAGTGTTGGTTGAACAAAATGTGTGGGAAAAACCAGCTTTGAGGTACTTGAATATTTATCTTTTTCTTTCTTTCTCTCTCAGCTTCAAGATCAGTTAGCAGCTACGACCAACAAAGAGTTTGACCCACTCGGGCCGTTGCCTCACGGTTGGGGTAAATATCAAATGAAAGTTTCTTGTGCATGTACTTGAATACTAAAAAAACACAACAAATTTTCTGGTTGTTCTTGGATGATAGTCTCAACATGCTTGAGTGAATCAAACTCTGGAAAATGTTTTGTTTCATATCAGAGAAAAGAACAGACACCAATGGCAGAGTGTACTTTGTTCATCACCCAACTCGGACGACTCAGTGGGAGGACCCCCGGACACAGGGGTGAGTGTATTCTTGTATATGTGAGTGCCATGTAATGGTTGTCTGATGCTGGCATTGTTCATTTCTGAAATCTGGATGCTAAATTTGCTATGCAAGCATATATTTGCTGTACTTCTATTTTATAGTCAGTAGGGGGCACTGAAGTGTCACCTTCGTTACAGCATTAAATAGTGTGAACTGGTCTGACACCTTCAAGGTCCGACTACATTGTCTTGTTGAGCCTTTTCAGTAAAACACTGATTAACCATGATGTGGCAGATTTTGTATGCAGGCAAATACTCCAAAATGTATTGTTTAAAAGTGTTCCTAATAATGAGGTCTTGGATTAACAGTGTGAATTTTTTGTCTACATGCATGGCAGTTTGGCATCATAGATGTTCCTCTTTTCTCGACCAAACAAGTGGTGATAACTTCTTCTTTATCATTTGATATACTGTGAATCCTACACAGTTTCATCTGCTTTGGCATGTAAAAATGAATTCTTTTCTTTTTGTGTATCTCGGTTATTGGTGTTCATATCCAACTGGAGTAAATTGACTGTTATTAAATGGTATGCCATGTTGGTGGATGTCTGTGTTTCTCTAGTTTCACATACAGTCTTGTACATGCTTGATTTGCTTCGCTCAGGCTCCTGAATGACAAGCCTTTGCCAGAGGGTTGGGAGATGAGGTTCACTGTGGACGGTATTCCCTATTTTGTGGACCACAACAGACGAACGACAACCTACATCGATCCTCGCACGGGGAAATCCTCTCTGTAAGTAGGGTCCAGTGTACAAATGAAGTGAAGAAAGAGTGAATAGACACAACAGTGGCAACTTTTAAGTGCTGACTTTGTCCTGCACCTTTTTACTCAGAGGTAGTGAATGCATACTTACTCGAAAGCTATAAAACACCATTGGTCATTAAAAATCAAACATTAATTTGAATGAAAAGCTTCATGCATTGTAATCAATAATTTTTATTTTTAGATTATCCTCAAATCACTTGGCTAACAGTCTTAACATCACAGAAATGTGTCAAGAAATATGCATTGCTGCTGTTTCAAGAACTAAAACAAACATCTCCAAATATTTCTCTCAGTCATTTGTGATTGAAAATTGTTTCCCTGGTCTTCTCCACAGTGAAAATGGACCACAGATAACCTATGTCAGGGACTTTAAAGCCAAAGTGCAATACTTCAGGTTCTGGTGTCAGGTATGTGCGATGAAAATACACTCTGAATAAAGCAAGTTCATGCCCAAGCAATCAGTAGGATCATTGTTTGTCTTTTACTGCCTTTCAGCAATTGTCAATGCCTCAGCACATTAAGATTACTGTGTCACGGAAAACCTTGTTTGAGGATTCATTTCAGCAGGTAACCACGTCAGTGTGCTGTCTTCTTCTTCAGTTTCACTGTAGTAAGTTATCAACGTTCAAGTCGTTGACTGATTAAAGTCTTGGTTTGCATTCAAAGATAATGAGCTTCCACCCTCAAGATCTGAGGCGGAGACTGTGGATTATTTTCCCTGGAGAAGAGGGCTTGGACTATGGAGGAGTGGCTCGGTAATTGCAACTGAATTTTTTGTGTCCTTTTGTAGTGTTGAATGACTTCCAGGGTGTGTTGTGTTCACATTTGAACCTTATTGACGCCACCCTTGTGGCTCTCAAAGCACAAACCCTGCAGTAATAACACTGAAATGGTTTGTTTTTTGTTTGTTTTTTTCTTTCCTTTCCAACAACTTGATATTCAAGATTTTTTTCGAACCTCGTCATTAGGCCCCTATGGACACCATTCCTTGACAGTTTGTGACCTTTGTGTTTCCGTCTTCAGGGAATGGTTTTTCCTGCTTTCTCATGAGGTGCTGAACCCCATGTACTGTTTGTTTGAGTATGCTGGCAAGGACAACTACTGCCTCCAGATCAACCCTGCATCTTACATCAACCCCGACCATCTCAAGTACTTCAAGTTCATCGGGCGCTTCATTGCCATGGTACCTGCCCACTTTGTCATTACTGTGACTGACTGTACCATTGGTTTTTCAAATAACAGCTCATGAGTTTTATCAGCCAGATGCATCATGTTTGTGTCCCGAAATATCATTGTCTTGCTTTAATCTTTAGGACTGGTTGTCAATCTGATACTCAGTTTAGAATGACGGTTTTCTAATAAATTCTGAGAACAAAAATAAATCATCAATTTGTTTGGTTTTTAGGTTCATAGCTCTGAGGGGAAACTTTTTTATTTCACTTTTTCAACAGTGTTTTTCTTCTTTGTCTGTAGGCCTTGTTTCATGGGAAGTTCATCGACACAGGCTTCTCCCTGCCGTTCTATAAGCGCATCCTGAACAAGCCCCTCGCTCTTAAAGATCTGGAGTCCATAGATCCTGAATTCTACAATTCTCTCATTTGGATCAAGTAGGTCAACGCACCTCACTTACTGTGTTATAAATGTTTCAAGTACTCATAAATTGATCGTATTGTATTGTCTCACTTGTGGGAAATTAAAGACTATCGCTGTTGTTTCTTTTTTCTGAACCCTGCAGAGACAATAATATCGAGGAATGTGGCCTGGAGATGTTCTTCTCGGTTGATAAGGAAATCCTCGGTGAGGTCACCACTCATGAGCTGAAACCAGATGGTGGAAACATCCAAGTAACAGAAGAAAATAAGGAGGAATACATCAGGTACACCAGCATCTGCGATTGTCTTTATGTATTCTTCACGTCATTTATAGTCAGCCATTCACCCAGCCTGATCAGACATGACATGAACAAGACAGGCAAATAATATTTAATAATTTTTAGCTCTTTCTATGAATGTAAAACATTATTATTATTTTTTTAAAACCATCTAAATTTTTCCATTGCAGGTTGGTGGCAGAGTGGAGGCTGTCCAGAGGTGTGGAGGAGCAGACGCAGGCGTTCTTTGAGGGCTTCAATGAAGTTCTCCCTCAGCAATACCTTCAATACTTTGATGCAAAAGAGTTGGAGGTGCTCCGGCAATAAAAAAAACCTTTCATCTTATGACCTTTACACATATTTAGAGTATTGATGATATCACAGGATCCTGTTGTTTCTTTTTTGTCTGTAGGTAATGCTGTGTGGGATGCAGGAGATCGACCTGGTGGACTGGCAGAGAAATGCAATCTATAGACATTATGCTCGAAGTAGCAAGCAGATCCTTTGGTTCTGGCAGGTTTGTATTGATAAATCTTTTGTTTGTTTGTTTTTTCCCTGTTGACGCGAGTGTAAATGTGACAAAGTTTTCGGGTGCTCCAACAAATTGTGAAAATGTTGATCTCATCGGGGAACTCTGTTGAATATGTTTTAGTCATTTTCGAAATTTGAAAGTCAGTGTCAAAGTAATTTTGACCCAAATTGATCTGCTGACAGTTTGTGAAGGAGATGGACAACGAGAAAAGAATGAGGCTGCTGCAGTTCGTCACGGGAACCTGTCGACTTCCTGTTGGCGGCTTCGCTGACCTGATGGGTATGCAAAGAGGACACACTGCACTGCCATGCATTATGTCATGTATGACTTCTTTATCCATTTTATATGCATAATATTCCTCCATATAGGAAGCAACGGTCCTCAGAAGTTTTGCATTGAGAAAGTGGGCAAAGAAAACTGGCTTCCACGAAGCCACACATGGTAAGGCCAGTTATTCCGCCACCAGCTGAGTCCTTTGGTTTGTGGAATGTGACATGGTGTCCTCTTCTCCATCCAGTAGAAGGATTAAACTTTCAGGGCCAAACCCCTCTGAGTCATTTCTGTTTCGAGTGTTGGGAGTATTCATTTATTTTCATGGTGCAAGTAAAAAAAAAGAAAAGAAAATGTCATTGCAACAGTTTCATTGTTCAGTCACGAGATGCCCTGAGGCAACGTAGCTCCTTTAAACGAGGCTGCAGCTGTTCTAAACCAAAAAAGAGGGAGAAAAAGATTTCTCATGGGATACCTCAAGATATAAAAACAGAATGATAAATCAATCATACATTAAACTGGTAGTTTTATAGTTTTCTACCATGAACATGTCACACCAGGAGAGTACATGTAGGCACTTGTTCCCGACAAAGTTGCATCTTGGCTGCGTTGTGTTTGTTCAGATTATCACCTTGTTTCTCTTTGTTTCTCCATTCAGCTTTAATCGTCTGGACCTCCCTCCTTACAAGAGCTACGAGCAGCTGAAGGAGAAACTCATGTTTGCCATCGAGGAGACGGAAGGCTTCGGGCAGGAGTAACGCCACAGGAGTGGAAGCTGCAGGGTGGGACAGCGCAGTGCTTTAAATGTGGAGCCATATCCATTTTAACTGAGGGCACTGTTCACACTCTGGCAGACGGACCTGCTACCTGTCATTTTCAGTCACAATTGAATACACATGAAACAGTTCAAGCGGTGTCATCATAAGTACATTTACTTCACAAAGTACTCATGTTTTTCCCCTCTTTCACCCTCTGTCCTCGCCTGCCTGTTCGACCAAATCCTTGCAAATCCATTTGATTTCACTTTGCCCTGCACAGCCCACTCTTTTTGGATAAAGGGAGAGTGGACGCCTTTCCTACGCCGTCGCTAATCATTGCGCAAGTGCAGTTTCTACACGTACATGTGCAAATCTGTGCAAGTAGAGACTTCTTAGCAGCCGCTTTGTTGTGTTTATTGCATTCGAATGAACAATTTCGGAGCGCAGAACCATTCTGTGGTTAAAAGGCAAAGAACTAAAAATAGCATTGGAGACTTTCAGACCATCATGGTTCTTTGGAGTGTGAATGAATGGCATCATGCTTTTTATCCTAAAATGACTGACTTTACTGACTCCTGTAGCACAGATGCAGTTACTTTAATAATTTTGATAAATTTCATCATGCTAATTATAATAACACATTCTCTCGTTTTGGCAGGTTGATTTCAAGATTTTACTGAGTTGAAATGAGGTGATTTGCACACAGGAATGTGAGAATTAAGGTGGTTGTGTTTGTTCTGAAGAGAGACTGTATTTTTATGTGCAATAGTTTTGTAGAAAACCTTTTTGCCAACACTAGAGACAAACGGATTTGTTTGAACATTTTTTATAACACTTTGGTAAGATTTAGCCTTCACAGTTAGTTCGAATTCCAACATGGAGTCGAGAACGTCTGCATCGTTTCAGGCCGCTTTTTTCATGAAACTGCTTTGGTCGCGGATTGATTTGACAAAGTTAGCCTCCCCCATAACCATCACTGGTGTGTAATTGCTCAGCATATTTGACAATGGACGCTCACTTCATTCGTCAGTCAGGGAGACTGAAACTGTGAATGCTTTTCTTCTTCGTTACAAGCTGTTACTGATGACGTGGGGAGCTTTGGGATGTATTGTATCCATGAAAGTTGTGATTTGGTAAATTATGACGTGTTCCCACTGAATGGTAGCTAATTTTCTGCTAGTTGTCAAGAGTTAAGTATTATTTTTACGGCAGCTCAGAGAGCTCACAGCATCTAACACTCAATAAAATGGTTCAAATGCACACACAACACGTTAGAAACCTGCTGGTCAAACTAGTGAAACTGTTTTTGTTTCGAGCTCTCTGGGTCACTGCACTGTACATCTAAGAAGACTAATGAAGCTATTAATGAACTCCTAACAGTTTAATCTGTTAGACAAATGCAGTTGATGTAAATATAGTTTAACAGTTTTAAATAATGTGTTTAGTATCTCTTTGCATAAATCACTGAAGCAGTTGGACCCCTTCGAGTTGCAAGACGAGAACTAAGATTTAAAGTCGCCTAAAGTTAATGTGTCCCTAGTTTTATAGGGTTTAAGGCTCTCAGATTTGTACAGTAATATGGAATTTCACGTCTTTGTCCAAATGATTTAGTTGATACAGACGTAAAGTTTATTTTTTAGTATCAAGTGGAATATCACTAACAAAATCACTTTGGAAGCAGCCTGTTAAAAATATGTCCTATCATCCCCTAAACCACTGCACATTTTACATCACTAGAGCCTGGTAAGCTGTATCCTTAACTTTATGATATAATTGAAAAAAAGGACTGTTTTTCAGCTTTAAATGCTGAATTTTAAAAAGCCAGGTTTCATTGTGGAAGGTGTTAATTCAACCATCGTACCAGTTGGATTACGGTGGTTCTCCCTTCACTGTGTTTCTTTGAGAATATAATCCTGGAAATAGGCAAAGGCGTCTTTCAGTAATCCAAGGCTGCAGAGTCTTGTTACATAAGAGCTGCTTATGAGTCACGGGGAGCAATGTCTGCACTTCAGCAGCTTTATGTCCAGTTTCTCTGAAATCTCTCCTACATGTGCTCACGATAATTGACTAACTGTGACCCTGATCATGTAAGCTACTACACAAAGATGTTACTAATGGAGAGTGAACACTTTTGGTGTGAGTTGTGCAATAAATGCCAACTGAAGATCATGTTTTGGATCTGTGATCTATCATGAACATCTTAAGATTTTTCACTATAATTGAGCTGTTGCTAAACATGACTTGTATCTATACACAGTATCTACCTACTATATCACTGTGTACCTCTTGTCGCTTTGTTCAAGCAGATTCAAATTTGAGACATTTTCTCATGACAAAGTAACTGTCCAAACATCGACCTGTGCTCGTGTGTGTAGTGTAAATCGTGTGCTGTAATTTCAGTGTTTGTCCCAAATAACTGAGATTTAAAGAAATTCTGTTACAGCAAGGTTTCTTTAAAAAAAAACAATTAAAATATGAAAGGACAGATTCCTGAATGTTTCTTGTGAATTTACTTCATGTATGAAACATGTATGTGGCTGTAGGCTGTTTTCTAACGACTGTACTGGAACGACGGAACAATGCAGGTTTTTCTTGCTTGCTTCAGCTCTCCTTCACCCGACTGACTGTTCTGATAACGCAGTCAGACCTCGACACTTCTCTCATTGCTCACTTTACCCCCTCCCCCCATTGAAAAGATTCTTCAATAAAAAAAGGTAAAGATAAAGCCTTGATTTTTCTTATTTTAGGACTTTGTGATTAAAATGTTGTCCGTTTGAATATTTTAACACGATCCTACTAGTAATAGCACCTTGACACTGGAGCTGGTCGAACCACTTCTGTCTAATCATTGCTGTGGTCCAGATCGAGGGGTGTAAAAAAATAAAAATAGAAATATGCAAAATAGTGTTTTAGATGCTCTGATTGCATTGCAATTCATGTTGATGGTGTAATCACTGTTTTTCTAAGCTCTAAATCTTTTGATAAGTGACAATGAGTGAATACTAGGATGACTTAGGATGACAAGTTTCATGTAACAATGGATTGGACTGACTGAGAAGAAAAAACAGTAATAAATGAGATTAAAACCCTGAAAGTGTGATCCTTGACGTCATCTCCAGCTTTCTCAGACTGGCGCAATAAACTCATTCACAGTTTTTGTTTGGATATTATTTTTCAATCAACTTGATGCAAGTTTGCACCCCAAAATGTTTAATATGCAAATAAAAAGATGTCCTCTAGACAGCTGTTAAGTATGTGAAACGCAGCATATAATACAAGTATCACAAAAGAACGGATTCGTTTTGCCACATGATAGCACTGTGTAATTTGTCTGGAAAGGTAATGACTTGTCTGAGTGAGATGAATGTTTGGGTGTTGTCAAGGACAGAGGGCTGAAAAAATACACATGCATACACATGTAATCCGGCCACTCTCGGAAACACAAAAGACCTCTCGGGCTATTTTTGTAATTTGGGAGCGAAACTTCTCCAGCATGAATTGGGTGGGGCCTCCGAGTGGTGGCACCTCCAAGTCAAAGATGGACTTTATGTAACAGAGGCCATCACATATATGACAATTAATGCAGAGTCTGGGAACATATGAGAATTGTGCAGAAATCATTCATTATGTGTTGTTTTGATTTAGCTGATTTACTTCTAAAAGAACCCCATCCAAACACTAATTACACTTCATCCATTCATACATCTTTATGCTACTTTGTCAAAGTGAAGGTCCAGGAGTTAAAGGTAATCCCACCAATGTAAAGACAGTATAATTTTGGGTGGGCTACAAGTCGGCTCTAGATCATTGTGTCTGTATTTTTTGCTTACATGTTTGATTAAAAAATGTACTTCAGAGGTGCTTTGTTAATACGACATAGATTGATCCGCTTTGTTTTTTTTAATTCGTTGAGTTGTCATGGAATTGTTACTTTGAGGTGACTTCAAAACTGCAATTCAATAAATTTTACATAACAAAAGTAATAAACGAACAAAATCAATAGATAAACGTATCTATCTTCTTCCACATACGGGTAGGAACTAATCATTTGGCGTTGCATCCCGATGGCATTTCAATGGGACACAAAGCAAAGCGTTCGCAACGGGTCCGACAGCTCTTAGCGTCCTCCGGCTTGCATTGAAAGTCATGGCGGGTCCGGACCTGATAAGAACTCTTATTTACACCGTCAATAATCTCCTGCAGCAGGAGAAATACAAGGCGGCTCTGGCGGTATTGAAAGGATTCAGAAACGGCGCCGTGTGAGTGGACATTGCGTGAAAGTTGAGCGTTAACTTTGTCGCTGGGCCGGTTCGTTTGCTTCACCACAGCTGAAGTCGCTCGCGGCTCTTCGTTTGAGCAGCTGGAGTGATTCACCACAGCCGGTGTTCACCTTTATACACATGTGTAACACTTTGCACTGCAGCACCCGCAGCAGCGCTCCCTGATATTGCACAATAGATTGTGATTATGGAAGCATTTCTCCTTCTCACTTTTTCTTTCTGATGAAGCTTTGCAGTGACATTACAATGTGTTTACTTCCCAGTTATGGAGCAAAGATCAGAGCGCCACATGCCCTGGTCATGACATTTCTATTCCGAAGTGGCAGGTGAGACCACAATCAATTATTCACTCTCGTGCTCCATGTGCTGCAGACACACGTCTCTCTCTTGCTTCTACAATGTGTCCACGAATGTCCTTTTTTTTATATCCACTTGCTAGTCTGAAGGAGAAACTGAGAGCCATTCTGAAGGCCACGTACACACACTCTCGAAACTTGGCGTGCTTCGTGTTCACCTACAAAGGGCTGCAAGCTGCCCAGCTGAAGGTCCAGGGGAAGAGCTCGCAGTTTCACGCCTTCCTGGCCGCCTGTGTGGGAGGATGGTTGGTGTTTGGGGACAACAACAACATCAACAGTCAGGTGGGTTTCAAGCTGCAACAAAAGGCTTGATTTCTCACACATTTTCACGAACCGACAGCTCTCTTAAACAGTATTCCTTTTCAAAGCATAACATTCATCATCGGTATATGTAATTTGGCACCAGCCTCTTCACTTTGCTGTTGCAGCGCTTTAAATACGTCTGAACTGCCCTTGTTGCATCTTTACCTAAAACTTCCTGGTGTCAATTTCAGTTTTGTCATTGTTAGAATTATGTCTAAATATTTCTTTTGTATTTTCATTAAAAAAAAACCTCTATTCTGCTTTGTTTATCTTTGTCTTACAAATTATTGTTGTTTTACTTTGGAAAAGCCATACATTGTTAGTCTAAGCTGGTGTCTCTTCTGGCACATGTGTCTCCTCAGGGGTTTGTTAAAAAATTTGGGATCTTTTCCAGTGTTTCCCACTGTCATTGTGCTCAACATCTGCAATAAATTATGAACCTGGTGGCTCTTTCACAGGCGCATCATTCTAAGTGTCCCGTTTTATTCCAGATCAACATGTACTTGCTGTCCAGGATCCTGTTTGCTTTGTCGCGGCTCGGTGTGGAGAAAGGATTCATCCCGCAGCCCAAGCGGGACCCGTTCCCGCTCTTCGCCATGCTGGTTTGGGGCATCGTCCTGTGGCTGTTTGAGTATCACCCTCACACCCTTCAGCCCTCCCTGCAGTCCTCCATGAACTACCTTTACCACGACAGCAACGTGTGGCACGACATTTCCGACTTCCTTGTGTACAACAAACCCAGGACTGCTTCGTAGACTTTAAGCCTCAGCTTTAGGTCATGAATGAACGCCCTTTATTAAGGTTTTTAAACAACCATCAGTTTTCCAAATATGAATAAACGGTGCCTTTTTGATTGTATCTTGAGCTAATAGGTTTCGTTTGGCGACTGTTTTTGGTTATTTTGTGCACTTTCTTGGTTTTAACTTAACCATACTCCCTTTTAAATCATCTAACATACCTTTGCTTCAAACATAAACATACTGAGCATATGCGTAGTGCAATTATATCATGTTTTTCAACATTGATTGTGCGTTTTTTATTTTTCTGTGTTTTTTTCCGAAATTTGTTGAAATAAATGTGGCTATTATAAAGTGTATTTTTTGAAATGCATTCAATTGTACGTTTGAAACAAAAACTTGCAGCAGCTGTTTGTATTTAGTTAAAAGTGCGCTGCTGAGTGTCTTTGTTCATCTCGGCGAAGTTCAGGTGGTGACAGTGATGACGCCATGACTCACGTTTGTGCGTTGAGTCATACGAAAAGGATTCCCTCGCGCGCCCGGATCCCCTTTGTGATCGTGAACTCCTCCCGGCGCCACATGCACAAGAAATGCCGGATGTGCACGTCAGAGTTTTTTTCAATTAATAAGTTTGATTGGCTGTGAAGGTGTGAAAGATCAGATGTCTGACGGTGGCTGGCTGATATCATCTTTCAAAACCTGTTTCCATTTTTCCACTTGAGCTGACTCATCAACGTGTTGCTTCATCTGGCGTCCTGGACTCAGGGTGTCCCCTGTCCTGCATAGTTCACATGTAACAACCTTTGACACACATCAGTGAGTCATTCGTGCACCCTTTCATTTTTCTCATTGGTGTGTGAAGTTTAATCCCTTACTAAACATGTAACTGTACATATTTGATTGGTTCTGAGCTTGTAGGATTGTTCCCCATCGTTTTCTTGTGCGTTTGTTTTAGCGTCTTGGAGCGAAGCACGGATCCACTTATTGCTCCCAATGATGTACAGGCAACTTGCCTGGCAGCTGCTGCCATTGATGTGAGAATGGCTGAAAATATTATACAGTCTTAGGAGTGTTAAATGCTATTAAAACAAAGATGATGATTTAATTTTTTTTGACAGTATCGCTCTTATTGAACATTACATCGGACGAGTTTTTGTATTTCTTATGCTGGATTTTCAGAGGGCGTTTTGAAGATGGAGACTGGAGCATTGTTTGAACATGGTGACATAGAAACACCAAACAGATACAGAAACACCTTGTGTGGCAACTTTCAGGTC
>JASSRZ010000072.1:13373817-13390102 GCA_032164315.1 Malacoctenus gilli | reverse complement strand
CTGGAGCATTGTTTGAACATGGTGACATAGAAACACCAAACAGATACAGAAACACCTTGTGTGGCAACTTTCAGGTCTCCATTCATTCTTGAAAAATGCCTCCTAACCAAATCCACAGCACATACTTGTCATTGTGAACGCGTGATCGCTCTCTAGCTGGAGCGTGTTTTACGTAATGAACGTTTGTTTGCTTTGGAGGCAAGCCCGAGCACAGTGAAGCGTGCACAGCTGGAGGTCATCTCCCACGCTTTTATTCTGGGGAAAAGGTAACTGTACATGCAAAACTTTCATTCCTGCACGCAATAAATCAAAGTGTTTTTCTGGAGGTGATCAGATTAAAAAAGCAAGCTAATTCTAAATTAATGAGTGTATTTGTGTTCATTTTTTCAACTATTTCTCTTCTTCCATTATTTCAGTACCTGTTTTTGGTATTTTTGTCACAAGACAATTTTTACAGTATAATCTTTCCAGTCACAACTCTGAATGACTTTCTCCACATAAAAGCTTCAGTAAATGATGCCAGTTAAACCTGTGAAGTTTAAAAAAACATGTTTCGTGTTTTGTTTGGACATTAAAATTCTTTTCCGACTGAGCCGAGACAGACTTGTGTACCTCTTTGTTTCATTTTGACATGATGCACACATTCTGTTCCGTACAGTATACCTCCTATTAGTCTTTATTATAGGTGAATATTTATATTTTTAAATCTTAATTTTAGAATTTTAACACAAAAAGGTTATTTCTCTTTAAGATAATGCAGACATGTATAAACGACTGAATTTTTGCTTTCAAAGTCATCAGTAAAAAACTGAGAGTGGAAAGAAACTGCAGTTATGTGTATAAACCACCAAACCAGATACTCCAAAGAAACTGATTATAGGGATATGAATGGTTATTTTAAAGGTAATTAACAATCAGAGAAACTCTAAAATCAAATCAAATAAACACTCAAAAAAAGAGCAGATTGTGTTTCGTCTGTCATTTTTTGTGTCATTTTTGATAGCTGAGGTTTGGTTCCAGCTGCTCCTCTCTGAACATGGCATTTTGTTTAAAAATCCTCCAGCAGAAATGAGTCTTGCAGCTCATTGTGTGAGCCCACTCCCAAAGAACTGACGTAATGATCTCTCTGTTATCTTCCATTGAAGCAGATGAATCTGATTGCCCAACTGATGCCGACTCTGCGCACGGTTCCAGAGAAATATGAAGGAGGGGCGTCCTGTTTGTTCTGCCCTGTTCAACAGCACTTTATGGGCGTTTCAGCACAATTGAGGAAAACCAGTTCAGAGAAATGCTTTCTGGGGGTGGGGCAACGGTTTATATAGTGGTACTGTCTGACAGTAACAGCATATAGTACTGAAGTGAAAAAGAGACAAGAACAAATGGAAGGTAAGAGTTGTCTCCCGCGAAGCCAGCGCCTCCTCTGCTCTTCTCTCCTCGTTGCTTTCTGGGATTTACTCTTGGGGCCACTTTTATCACCTGCCCTGAATGCATCTCAGTGTTGCACGAGCTGTAATCTTTCTTATCTCTCCATCTGCAGACTTGAGGATACAAAATGTCAACCTGGAAGTGTCTGAAAACCTGGATCGCCACCACACGGATGGCTTCGCCAACTCCCAGGCTCTGGTGGTGCGGCGAGGAGACCCGTTCAAGATCAGCGTGCAGCTGGAGGGGCGACCCTTCAACCCCAAGACTGACTCCTTCAGGATCAAGGTTATGCTAGGTAGCTACGATTCAAATTGGATAATCATGAATGGATTTGAATGAGTTGACGTCTCCTGACTGTTTTCCTCTTCTACTTCGTGTTCCTCAGGAAACCTGTATGTGATCGTACCCGTGACCATGACCAATAAGCCGTCCGGCGCCCACTGGAAGGCTTATATGGAGCCCAAGGGTTTGAATCTGAAAGCGCCATCCATCTTCATCTCGTCTCCCGCCTCGGCCTCAGTGGGCTGCTACAGATTCGTGCTGTACGTGTTCACCAAGAACAGAAAGAGGAGCTATGCGATGGGCAAATTCACCCTTCTCTGCAACCCCTGGTGCTCCAGTGAGTACACATGAGTTCAACGATTATCACTGAAAGCAGAAAATAATCAAAAAGTCAAAAGTCAACTTATTGTGACTTTCTCTGGTTTGTGTGGTTTGGTTGAAGGACTTGTTTGGATTGCATTAATCAACTATTTAAGTGAAAGTTGGATTGAGGTGACAAATGTGTGACTTACAAAGTTAGTCATAGATGACGGAACCATTTCCATCATGGAAAATCCACGGCAACAAGTTGTCAAAATAAAAGACAATCAGACTAACTTCCAAAGCACATTTGAAGCCATCTGGATTTCAACTGAATGACTTATTTGTTTATTTCATAAAATGTGTGAGAAAAAAGGTTGATATCAATTTTTTTGTGGGGTTTTTTTTTGCAGACGATGCGGTGTACATCCCCTTTGAGGACCAGAGAGAAGAGTACATCCAAAATGACTCGGGGCTCCTGTTTATGGGGACGACGATGAATCTTGTTGCAAGGCCGTGGTCCTTCGACCAGGTATGAAAAACACGCTGATCAAGTAGAAACTATTGTAAGAAAATACAATCAATTTGGGCCCTAAGGCAAGTGTGAAATCTGTAAATCAAAAGTCCTTGAGGCAGTTTGAAACAAAGAGATCAAAATAAATTCATCGACGAGGAAGAAAGAGCGCAAGTCGACCTTTTCTTGTGGTGCGTTTTAGTGAAGCTAGAACCACACAAACTTTAAGTAATCTTATCTTAAAATCTGTGAACCACTACTGTAAATCTGAACGCAGGAGACCAAAGGACATCACAATAGTAAATCCGAATGTGCTTTATTTATGGAGCCCATCACAGCAATTTATAGTCAACAAAAGAAATTCCACATTTCATTTGTTACTTTCTCTCTCTCGCTCTCTCTGCCTGTGCAGTATGAAGAAGGTATTCTGGAGACGTGCCTGAATCTGCTCCAGGTGAGCCCTCTGCACAAGAAGAACAAGAAGAGGGACTACTTCAAGCGAAGCAACCCTGTGTACATCAGCCGCGTCGTGTCTGCCATGGTGAGTGTAGGGACACAAATTGCCAGACGGAAAGAGACCAAGTTCTGAAACTGTGCTTCTTTTTTTTTTCTCACCGTCCATGTGTGTACATTTGTTTATCCTCTATGACAACATGACATCATTGTTGCTCATTAAATCAAGTTGTGGCACGAACTGACACACAGTGTTCAGCAGATTGTAGAGACGGATGCAAGTCAGCCCCAAGGACTCAGAGCACTCTCATGTGCAGGGACACAGTGATTGTCAACATAATGAAACGGCAGTGAGAGTAGTCATTACGTTGGCTCCACCAATCGAGAGTAATTGCAGAACAGAGACACTGCCTGAACCTGCTTTACCGACTCTGGACTGGCACTCAAACGTGAACAGGGGAAAAAAAAAAAAACTGGCAGTGAAATTGTTTTTCTTCCTTTCAGATCAACTGTGAGGACGACTGCGGTGTGCTGAAGGGGAACTGGTCCAAGGACTTCACAGAGGGTGTCAATCCGGCCAAGTGGACGGGCAGCGGGGACATCCTGCAGCAGTGGGCCCAGTCCGGCTACAAGCCGGTCAAGTACGGGCAGTGCTGGGTGTTCGCAGCTGTCATGTGCACAGGTGAGAAGGCAATGCAGCCAGGCGTCACCTCTCGACCTCAGTCCATGTCGTACTCAAAAGTGCCAAACCCCCAGAAATATGTCACAATGATTGATGAGCTGTATTTATACACGCCATCATTTGTTCTTTTTTTCCATGACACAATGTTCTGATAGTGTCATCAGCTTGTTAATGTCTGTCTGCGTGTTCTCATCATGTCTTTCAGTCATGAGAGTTCTTGGCATTCCTTGTCGCGTCGTCACAAACTTCAACTCCGCTCACGACACCAACGACAACCTGGTGATTGAGGAGTACTACAGCGAAACAGGACAGAAGCTGAAGCGCAGCCAGGATAGCATATGGTGAGGCTCCAGTTATTATTTCATTTCAAAGGGAAACAGACATTTTGATGAGAATTTTGGAGATCTCATCAGTCGAATCTTGCCTGATCTTGTCTTGTTTTGAACAGGAACTTCCATGTCTGGGTGGAGTGCTGGATGAATCGCAGGGATCTGGGCCCTGAGATGAATGGCTGGCAAGTCCTGGACCCGACCCCCCAGCAGAGGAGTGGAGGTACGCAGGAAACAGCGCAAAACATGGTTTCGGGCGCAGTCATTTCTCATCTTTTTAATTCGTCCTCAAACTCACCCATATTTTTTGTTCCTGACCCATTTTGGCTCATTCGTCACAGGTGTTTTCTGCTGTGGTCCGTCTCCCGTCAAAGCAATCAAGAATAAATGCGTCGACATGGTTTTCGACACCCGATTCGTCTACGCCGAGGTGAACGCCGACGTCCATAAGATCATCATGAGCAACGGCTACGTGGTGAGCATGAGCAAAGACACAGAAAGGGTTGGATCCTTCATCTGTACCAAAGCGATTGGGTTCCCCCGACCACAAAACATCACAGGAGACTACAAATTGCTCAAAAGTAAGATCCTCCAAAAGCACTTCATGGTTCCTCTTTTTTTGGGGTCATTTGCTGAATAAATAAAATCCCGTGTTTGAAACTAATTTTCTTTTCCATTCTAACAGGCCCAACCTCAACACTGTCATCAAGAAGTTCCACCGTCTCAGATGACTCAACGCTGAGAAGAGGTAATTCAGACGTTTGAACACGCTCATCAGAGTTTCGAATCACTTGCTCCAACACAGCTCGTCTCATTAGCTGGTGGTCCTTCATGTTTGTTTGAACAGGCTCGTCCAAGGGGGTGTCAGTCTTCCTGTCCCTGGACAAATCCCCCGTTGCCGGGAAACCGGTCCGCTTCCTCGTGCAGGTCATCAACAACCAGAATGTGGCCAAGTCAATGAAGGTGCATCTGAATGCCCAAGCAAAAGAGTACAACAACAGCCCCTCAGACACCTTCTGGGAATCTCATGGGGTCCTACATCTGGCACCCAAGGAAGGTAAACTTGCAGTTTCCCATCGACAAAGGTCAAAAGAATGTACTCTTTTTTGTTCAATTATTAGGTTTGAGAAATAATTTCACCCTCCTCTCCTCTGTCCGCAGTCAAAGTGCTGCACCAGCAGATCCTCCCCGCTCAGTATGAGGATGTAGTGGGCGACGACTTGATCAACCTCGCCGTCGTCCTGGAGGACTCGGCCAGTCACGAGCGATTCCTGGCCTCAGAGGAGTTTAACATTGCCAGCCCTGAGCTCACCCTGCAGGTACGGCGGCAGCAACGTCTTTTCTGAACGAATGAGGAGGATAAACATTTTCTGGAGTAGCCGTCACTCTGAGCCAGCTGGAGTCGTCAATGAATTAATCAGAAGCATTTCTCACAGCAAAAACAGTCCGAACGCTGGAAACACAGAGAAAGACTAAATAAACCCTCCTTAAAACAAGTATAGATTTTGGCTTTGAGTCCCATCGCCTCTGCCAGTACAATGTGGGGGACTTCTGAAGAGTTATAGACTTAATTAATGTGCTGAGAATCACAGTCTTAGCATGATTTTTGCGTGATTTGAGTTGCTACAAGATATTTGACTTGAAATCAAAAATAATCTTTAACTATTCCCTTTGAGTATCTATTGCAGTGGTGTAACAGTTACAAAAAAGTATCTGTTGTCTGGCAAATTTCTTTCGCATGATTCATGATGACACATGTAATTGGAAAGTGGAGCGAGAGAAGATGTGAAAAACCAATGTAAAGGATAATCGAGGTCGATCTTTGCGGTTTCTGACTCTGTTTTGTTTTCCAGGTTGAAGATGAAAAGTCGGTCGTGGTGAACGAGGAGCAGACCGCCATCGTGTCCTTCACCAACTCGTTTTCCCACCCAGTGAGCGGAGTCCTGACGGTGGCCGGCGCCGGGCTGCTGCGGGGGAAGGTTTGCTACAGGTACGGCCTTCTGTTTTCCTCTTGTTTTGCTGAATCATTTCCTCACAGTGAGTTATTTTTGGATGGAAAATGATAACGTGCAGGACTGTCCAAACAGAGGAGTGTCCCTGAGCAGCCTGTTACAGTACAGACTGTCTTTGGTGAAGGCATGCAAGGTTGTCACAGTTGTGTATTGTTCAGCCTGTGTTTATGCTGGCGTGGTGAGAACGATCAAAATGATACGTCTCTGCAATGTAATTGTGTTATTATTTGCAAGCAGGAAAGAGCTATTTAAAGCAGTTTCACTGCAGGTATTTTAAGTTCCCTGAGAGAAAGATTTGAATGTGAGTTAAACATCAAAACAGCCGTGGAGTCAGTTCATCAGTCTGACTGAAGCGGTTTCATTAGCGTCATTCTGACATGTCCGTCTCCGCGCAGGATGTCCCCTCTGCGTCCTGGTGGAGCAGTGCAGCAGCGTGTCACTTTCGTTCCCAGCAAGGTGGGGGTCCGGATGCTGCAGGCCAGCCTGTCGCTCGCACACGGCAACACCACCGTCCGAGGCTTCAAGATGATTTCTGTCGACAGGAATTAACTTCGGCACCCATTGCCACGTGTGTTACTGTGTCTTGTACAATTGTAAATGCTATTTATTTCATTATTTATCTTATTTATGTTTTTCATCTTTAAAATCAAAAAACCCCACTTTTGTTATTGTTACTGAATTTATGTTGAGAGTGAGAGAAGGATGGTTGTAAATGGCCTTTCATCAACTTAACAGTAGAACCAAGAAAACGAAATGACTTGCTGAATGTATTTAAGTTACTCCGTATTAATACATGTATTTCCCTGAATATTTGTCACTTGGATCAACAAATGCTAGAGCAGCTGTAACAAATGTTTTTAAAACGACTGTCGTGTTTTCTTCTTCGTTTCTAAAATAAAATAAAGAGAAGTAATCAATTTCACCTCGTTTTCCTGTCGTCGGTTTAAAAAAGGACTTTTGTGAGTGCAGTTTTTCATCTGACCTGAGGGGGGAGACATTTTCTACTGCAAAGCTCTCCTGGGCTTATTCTCTGCAAAAAGCTCCTCAAAGCTCCTGATATCAACATGTAATTTACACCATAATCATTCGTCGTTTTGTTGTTATTTGATCCTTTCCATCCCGCGAG
The DNA here is from genome assembly GCA_032164315.1 of Malacoctenus gilli. NCBI lineage: Eukaryota > Metazoa > Chordata > Actinopteri > Blenniiformes > Labrisomidae > Malacoctenus > Malacoctenus gilli. The sequence continues at coordinate 13,382,979 of JASSRZ010000072.1, read as the reverse complement.
CCTCCGGGCCTCAAAACTACGCAAAAAGAGATGAGACTCAACTCAATTTTCCCCGCAATGCAATTAATTTATCTTTATTAATCTACCTTAACTGTCTGTCAAAACAAATCGACAATAAAGCATTATATACAAATCATAGCTAAGCTGACAGGCAGTGTAATCCGCACATGCACAACCACACCAGTTCATCTATATTACAAACAGGTTAATAGGGAGAATTTAACCACGACAGAGAAGAAAACAATATACAACCAAGAATCAAGGTAATGGAGCACCAGCCTATAAGAAAACAACTCTTGCATTCAAAACTTTTTATAGGAGCAGAATTTTGTTTGTTGGGATGATTTTAGAAAGTGGTCGAAAATTAAAAAGACAATAAATAAATTTGATTTGAAGTACAAAATAAAGAGGATTTTGTTTTTAGCCTCTAACGATGAAGAAAACGTTGATCAGACGTTGTTCAATCCAAGTTTTGCATCAAGAAATCCTAAGAAATTAGCAAAGGCAAACAGATCTTTTTTTCTAAGTTGTATTTAACATAATAATGGCCAGAGTTATATCTAAAAACACAGTTTTAAAAAAAGGAAGAACAGGCAATTTGAACTTTTCATCCATGCGGTTCACAAAACAGGAAGTAGGAAATCAGTGCAACACTTTCTTTGTGTACTAAAGTGGGACACTAAGTATAGAAAGTTGAAATAAACTGAATGTAAAAGGAACTACGCCGTCAGTTCCCTGCAGTAAGTCATAAACCTTCTGGTCTCTGTTTTTGGTCGTTCCTTTGGTCCAACACGTTGGGCTTCATGTTTGGGGGGGCTAAAGATATAGTAACGCCTCGCTTCAGAGTCCTCGCAGTTCGTTCAGCCAAGGTGTGAGAGTGTCCGCCCGACTGTGCGCACTCCGAACGAGAACACTGACTCTGAATCAGTCTTGAGAGGCGCCCTTCGCCCTCCGGCTGTTGCTCAGGAGTTCAGGAGCTTCTCGTGTCTTTAAGTGGAATGGTGAAAATTTGCCAGCGAGCGTCCTCTAGAGGTAGTCGAGCTCCAGTGCATGGCTCAGGGCCTCCAGATCAGCTCGACAGGACACCCTCCAGAATGGCATGTTCTTCTGAGAAAACAGAGAAACCCAATTTGTATATGTAGATTTAATGTGTTTACAGTCTCGGGGGGCAAAAAAACATGCAAACTCACAGTTGCAGCATTCAGCTTTTGTGTGTCAGTGAAATGTGTTTAAGATGTGGACTTTATTGTGTGACAAAGTACATCTGGTTAATGTGAAAAAAGAAGGGGGAGGAAAAAAACTCTAATCTGTCCATGTGCCAAATCCTTGAAAAAATCTCCCATTTCAATGAAAACATCATCATAAAAAGACGGAGGGAAAAAAGACGCGGACACAGAAGCTCCAGAGATCGAGTGTGTCGTGAGGTTAACTGATTAGCTGTGCGCCGTTTCTCAGCAGTCACAGCCATAAATAAAACAGATCGAGTTTTATACCTTCTTGGCCACGGCCTCCTCTTCGGCTCCGTCTCCTATCACTACGTACACAGCCCTCCGACCGAACCGCTGAGAGACACGCTCAAAGCAGCTCTCTTTGCCTGCCGGGGGAGAGGAAATCGGACGGTCGGATGTGTGTGGCGACGGGAGTTTGCTGTTCTCTCTTCGCTGTTTCGAAGTTTTGAAGGACATTGTTGAGAGAAAGTGGTGATTTCTGTCATCGTCTCTCTTTTTCTCACCCGTCTTGGTGGCGCTGTATATGTTCTCTATGGGGAAGGCCGAGCCCAGGCCGTACAGCAGCACTTTGGACAGAGCTGGGATCAGCTGCGTGGTGGTCACCAGCACATTCACACAGTTTGGCCTGGAACAGGAAGAGACCGATTCAGTATTCCTGCTTTTCTGCCATTTTGGCGCTCGTACTGACACGTTATACATTGGGAATGAAGTTTGATTTAATCCTAAAACTTATAAATGACAATAATAATAATAAAAAGCATTAATAAACAGACCTGGAGTTGATGAGTGCCAGAGCTTTGAGTGCATGAGTCAGCCACAGATCAGTCAAGACCTCCATTTCTCTTCTCAACTGGAGCCACTCTTCTCTCTTCGGGCTGCCCAGCAAACCTGCACAAAAGCAAGTTGGTGAGTACTTCGGAAAAAAGCAAGAGTTCTCTGTTTTTTCAATATATATTTATACATTTCCTGAGATGTTGCACAATTTGTTTAATCAGCAGAATTGTTTCAGCAGCATCTTAAACGTCTACATGTGCCGTTAAAGAAGCCGGCAGCACGAAGTGTGACTCACTCGCTAAAACAACAAACCTCTATGCTTCCTTGGAGCTGTTTCATTGTATCAACTTACTAATTTCCTGCAATTATCAGGATGTTTAAATGTGCAATAAAACCACACATGAACCAAGTGCGACTCGGGAGAGACTCCGGCCTCTCACGCGCAGCGGCGAGAGCGCGACCTACCCCCGACGTTGTTCTTGTACGTGTTGTAGACCTCCTTGACTCTGCGGTATCGGAAAGCCAGCTTCCTCATCCAGTCCACGCCGCCGTGGACTCCAGACCCCAGGCACAGGGAGCCGGCCCCCGCTGGGCTCTGGAAGCCATCCGACCCGAAGTTGTAAGTGCTGGAGGATCACGATGCAGGAAACAGGCACGATATAGATTATAAAAGGCACCATCTGCATTTCTCCACCGCCGCTACAACACTACTATCAACTTTTCAACGTGGATTCTCGAAAAAATGTCACAAAGCTCCAGCTTGGAAATATTTGCTGGCTTAAGGAATTAAGTCAGTCTCAGAAAGAGACAGCAGGATTGAACCATCCATCACATTCAGGGACGCGCGCCAGTGCGACCAGAAATATTTCAAGGACGAGAAAAACCCTTCAGACCGAAATGAGGCTGTGAATGAGCCTTTGTTTGTTTGACAAGAACACAGCGTGTGCCTGCTGAGGATAAATATAAAAACATATTTGAGTGAAAAGGGCCAAGTCCAATAAAACAAATACATCAAAACGGCGCTTTGGTACAGTTTGGCTCTTCCTCCAATCACTCCTAAAAGTATCCTAAAGTGCTTCAACCAGTTTGTGCAATAAAACGTCTGGACGGAGGGAGACAGAGGGGATAAAAAAGAGATATTTTGATGAGAAGCGAAAGCGTCGGATAATCCTGTGACATATTATATGGCTGTGGACGGAGGGAAAATAAAAGACATGCACATGCTTGCATGCATGAGCACACATGGATGCACACAAATGCTCACACTCTGCCTCTCATCTTGTGCCTTTTTTTCCACCTTTCCTCTCGTGCATTAAAACCCAAAGGGCAAGTCTGGTTCAGCAGGCGAGCTGTCAGAGAGTCTGAGCGGAGCCCTGAGTCACAGTCACCCTGTGGAGGCTTTACCTCAGGTCCTGTCCATTGTCGTCTGATGCCACGTCATCAATATGGACCTGGTCACATTCCTAGGAAATGAAAAGGAGAGTGAATATATCAGGAGATCTCTTTCAGAGTAAAGCCCTGTAGAGGCAGGTTTTCCTCCTGTAGGATGGCGGGGGTGGGGGGTGGGGGTGGGGCTTCTTGATTGACAGGACGAGTGAAATGAAAAAAAAGACGCTAAAATATAAGACACGACAGGAGGAAATAAGGTATCAAGACGCGGGACAGAGAGGCGCCACAGGCTCAACACAGTCAACATGGTGGGGAAACGCCACCGTCACCACACAGTTAATTCAAACACATCTGCATTGTCATTGCATCTATTTATTTATATGTAGCGTTATACATCCCTTAAAGGCCGTGTTGTTTAAGCATATTAGCGTGCATATTGTTTCTCCATACTGGACCTCAGTGCAACCCGGCAAACTGCAGGAAAGACACACACCATTACCTAAACATGCGGGCAAAGACAAATGACCTGCGGCTGTTTACAGCCGCAGCAGTAAATGAAAACAGGTAGAGGGGATAAAGAAAAGCGACTAAAAAGAACAACAAGAAGGTCCGTCATCACGAACTAACACAACACAGCGCGCAGAGGGGGGAACAAAAAAAAGAGAAACTGCTTCTGGCCTTGAAAACCCACAACCCTCCATCTTCCATGTGCACATAATACACCCACAGTGGTCCCGCACGTGGCCTTGCGGAGTCCCAGTATAACTCCAAACTGTCACGCAATGACCCGGGACAGACAGTCCGTCCTATCGCCTTTCACTCGTCCAGACGGAGACACTACCTCATCTTCTTTACATTGCCACATAACTCAATTCCCGGGGGCCGCAGCCCACCTCCCACTCAGGTGTCATCTGCCTGCGCGGAGCTTGAAGAGCTGCAACTGCTGACCATCAGAGTGAAAGTCTCCCCCCGCCCCCAACCATAACAGAGCTGAAGCATCGGGCCAGTCCTTGCCCAGTGTTTCCAGATAGAGAGAAATACAAATGTTGTACGCTATTTTCACTTCAATTATTTTCTTTTTTTAAACCTGAATGATTTTTGCTGTATTGCTCTTATTTCTAAACTACTTTTACACTGCTTATATTTCTTGTTCGATGTAAAACTTCTTGGTCACAAAGGAGTTGATATGAAAAGCTGAATATAAATACTTTTACAAAGTAAATTTACTCCTAAACTTTTCCTCCTTTTAGGGGATCACAAATGTTTATGACTCGATTCGTCAGTTTCGCAATCTACAAATACGGCTCAACAATTATGACACCACTAATGACCCTTGTAGCCACTGGTGTAGCTACTGACAGAGCAGAGACAAGATAATTGCAGCTCCAGACTTAAGAGGAGTTGTCAGGCTGCCGCGGAATAAAGCTCCCGAGCCGAGCTGATCCTCGACAACAAAAGAGCGGATAAAACCTGGATTTGCAAATGGCTTTGTTGGCTTCTTTCCCTCCTCCCGACTGTTCCTCCTCCCATTTGACTAATTTTCCTCTCGGATACTCAGACACACACCTACAATTACAGCACAGAGTGTACTTGTTCTCACTCTCCCCGTGTGCCCCTTTAATCTTTTTTTCTCTTTGTGAGAACAAGGCAGAGGAGGGGGGATGGGGGGGGGGGGGGTCACATTATGAGACATATGTACCGTTCAGATACTCGCAGGTCCCAAAACTGCTTTCAGGCCTCCACTCAAGAGCCTCATCTCTTAAAAAGCGCATGGATAAAAATATGTACTTTGATGGTACGACACAGAACGTACGTTCAGTCTAACTGTGCAGCAATACGCTCTCCGTAAAATATTCTTGCCGTGCAGTAGCACAGAAAAAATTGCGAGGAAAGCGCGGTAGAAAGAATTAATAGAGGATAGATGTGGTGTGAGGGGACGTCGACAACGACAGCCACTGTGCTTCATGCCAGGTATGAAAACAGCACCCAAATGTCAAACCTCTTGCTGGGGTGTTGCACAGGGGACTTTTTTTCTGGTTAACTGTATGCCAGCGGCACACTGCTGAATATGTTCTCACTGCTGCAGTTTTCCAGCTTACTGGAAACTTTCACAATTAATGAAGAATAGCGAGATTCAGTGGGCCGTGAGGACAAGGTGCGGCACTGCAGCGGTGGGGCTTCTGGGGACGCGCGGCTCGAGGAAACGGTGGTCAATCGTGCAAAGTTTTGATCCGGTCTCAATGTGCTTCTGTGCTCCTCTTTTCACGGGTCATGAATCATTCGGAGGGTTTTTATAAAAAAAAAAAAAACTCACCTCCAGATCATTGAAGAAGAGTCTCGAGTCGGCCAGATTGAAGATCATTTCTTCCATCCACAGACCCAAGGACACCGCTTTCGAAGAGTCCTGAGACACACAGAGAGACACGGTGAAACTCAACTGACGCGAGTTCAGCGCCAATCGAACGACACTTGTAAAAATGAATTGACTTCTGGGGACCAAATCCACCTATAGAGCTTCTATTGAAGCCGAATGTGGTGGCACCGCGGAGACGAACAACATCCTCTCAGCTGGTTGAAATTACTGTGTATACTCGTGTGTTTCTTTGTTTTTGGCAACTTCACATAACAGTACACAATCAGTGGTGGCAGGACTACACACGTTTTTCACTGAGGGAGAGGCACAGATGAATTTGCGAAACAGGAAAAAAAAGAAAAAAAGGGACAGACTCCACTACAGAGCAACAGGAGAGAGTAAAGACCCTGACAGGCAACTAAATTACGACCTGAAAAGTCAGATTTTTTAGGATCTGCTCCATCAGCTGACAGCTTCGACTGAATGAGGTTAGAAAAAAGAAAAAAAAAAGACGGGTTTCTGCTGAATCTGCTTCGTCAGAAATGCTTTCTCGCTCACTCGCAGCTTTGTCACCATTAGTTCTCTCTGTCAAAGGCATCGCGATCATTAGGGCCTCTTTTCTCTGCTGCCAAGGCTTCGTCTCGTGTCTGCGCTGTCTAAACACATCTTCTCTACAGTTTTTGGTCCTCCTACAGCTGTTGCGCTCGCAGTGAACAGATGTATGCAGAAAGTTTCGCTTCTTATATGTGTAGATTCAGGCTGAAAAAGGCCTGAATGTCGGACAAAACGATTGCACCTAAAATTGCATCTCAAATCAAAGCTTACAATATCGAGGCTGCTCAGAACGTGTTGGGAAATAAAATCTAAAAGTAAGTTTGAGCAAAATTGAAACAAAACACAAAACTTGAATCCAAAAGAAATGATCACCCCCTTACTTCCCTGTATATAAAACCCGCAGTCACATGGGCAGACTGTGGTTGTGTACTGTCTTATTTTTTAATGTGCACTGAGCAAACTGCTCCGTCACACTCAAAGTGGTGAGCAAACAGCAAATGTGGTCCCATCAAAAGACCCGAGTCCTCGACCTTAAGTCTGCTCGGCGGCGCAGAACGTCTGGCGCGCCGGCGGATTCCTGAGTCACGGCTCTCGTCATTATGTCAGAGCAGCCGCCTGCTTGTCTCAGTGAGTGACTTTCCTTTGACTTCCCCCAGAAAACTCATCAACCGGATTGACGTAAACAGGTTTCAGGGAGAGGCGAGTGTGAATATTTATCTGTCAATCAAACGCTCCGCATTTTCTTATCTTCACCGTCTCTTCGAGCAATTATTTGCTTTGGCTCCGAGTTATTCAACCGCTCGGAGCTCGAGTGTCCGCTTTTTTATTCCACTGAAATCAGCACACAGAGACAAATATACAGATGAATTTTAACTTATCTCCTCTTGATAAAATGCAAAGTTTAATGTTTCAGCATCCAAAGAATTTTGCTATTTTGATAGCGAATCATTTCAAAGAGGTTTTCTTTTTCATCTTTGATTTCCAATCTGAACAAAAATGCTTCACTAATTGCTAAACTGAAAGCATAGTTGACATTTAGGACGACTACTTTTTAAAAACAATTTGTAGGACATCTTTTGTAGAATGTTTGAGCTAGAAGATGTCATGTGTTGTCATAGTGCTCTTGCTGAATGATGACTGGCTGCACCTTGAACACAGATTCACTACACTGCACTACACTGTACCTGAAGTAAATGACTTGGTCTCCTTTCGGAGCTTTTAGGACGAAGTTAAGTGTTAACCTGAGCTGAGAGGGATGTACTAAAGAGTGTGAGGTCAAAACAAGACAGTCTGGCTCAGTCCTTGGAAGTGTCGTCGCCACGTTATTTGCTTTAAATAATTACAATGGATTAAGTAACGCAAAAACAGATATCGCAGATGTCACTTCTATTTACCTGAACACCAAGAGGTATCTAGTCTTTCACATTGTTTCCTCACACCCCTCCACCTCCCCCCTGTTCTCTCTCTCCTTGGTGGGGAGAAGACCAAATAAAGACCCGGGTGTTGCGTTACGCCAACTCCAGTTGTCTTCTCTTAATAACCAAATTGTAAATCATCGCAGGGAGAAAAGGCATAAATCATGACACGCAGGCAGCCCGGCTGGCAAATAGTGTGGTGGGCGTGTTGGTGTTCGGGGCGACAAAAGCAGGTGTGTGTGCGAAGTGTGTGTGCTGTATTGTTTTGATGGCGGCGTTGGCTCCTCTCTGGCAGCGGGACAGGATTCAGCCGAGAGGTGTCAGCCAAAGGTGAACATTTGATTAGTGCGTTTGAAATGACAAGCCGGCCTGTCTCCTCACTCGGAGGGGGGAAACTACACCTAATGACACAAACAGGAGTAAATGATGGCAATTACAAAAGCGCCCGACTCCAAAAGAGGGTGTGAAGGAGGTAATTGAGGACAGAGGGCATAAAGAGTTCAGCGGGAGGAACGGGGAGTGAAAGGACGGCAGCGAGGGAAAACGACGAGGAAATGGGGCGCCGGGAAAAGATGAATGGAAAGGATGACGAGGGAGGTTTAAAGGCTTAAGGAAGGATTGTCCTGCGAGTCCCGTGATTGAAATGATTATTGGTAATCACCTCCCTCCACAGACTAAAGCTGCCATGACTCTGGTCCGACAAAAGACGCTCTCATTTGGGAGAAAAAGGAGGCTGAAAAATAAGGACGTGCTTTTATTCCTCACCCTCATCCTAACTTGAAGGGGGGATTGTTTTTGATATAAAAGACAGAGCTGGAGAAGGAGGATTCACACGGCGGAGGACTGAGTGGGGTGCCGCATGATCGATGAGCTAATGGAAGAGATGTTGTGGGAGGAGGGGGGGGGTCAACTTCCCAAGTGGATCTCGGCTCACCTTTTGGCTCATCAAGCTGGTGAAAACAACTGTCTTTCAACACGCCCATTAGTCTTCTTTCGACTGGGCCCAGGCTTGCCTTTACATATAGGCCCAAACATTTGTTAATGATAGGAGCTTAAAAAAAAAAAAACCCCTCCTCCAGTGGGAAGAGTTCAGGGATAATTAATGCCAGAAATAAGAGGACTGTTGGAGGCGGATGACATAGACCTGCATATAAGGCAGGAGGAAACCAAGAGATGTTGGCTTGTGAACTGTCTTGACGCGTCGTGCTGCTAATCTGTTTTTTCGCTGTCAGTCATTCAATTCCTCCGCTGCGTGTCTGAATTTTGATGTCAGAGTGTGTCCAACCGGGCTGCCCCGGTTCCAGCAGTGGGGTGTTTGGGTGATGGGAGAAAGCAGGAATTTCTGGCACATGAGTCACATTTCAACACATCCACACGGTCAAAGTCACTCCTTCACTCTCTCTGTTCCTCTCTCTCTCTCTTTGGCTCTACCCCCCGGGGGGGGGGG
>JASSRZ010000072.1:13352053-13369820 GCA_032164315.1 Malacoctenus gilli | reverse complement strand
GTGTGTGTGTGTGTGTGTGTGTGTGTGTGTGTGTGTGTGTGTGTGTGTGTGTGTGTGTGTGTGCGTGTGTGTGTTGTGTATGGTATAATGGATGACATGGAAACATTCTGAAATCCTTCAAACATTTGGATGTTCAACAGTTTATTACCGTTTGAAGTTTTGCAGTTAATGATTTATGCATAAAGATACATTCAAACACATTTATTTTGTTTGGGAACAACATCCTTCAAACTCAAAGGACACGCTGTTAAAAACCGTTTGTTAGTTCAGCAGCGGTGCTCCAACAAAGCAAAGTCACAGGACGCCGTGCAGTTTGGAAAAGAATCTCATCAAAAGTGTGTTTACATGAATATTTACATTCCCGGGTTGTGTCTCACATGTGAATATTGTCTTAAAAAGAAAGTAATATGAGGGGGGGGAAAGGAACAAATTGGCTTGGATGAGTGAAAAATGACTGATCTGGAGTCAGTAAGTGGGTAAAGGAATCAAACAAGGATCTCATTCATCTAAGATGCCCAGGACATTTTTTTGCAACAAATTGTAATATCAATGACTATTTTGCCTCTACTCTACTCTACTCTACTCTACTCTACTCTACTTTACTCTACTCCAAGATATGGACTTCCTTTTACATGTTTATTAAAAGACTGATGACAACTGCATGATCAGAACCAGTTGATCTACTTCCAATCGAATTTATTGCAGGAGCCTTTAGGTCTTTAGAACTTTGCGAAAGGCGTTTGACACATTAGTGATCAAATTAAATGAGGAGAGTTTAAGTAAACACACAAGGAAAAGCAGCTTATTTGTAGTGCAGCTGCAAAATGTTGTTTGTGTATCTCATATAAATTGTACGTCACAAGGAGAAGAGTCAAAATGTGACTAAACAACAGTGAGTGATCCTTGCAGGGAACCCCATGTTTTCATGTGTGTGCTCTGACTGTAGTTGAAAAGACTTGATTTCCAGCATGTCGCAGTGTTCTCCAGAGTCACGCTCTCGTTTTTGTCTCTTTTGTCTCGCTCATACAGTGGAAACGGCTCATCTGCGACGTTAAATCCGCTCACCCCTCCGTAAAATGCCCCTTAACCTCTCCCCTCTCGCACACAAGGTCAATTTCACGCTGGTTTCAAAGCCATAAAGTCGCACTGAGCGAGTCATGCTTTGGGCGCCGGGCGACTGAGGAATGTGTTCAGCGCAGACACACACGATCACAAACACGCACACACAGGCATTGGCGGAGAGCTGCTCACACTTCCAAGCAAACCGCAACTTTTGTAGGATCATTTGTTTGTCACCAGACGGTCGGCCGAGCCGTTGCCGTGTCACACTGCTTTTTTTCTCGTTCGTTCTGTCGGCGGCCTCCGTGTTTTTTCCTCGCTTGCGCTTTCTTCAGAGAGACGCACAAGCGCACGCATGCTGTGTTGTTGGTCGGAGTGGAGAAAGGGGGCCTGACCCCGAGAAAAAAGGAGGGGTGGGGAGACTTTTGACGCCAGGAGTCCAGACCGCAGCTAATGGAGAACAGGTGTGGCAGGAAGAGAGTGAGCAAGAGAGAGCGAGAGAGAGAAAGAAAGAAAGAAGGAGGGGACAAGGAGAGGACAGAACAGGACGGCGGCAGCGATGGATGCGAGGGAGGTCAAAGCGGCCGATGGCGTGGAGGAAGTGTGTGAGTTGTGACAGTGTGTCCGAAAGCTCAGGCAGCGTCCTGGACTCACCGTGTGAGTGAGAGTAGCTGTAGAGGCTCTGACTGGGAGGAGTGCTGCTGAAGTTTGAGTAGCCCAGAAGTCCCGTCTGTCCTGGAGAGTGACTCAGACCGTCCTCTGTTTTGATGTCTGTGATCGAGACGGACAAAGGTTTAGGTTTCACTCACCAACACTTTTGAGGCATGTCCCTCAAAATATTAATAAAAGACTTAAATGTCTCTCTCATGTCCTATTTTGAGAAAGAGATATTGTAAAATTGAACAGAAAAAGTAAAACTTTAATCTTACCAGTCTGTAATGTTTTAAGGTGAAACGTAAAGATTGCAAAAAATACATTTTTCAGGAGATTTTTCGTAAAAAATTTAATCACACTCGCAGAAAGAGAAAAATATGGCAAAAAGACTTTGATTTTTCTCAACATATAAATGTCAAATACGTCCCTAAAACCTGGAGCAACAACAAACAAAACTGCTGCAAGTTATTGAAAGTTTCGACTCTGATCATCAGTTTTAACCTGAACATAATAAACGATCGGCGCAGCACAATGCGTCTGTTTCTCGTGTGTATAACAAGACGTCGATCATCTGTCTCCTTCCCCCCTCCGCTCCCTCTCATGTCTCCCTTTCTCCTTTTGTAATGTCATTGTGGTACTTCAGTGCGACTGGATTTGGCTCAAGTTTTAACTGTTCCGATTTGTTTTCTGTGTCTTGGCGTGTACACGATAAAGAAAAAAAAGAGAGAGAGAGAGAGGATTCACTGAATCAAAGACCTTGATGTAAATAATATGAAATGAAGCTATACATGTCAGCCTTCCCGTCACATTACAAACAACCTTTGCTTTTGAGATCAATTTCAAAATACTGCATGCAACAAGTGTGTTTGTTTGCACTTACTGTACGATGGCATGCTGTAGCCCTGTGTGTGGTGGGTGTACGGTGCATATGGTCCTGCAGGCTGGAGGGCAGGACTGTACTGAGTCTGTCCATATGCAGCCATGACACTGGTCTGAGACGAGAAGGAGAGTGAATGAGAGAACTTTTGGTGACAAGCTCTGCTTTGTATGCTGTCGTGCAACATAACGTCCTTTTTTTGCTCGCATGGGAAGCAAACGCGAGCGATTATTTCCTTTTGAAACAAAAGGAAACAAGCCCGGTTGACTGTAATAGAAATTAAAATATCATGCTTTTTTGGGGGGGGATCAAATGAGATGATGCTGGTCACAGAGAGTTAGGAGCCAGAGCAGTTTGAGCTTTAGTTCAAGTTATGAAGGTTACAATCAACTTACCTGCAGGAGCTGCAACAAGGTTTGAATGAGTACCAAAGAGCCCTGCGGATGAAGCAAAAACACACTGTGTGAATATATCCAGTGAAATCTGCTGAAACTCAAAAATGAAGGGAAAAAAAAGGTCTGTAAATCCAACGAAAAGAATTCAAAGTTTTCTTTTAAAACATTATGATAATTTCTAATTTCCTCCACTGAAAGAAGAGGAAGTGCGTTCCTAATGAGTTTCTCTGAACACGCAGCGCCTCTGCTCGAGTCTCTCCATTGTTGTTTGGCTCTCTCTCACCTGCCTTTGTCCTGTTAATCCTGTCGCTCTGCGGTTTGTCAGGTTCCTCTCGAGTCGTCAACCCTCCTGCGGAAAGAATAGCAAACACACACACACACACACCATCACGACACAAGTATTTCAACAACAGACCGCGACGTGCCACGAGCCCTGTCGCCGCAGGTCAGGGGCAAATATTTCCTGCTCCCACACAGTTCACAATGTGACTACGGTTAAAGAAACCGTGAAGCAGGAGTGAGTCTGACAATTCAGTGATGAGGGGCAAGATCCTGGTTCGTCAAATTGTTTCCGAGGAAAAAACGTTGCACCGTTGCTGACTCACGGCTTGTGTGTCGCGTCTGTGTGTTCTGTATTTGTCACAATGGTAAAATTCTTCCATATTTCTCCAATGCTAATTTAAGATAATAATGATTAAAAAAACTCCCACTCCAGCAACTTCAGCTCCTGTTTTTGTTTGATGAAATGAACAATAGATCTTTGTAAGAAAGGAGAGTGTGCGAGAGCAAGACGAGACATGACAAATTATGCAACGTCTCTTCTTCTCCGTGTCAGAGTTTCTCTGGAACTACCGTCACCTGTTGCGTTAGAGCGCTGTCAGTCACGTTGTTAACTTAGATGGGCTGAAGGTGCTGGTGGTGATTTTCTATGCAAACTATAGGGGACAAAATGGGCTAAAAGGCATCAAATCAATAGTTTGGGTCCCAAACCCAAACCCTGATTTCATTTGCAGAGATCATTCACACAATGTTTTGTGCTCTGGTCAAGTTTTTGTGAGATCGTTAGATTTGTTGTGTGATACTGGTAAGAGGCTAAAAGGTGTTCATGGGACAAAGGTAGAGAGCAGGCGGATGCTTCAGGTCAGTCTGTCCAGCTGAAGAGGTTGGTCCCACTCGCCACATGCAACAGCAAACTAACAGCTTGTGACTGAATGTAAGATGGGAACAAGACATTTCAATATCGGAGCCTCACAATTTTATTTTGGGTTAAAGGCGGAGTGGAAAAGTTAAGCTTTTTCAAATTGCTAATGGAAAAAGGACTAACTTTCTGGTTAGTTTAATACATACAAACTGAGAATATTCCCATATTACAGCTGTTTTCGGTTTGTTCATTGTAAATTGGACTTTTACGTTATGAAAAAACACTAGAAGATTTCAAAGGATCAGATGTTTTACTAATTTTTTTCACAATTAACATTGACCAGAAAAGTTTTAGTAAAAAAAGCCACTTTGAGAGAACACTACATTTTCTTGAGATTACGAGTGTCATTATTTAAAGATAGGGCTGCTTTTGCAGATGAGGGAACAACTCAAAATAAGTGAACACCAGCATGTGTTCGACAAAAGAAAGGTTACTTCATGTCAAAATCACCAAAATATGATAGTGAGACATTTGTTTTTGTACAGATCAAGAACAAAATGAGCAACAGGAGCAATGCCAGGTGATAAAACGGGGAAGATTAATGCTGAAGGTCTAAACAAGAAATACAAGGAGAGTTTTAACATTTTCAGTGCGATGTCGTAAAAATACGGCTTCACCTTGACCTGAACATCATCCAACTTCTTTGGAAGGAACTGAAGCAAAGAGCATGAGCCAAGCCTTATCGCCCAACATTAATTCTGACCTCGAGAATAGTTTTTTGGCTGAATGGAAGCTTTTCCCCGAGGCCATATTCCCAAATTGAGTGGAAAACCTTCTCCGAGCGAGTAAATGATGTGAAAGCTTTGTATTAATGGTTTTGGGGTCGCAACTGGGTGGACTGTACATCATAAAAAATAAAACCCATACCCTAAACCTTTCATTCTTACACTTATGGCCGCTCTTTTTTTTTTTTGTAGCCTCATGGTGAAGCACAACAGGACCAGAAGATTTATTCAGGTCCTCTCTGCCTCTTTGTGCTTCTCGTGTGTTTTGCCTTCGGGCCATTTGACTCTGGCAAAGCTGCAGCAAACCTCCTGACCTTCAACCTCGCTGACAACACACCGACAGAGACGGATGACGGCGGAGACTTATAGGGGCAACGTGGTTCTTACAGCAGCAGAAACACGAAGGCGTCTGAGGGAGAAAAAACAAATGATTCACCGTCATCTGAACTGGAGGCTCATCACACTATCTTCTCTGCTGTTTGAATGTTCTTAACAACAGCTTCTTTAGACAGACACGGGAAAGCAGAGAAAACAAATCTCGCGTTACAGCGTGCCGTCTCCCGCTAACACGGCTGCCCTCCTGCCTCTGAAAACACCCAGGACAGCGGCCCGTGTTTTTTGAGTAAATAATTGTGTTTTGATCATGATGAAGCCACAAACTTGTCAGAAAGTCACCTGTTGGTCTTAATTATTGACTTAATGATGAGCAAGATGATGTCCAGATCGTGATTGTGACAGTCCATTGGTTTACATGAGCTGTTTCGAATTTCAATGGGATAGAAGAGTTTTATGTGATTTTAACCAATACAGAAAAACAAGCAAGAGAGAGTGAAAACACTGAGCTGCTGCATGCGTGTGAGAAACCACATCAATAAGCCCTCGCACGCTTTGGACACCTTGGTGGCATTGCTGACCCTTACTCCTTCATAACCATACTTTAATCTTTATTAGATTCACAAACTGACTGGAAAAAACTCACAGAATTAACAAAATAACAAAGAAACTTCACAGTCAGTGTCTTCAAACCAGGTATCTCCCTGTGAGGTGGCAGCAGTGACCACTATGTGGTCACAAACACATTTTGTTGTTTGTAAGATTCACAATCTAACAAACAGACACAAAAAAAACCCCTCCACACTCAGGGTTTTCAGTCCCAGAATCAATCAAGGCGTCTCACTGTGAGGTGCTTAAAACTCCGCCATCAGAAACTGGATTCTGTCGGACTCACAAACTACAGAACCAAATGAAGTAACTATTTTAGAGACCGTAACTTCAAACTTTGTTTTTCCTTCATGTTCTGTTTATTACTGAGAATTTCCACTTTAGAAAATGTTGCTTGACCTCAGTCTGAGTCCTTGCAGCCCTCTTAGACCCCGATCTGACCTCTGTTACCAGCTGAGTGTGAAGCTCCAGAGAGCGACACCGATCCGGCAGCGCAGAAGAAAAATAAGGAAAGTGCTGTTTTGCTTTGCATTCGCGAGTACTTCCCGGGGATCAAAAGTAAGAGTCACGCCTGTTCAGAGTCCTCTTGACCACTGCGGCAACGGTCCCGTAAGCAAACGCACGCACGTACCCGCAGACAGACACACTGCGTGCGATAGCGGCGGCACTTCCTGGTTCAGGGTGAGGCCTGGGAGGAGGGCGGCCAAGGCCATGGGAACGACAGGACACCGGAGGGAAGATGAGCGGAGCTCAACAGAGATGCGGCGGGCCGAGGGCTGAAACTGAAGCTAAAACAAACCCAGCAGGGCCACGGGGGGCTACAAGGCCAGGAGGCCAGTCCCACCAGCTTCACCTGGGTCCCGGGGTTCTGCGAGACCACCGCTTCTTTCACGGATATCAGATTCTACCCTTTGTGCTGTGTATTGTGCTTTAAGTTGAAATGTTATCTGATACAATCAAAGGGAATATCCCGTGTTTATGCTGATTTACCTGTTTTTCAACTCAAGCGCTGAGTGAGGAAAACACAACTTATCGAACTCATGCATTCAGTAACAAATTGAATAACTTGAAGTGTCATCTTGCCCAACAAATTAGTTCAGATTATCAATTTTCGATATCTCCCACTTCAATTACAGGGGGACAAAATCATGAATACATTCTGTGTGCTCAATACCAAGAAGTCAAATATGACAGATATTGTCACTCTGCATGGAAGGGAAAGGCCATCAAATTTCACTTGAAAAGATGCCTGACATCTGATCATTTTAATCTTTTTTAGTGCCAGTAAAAACATAGATCATCTCACAGAACTGAACATTTGATTTAGTAGAACAGTAAATTGTTGGATAAAAAAACCAAACTTAATTTCAAAAGGAAGAGCCAGACTCAGAGGTCGCAGCCATCTGGCTAAAATGGTCACGATCAGTAAACAAAGGAAAAAGGTCAGAGAGCAGCAATGTACAATGATGAACCACTACATTCTGACCACTGAAAGGCTCAAACAAAAGACACAGAGTAGATTGTGTCACGGCACCAAAGCTGCTGAATGTTTGAGGGGTTCATAGTTTGCAGTGGTTCCAAAGAAGGGGGGTGGTGGCACATTGGTAATACAGGCTACCCTTGCTAAGTGATGCATCTGAGGAGCGAAAGCTGAGCTGTGTGGTCGTATCGAAGCCTCTGCTGCTCAGACTGCTGCAGGAGGTTCGAGTGGTTCTTACTGAACTGTGTCAAAACACACAGAGCGTCACAGCCTGTTTCCTACGAAGCAGCTAAAAAAGAGCCGCATAGTCTCATAAACTATAACATAACAATCTCATAATGTTTTGGTTGACTGACTTAACTTGAAAAGTAAATTCCCAGTTTTTATCTCGGATTAAAGTCACTGGATTTGGGATTGGAATACCACCTGGTTGATAAAGATGTCCATCGGTTGTGCACGTTTCCAGGCGGCTGGAGCAGAGGTGACTGTGTTTGCTGCAGTTGGTCGAATTTCTGGTGAAGGGTGTGCACACATATTAGCTGTGTTTACAGAGTCAACATGTGTGCTGAGTCAGTGTCAGTCTGAGTCTTGATGGGACAAGTCAGAGTCTGATTACAGACTGGGATCATCTGACCTTTATTGAAATATGGTAGTTTGGCATTTAAAAAAAAAAAGGTAGCTCGGTGGCCCCCGATCGCACCATATGGGACCCCACCTGGAGTCCTCCACTTGGACAGTCTGTGTGAGTGCCTGGGGGGAAGTTGGGGGTCGGGGTGGTGGTGGTGGTGGTGGTGTGTGTGTGTGTGTGTGTGTGGGGGGGGGGGGGCTAATTCACTGTCTTGCACAAAACTCACTCTCAGTTGCTGATAAAAGACAAGAACAATGGCCCACTATTCCGACTTGTGTTGTGTGCCACTTCATGTGCCATCTGCCACAGGCGGCCATCTTTGACTCCAACCTGACCGTCAGACCAGAAAGCAACGAGCAGCAAAAACAACGAAAACTAAGTTTCTGTCCTAAATGAATCAGGAAGAAATAACTGTTCAACACAATTGATTAAAAATGTCTGATGCTTGGAATTAACTTATATTGTTTCCAGGAAGACAACAACCCTGCAGCACAACATGATTTTCTGTCACAGTATCTCGTATCTCAAATGAAATAAGTTTAAATTTCACAACCTTAAATGTATTGCTGCTATTAAATGTTAGAAATAAACACAAATAACTGTCACAACTCATCTTGTTTAAATGAAATCCTAAAATTAATTCATTACTGCCTGAAATTATATAATTAGTTTAGTAACCTAGAAGACTACGTTAACTATGATGGAACCATAAAATTATTCTCAAAGACTTTTAATAGAATTTTTTTTTACAAGAGAAATAAAAAATCTGTTCCACAGTGAATCATTTTTCAAACAAATCAAATGATCTAAAAGATGGAGAGGTACAAAAATAGTGATAAAAGGAACATCAGGAAAAAACCAGGAACTCACAGAAATTTAGCTGAATATTTTTAATTCAGTTATTTTTTTGAGAATTTTTAGAAAGATTCATCAGAAAAAAAGATTTTAAGATTGAAAAATTTATGAAAACATTTCCATCATCATATCAAGTATAAACACTGAAAGTGTTGCTAATGTTTGATTGAACCTTCATTGACTAAAAACATGGATATCACTGTTTTACAATACAATACAAATATTTGGTGTGAGTTCATGTTTGTGGCGGTTTAAGGAACATAAGTAACATAAGTTGGATTGTCAAAGCTCTCGTGATTTTTGTTTCTCTTTTTGTGATCAATTATTGTGGCTTTCTGACTATAAATACAGTGTTCATTTACAAGCAGCACTATCCATCAGGGAAAAAACCTGAGGTTTGCAGCCAACCCTGGGAAATTCACAAAACCCGACAGCAACCTGTTGACTCCACATTTACATCCTGGAACTCGCTGAGAGGGTGAAAAGCAAAAACACAGACGAAGGACTTTCCCAGGATTTCACTCACCTTCCTCCTATCAGAGGGACTCATCTCGCTTGGGTCTCCCGCCGCCTGCACGCACTCGTTCCCGGCTCACACTAACTGAGCTACAACGTTTGCATCATCAACCAGAAATGAGGAAACTTGAGCAACCAGTTTAAGGGCAGATTCGACTTAATGAACTGGTTCGACTCGGTCTCGGCAACCCCCCCCCCACACACACACACACACACACACACAGTCCCACCTGGCTAATATTCCTGCTACTTCTTCTGAATAACTGTGTGGGACTGACGCCATGTGATGACAGATACAAAGCTCCATTGAGAGGAGCAGAAGTCATTCGACAAGAGGCTCCAATTAATCTCTGGCAGCAGTGAACCTGTTGTCGACTCCGTCTGCACCCTGTAACTTTACCTCCAAGACTCGGTGGCCTTTTCTTCTCACTTGACTAACTCGAGCAACAGTAGTGCTTTAAGGCCAAGAAGCCCCCCCACCTCTTCGTCTCCCAGTAATTAAAAACCACTTCATTAGACAATGGCAGAGTCTTGCTATCTTGATTTTACCAGCTCATATTTAGTCTTCTTTTAACACAAACCCCCCAAAAGAGCTGTATGTATCTTTTTTTTTCTCCCTCCACGTTTCTTTTCCTTCCTCTCGTTTCGATTCACTGCCTGCGTCCGAGGATTAACTCTTATATAATCCCTTATAACTCCCCTCCTAATATTCCCAAATCTCAGGCGGACCACCTACCCCTATCGGCCCAGACTATGTCTCCCCCAGAGCCAGTGCCCCGGGACGGGGGGTCAGAGTGAGGGACAGCTGGCAGACCTCCCAGCAGCCTGGAGGAGTGGGTGTGGGGCTGGAGGACTGGGCTGACCCCTGTCAGATGGTGGTCTGGCTCCCAGGTAAAAAACATCTGGTCCAATGATGGGAGGGTGGTCGTGCACGCGGGCGCACATTCAGGAGCTGCACACGCCTGACTGCACTCGTGCTCCTGCCTTCTCTAATGGACACGCACTTACACACACACACAAAGTCAACTTTTCATTACTTCAAGGGACATCTCATGAGTTTCCCTCTGACTTACTCCAACTAGAATGTACTCTGACTACCACACTACTTACTCGAAACCTTTCTCTATCATACTTGATGTAGTCACCTTGAAAAGTAGTGTTTTAAGTTATTGGGTCTTGATTTTTGTTCTCAAATTGAAGAGAAAAATGAGTGTAGGAATGAATTTTGTTACATTTTGGCGAGTTTGTTAACGTTTTTTTTAACCCCTTCCAACCTCAGCTGAAGTCTCGCCTCGACAAACACATTTTGGTTAATTGTTGATAACACAAAGACGTCCACACAGCACACACACATACATACACACACACACACACACAAACATACACACTGAAAGTTTTGCCCTCCTGCAGCCTCCTCGGCACATGATGGCGAGCGGCCGCTGTAGTTGCTAACAGCTGGCCAGACCGAACCCACTGGTAGCTGAAGCTCATGGCCGCTAAAGACAGACTGAGGTCCAATTACATCTCTACTGCTGGATTCAATGTTTGAAGCGGGCATTGGAGAAGAGATAAGAGAGCAATCAGAGGGTTTTTCGTCTTTACGGAAAGATATGAATACATGTGCAGTGTTGAGATGTCATCAGACGCAGGTTAAGGACGGTCCAGCAGAGGAAATTTGAAAAAAAAAGAAAAAGATGTTGTCCAGGACGAGGCAGAAACAGTGAAAGTGACGCTGAAGAAACATTTGGACCCCGAACGATGTTCCCACAACCACAGGGAATTATTAAATTTGCTTCTCAGCGGAAAGTACCCGCACATTATGAAGCCTGAAAAAAAAATGAAATATGGTCACTGCAGGCTACGCTGCGATGTGTGTGGCTTCCCCCCCTGTCTCTGAATGAGATAAGGAGAGCGGAGATAGCCAGAGAGACAGCTGCTGTCTGCTGACAGTCCAGGGTTTATTACACGCACACAGGCCTACGCACACATGACCACAGGGCCTCCCCCTCGAGATCTCGGGGACTTAAGGGAATTAAAAAAGGGAGGGAAGGGCGGGAGAAGGGGAGACATTTAGGAGGAGTCTGGTAACTTTTGAGCCTCAAATTCTCTGAGAGGAGAAAAAAAAAAAAAAGCCAACAGAAAATCCATCATCTCTACTGGCTTCACCAAACACTGATGGGAACACACGAGTGCACACACAACTCAAGAAACTTTAACGCTTTCGCAATCGGACAGTTTAACTCACCAAAGCCCTCCGACACATGTGGGCCTGTCAAGTCAATGGTACACAATAGTGACGATAAAACAACCAGAAAATGAGCAGAATGGCACGTTTGCTGTCATTCGGTGGCTCAGTTTCTGGATCCAATGGAACTGACTAACGGCATCGTGTCAGTCAGTCGATCTGCTTTTCTCACCGTCAGAATCAGGAGTGTCGTGTCGTGTGCGACGGTACCTGTCAGCACACTCTCTTGTCAAACAAGTCCAGAGCGGAGGAGCATGTAAATGTCTTTCCTTTGGTAACAGCCAGACGATAATTACTAAAAAGGTAGACAGCGAGATGCGGAGCCAAGACACAGACGCTGTGTCAATAAACACAATAGCGACGAGGTTAAAATAAAAACCACACAGTTCTAATGACTAAGACTGAAACTATTCTGTAACTCCTATTCAGCACTGCAGGCGCTTCAGCGCAGCAAATAACAGCATGTTGCTGAAACTGTGAATACCCAAAGCGAGTTCTGACTTTTGAGATGATTTCACACTGCAGAGGTGAACTGAGATGGGGTTTTTTAGACTGTTTGAGTCTACAAGACAGTGTTGCTGTGACCCAAAATTTAGGTCAATAGGTCGACTCCCAGAGAGGGAGAGAGAGAGAGAGAGAGAGAGAGAGAGAGAGAGAGAGAGAGAAGGAGAAGGAGGGCACAACATGCACAGAAGCAAAAGGACATCCAGAGCCATGCAGCTGCAAAGAAATATAATAAAATGGGGGGCAGATAAAGTCAGGAAGAGCAGAGCTTCCTATGAAAATATTTATCATTCCAGAAACGTTTGGCTACAGAAGGGTTTGGAATTAATTCGTGTTTTCTTAAGGAGGGGGGGTGCCTCGCGCTACAGGATGGGGAATTCTCCACAACCCGGGAGTTTTTTCGGGCTGTTGCTTATTCACAATTTATTAGAGCAAGTAATAGGAACCGTGAAGGCAGAGGAGCGAGAGGTAGAAAAACCAGGAGGGTCTCTGTGGAGAGGGAGCCCTCGAAATGGGGCCTAATGTTATTAGGAGATGAACCACAGTGTTAAATCAAACACGCTCCAGCACACACCTTCGGTATGTGGCCCCAAACCGCCTCCATCAGACCCCTGGATGTTATTTGTGAGGGGTCTGAAATACGGCTATATTAGGAGATTGGGATGGATTCACCGTCTGGGGAGGATTTGAATCTGAGACAGCGATGATCTAAAATAGGAGTGTAAGTGGCCAGCATCTCTGCAGGTTTACCTCGGGTGTAATTAATGCTGACAAGAAAAGACATGTCAAGTTTAGGCGAGAAAACCCAAAGCGAAAAGTGACAGAATGGAAACCTGGTGAAGGGGAAGCACGGATCTGTCACTGAGTGTTTTTAAGATAGTCAACACGACTTGTAAATTTAAAATATTTCTAAAAAATACTATAAGTTTTAATTATCGAGATGAAATGTATTACAAAAAGTTGGAGCCCATTTTGAATATTTCCTCTTTCACATCTACAAAAAAATTACAATGTCAGAATAATATGTTAAAGTGCATCTATTCACTTGCATCCCCCCCAAACCAACAGGCCCCCATTAATAATTGCTCCTCCAACTATGCAGCTGAGAGAAATGTTTAAATTCAAATGGTTGGCAAAACACAGAGAGCGTTTTTTTGTTTTTTTCACTCTGGAGCCATGAAGGGGTCCTTGAAAAATATGAATACCAGCCTTTGAAAAATGCTTAGCGAGCCTCCCCTAATTGAGGTAATGAGGGTCCCTGCATGGCTGCTGAAGGGGTGTCAGTGATTTGGGTGTAATCTTCTGTACTTAGACCTGCTGCAGGGATTCAACCACCACCAAGGAAAACAAAGGGGCTCAATCAGAGGAGAAGGCAGCTCACACACTCCGACTTCACATCTTCTGAATGGTCCAGCGAAATACAAATGATCCCTTATTGCACACACTGGATTTGGGCCTTTTTGGCTTTTGTAAGTCAACTTAACAAGCAATGAAAACGGAAAAATAATATGATAAATAAAATATTTTTAAAAATGAAATTTCTCAGCATAGTGGACACTTGAAGCTACAGACCTCCTAAGAAAGGGGCATTCATTCAAATAAACAATAATATAGCTCCCTCCTTCCAAATGTGTTTTTGTATAGAAAAATAGAAAAAATGAGTATTAAATAACGCAGCTATTATTGTCTTTGTGTTGGAAAATTGCACTTTTCGCCCTAAAAACAAACATTGAAAAATAAAAGCAGGCTTCTGAAAAGGGAACTCCAGAAACATAGGAAACTGTACAGTTGTGCAATAATTTAAGAAAACCTTGAAAATATTATTGTGTTACTTTTGAATATAACAATTTATTATTATTATTATTATTATTATTATTATTATTATTATTATTATCATTATTATTTCTAATTTATTTATTTATTCATCGTGATATTTTACACCAACGATAGGTAATATTTTAATACCTATTTATCAAACACGATAAAAAGCAGAATACCATTTGCAACGTTTCCCGAGATGAGTCGCTCTCAGTGTCAAACACTCGTGATATCACCAACAGACGCGGGCACGATTAATAATTAATAATTTGATGGAAACACACTCTGAACTTTCCCGTCTGGAAAAACGCGCCCAGGACTACTCACCATTATTCAGAAGGAAGCAGGAAAAATCCGATCGTCAGTCAGAAGAGTCTCCTCTCCATAACCGGGGAAGGCTCCGCGGGCTTCCCACTCAAGTGTCCCGACGAAATCAGAGCGAAAGTGAGCGTAAAGTCACTGCTCCTCGGAGGAGGAGGTGGTGCAGGAGGAGGAGGAGGAGGAGATAGGGAGGAAGAGCGCGGGTCGGGAGGCTCCAGGTGACAGCTCCCCGCACACGCTCGCACACATCGATCTCACTTCAGTCCCGCTGCAGCTTCAGAAGCCTGTTTGCTTTCCCGGCGGTGGGGAAGTGATGTTAAGTAAACGAGCGAAGATTTCTGGTTCCTCCTCCTCCTCCTCCTCCTCCTCCTCGTTCACCTCCTCCTCTTGGGAAGGGTGCGCGCTCTGCACACAGTCCGAACACGTGTGTTAGTGTTTGTGCGTACGTGAGTGAGTGAGTGAGTGCGTGCGCGCGTGCTTGCGCGCCCCTTTATCTTAACTCCACGTTGATTCTGCAGAATCGCTTCACTTCGCGGCTCTTTCCTCTATCGGAGCTTCAAATCTCTGTTTGGTCAAGAGCTCTTCTGCGAGTCTGTTTACACAACGACTTTCAGACGATCCAGAGACGCTCCGAGGCTGCGGACTCTGTCTGCACTTCAGATACGAAGATTTCCTTTGTTTGCAAGTAAATACCTGCTGGTCACCCACTGTCAACGGGACTTTACTATCTTCACTGTGGCTGGAGGTGAATATTTTCGTTAGATAATGACAATAATACACTTTGTACCCGCTTTAAATCTGGACTGTGCCTGCTGATCTTTACTGTTGTCCCCTCCAGATGAAAATAAATTTGGCCAGAGGCCAGTGGAGTACTTTGCTCTTCAAATAAAACTCACATTACTTTGCTTAGAAGCGTGAATTCGACAAAACAAAGGGTTGTTTTCGAAAGTAGGAGCATTTTCTCATAAACTATTTGCCCAGAGTAGGAATGATTTTCTGACTCCATTTAAAAGTGTTGTCAAAAACAGGGAATTATCCTTATTTCATA
This sequence comes from Malacoctenus gilli, assembly GCA_032164315.1. Classification (NCBI taxonomy): domain Eukaryota; kingdom Metazoa; phylum Chordata; class Actinopteri; order Blenniiformes; family Labrisomidae; genus Malacoctenus; species Malacoctenus gilli. Next base: position 13,354,552 of record JASSRZ010000072.1, on the reverse strand, counting down.
AAAAAGTGCAAAAAACTAAATAACAGTGTTTAAAGCACATTTGTTTGACAGATAATGTAGTTTGTCAAATTTACACTTAGGTTTTTGCTCGGAAACAATCCTAAATATGAAGCATGTGAAGGTTTCTCTCAACTTAATACCTAATTGCAAGTATAACTATGACATCACTATGGACTTATAATCATTAGGACAGTTTGTGTGTTGTCACTTGTTTTCTTTATCATAACTTTTCAGTAAAGAGATTCATGGTCTCAAGATGATATTCCCAGGTAATAAGTAGTAGATGAGAAAAGTACTTTCAAAAAGACACCAAGCAGGACGACAACCAGGAGATGACTTTTCAATCTTCTCACATTTTAGCTCAGTTTCAGCATTTGTTTGACTCTCAAACATCACGGAGCCTGGAGCACATCACCTGGTCGCCGAATGTCAACAGGAAAGATGTCAGACATCTTTCAGGGTCACCAAAAACAGGTCAGGAGGACGCGTAGTCTCAACAACATGCGCCCAACAAAGACAAAGACACATTCGCCGGTCTTGTCTGACTGCAACCATCATTACTAATAAGTTTCCCTCAAACCGAGGAAGTTGGACACAGGTGTTTCACCCTCGGCCTGTCTGTTTGTTCAATATGATGGCAGTATGTGTTCATTGTTCCTGCATGTGTGTCCAACTTGTGTACCATTGTCTCCGTGTGTATTCTGTAATGTGAGGACGACTGGGTCGGAGTTTGGAGCCGCGGCTCAGGAGGAAACAGGTTCTCCTGGGGAGAGCAACAGGATGCATTCGCTGACACCGTCTTCTGCCCAGCAGACATGGATATGCTGGAGATGCGACGGCACCTGGAGAAGGTTGGTGGTGCGCCCTGAACTCGCGTCGGCATAGCTGACCTCTCCAAATACAAACAAAGACAAAACAAAATCCTCCATGAAGCTGAAATGACTTGGGAAAAAACACACACAACTGCAATTTGTTGTCGACGTTCTTTCTCTCTGTGAGGAAAGAGGATGAAAAAAATACATGCAGGCAAAACGAAGACGAAAATCATGAAGTTTTAATCCCATCATCGAAAGTCTAAATACAATATAAACTTTGAAAACATGAAAGTTGTGCTTGAATGTACAATTCAAAGAGAAACGCTCTCCACAAAATGTTTGTCACTTCATGCCAGTTTCCCTGTGAAGAAGAATGAACGTCCAGCCACACAGAATGAGGCTTTAAACCTGTTACATTGGACACGTCGTGAGCGACCGACACTGAAGGCAAGAAGGAAGTGGGAGCTTTAGCTCATGGAGGGTTTTTTCCCTCTTGACACAGCAATGCTTATCAACAACGCAAATGTTTTTGGCTGTGGCAGGAAAAACTGGTATCTGATCTTTGGCTGATAAGTGACGTTTAAAAAACACACCAGCTTCAGTTCTCGTGATTTTGCACTTCATAGAAATTAACAGGGCACTCATTTTTCAAGTCAATTTACCAGTGAAGTACAAGGTTTTCTAGACACATGTTGCAGTAATTGTCTTCTTGTGTGTTAAGTATTCTCTATACAACCCAGTGATTCACTCTCTTGAAGTACTTATTATGGTTTAAAAAAAAGAAAAAAACTTCCCGTGGATAATCGGTACTTTGTTTTGATTGAAACTGGTGATTGTAAAATTAGGCTTGCAGCTGTTTGCAGGCTTAAAGTTTATCTCTGTTGCCGCTGTTTCAAAAGACTCTCTACCAAGCATGGCTGATAACCAGTTTATAGAGCATCTTCCTCCCACCCACTGATGCAACTCCAAGAAACCTGAATGTAATTTGTGATTACACTGCAATTTTGTGAAGTCACTGCAAGTCTTCAGTACTTTTTGTTTGTAGTAACTAAAAATAGACTTAAACTATTGTATCAAGATATAACAAGGAACCATAATTTAACAAATGAATCAATTAGAATTAAAGTAATTAGTTAAGATGTATGTCTCTAGGCTATATAATTAGATCTTACAGTGCTTTTCTCAATTAAATTACATGATGAGCTGCAATCAACAGAAGTTTAACGAGCACGTTTGGTAACCCTGCACACTTGTTAGTCCTGAGACAATTGACTTGAAAGTTGGAACCCAGGGTGGCGATTGAATAATTGAACATGCCCAACAATAAAAGCACAAAGGAAGTGACAGAACACAAAGGCAGAAAATCACAGTGGGGCTGTGTGGAAGGACTGCGGCCCAGACATGTTGGTTCAAACCCCAGGCGGAGATCCTTTCTCTCAGCGGAATGTGTGGTGGATAAATAAAAGCGGCCATTGTCTCTGCGCCTCTGTCTTCCTCTGATAGCGTTTGTGATGACACACAGTTACTGCCGCGGTGTGTCAGCGGCATTCCTCCGCTCATGTTGGGGAAAAGCTACTTGCAGGATTTGTTCCTCTCACCATTCTGCCGTCGGTCCAACTCAAAAAGGTGATGGAGCATTTAAAAGCTTAGTGATTCTTCTTCAAGATCTTTACCTCGATTTTTG
>JASSRZ010000072.1:13340568-13351953 GCA_032164315.1 Malacoctenus gilli | reverse complement strand
GTCGGTCCAACTCAAAAAGGTGATGGAGCATTTAAAAGCTTAGTGATTCTTCTTCAAGATCTTTACCTCGATTTTTGCTCTCAGAAAACGTCCAACATGATCTCATTTTCAGGGTTTCTGTGATTTTGGTGGAGATACTTCTGAAACACACCAAATGAATCTTTTCAGCCATAGTTTGTTGTTGCCATTGGTGGGGAAAGTGTCGTTCTCGAGAGGGCGCTTTGTTTTTTGCACTCAGTTACACAAGAGAACCGTTTCATGTTGCCTTATAGTTGTTTTTGTGAACTTATTAAACTCTTTTGTCTGTGAGGTGGTCTTGTGACGAGACCTCAATAAATATTGGATGTGTGATGACTTCTGCTCGGTTATGCTAACATGTTTGAGGCCCATTTATGTTGAATTTACATACAGTATTGTGACTGTCTTGTTTTTAATCCTTGATTTATGTATTCGTCAGATCAGTATAAAAGTTGGTGGAAAAGTGTCTTGCTTTGCAATCAAATGCCTCTCGTTCAGCAAGCAAAGTGCATGCCGAAACTGGACTTTTGCGAGGGTCTTTTTGTGGCTGTATGTATGCGACATACGTTGTGAGTTTAGCTGCAGACCAGTGACAGTGAAAGCTGCAGCAGATGATTCAGCTGACAAAACTTTCAGTGACCCTTTGTAACCTTTGTGGAAGCATCTGGATTTACTGTGTTTTCCAGTCATTTATTCAGCGTTTTTTTTCCTCCTCCGGTCACTGACCTGCACCTGAGATTATTTCCTCAGACTGCTTTAGAGCTTTTCTAGCCGTCCTCCAGTCGATACGGTACAAACTCTCAATCAACAAATCAGATGTCAGATCGAAACAACGTAAAGAATTTGAAAAAAATCTCGCTTGCAAGGGGACGAGGTAAGAAAGAATAGAGCACAGCTCCTACTTCACTTCTCCAAAAACACTCTCTCGCCCCTCTGTCTCTAATAAACACACCCAGCATCCCTCCATTCCTCCCCACTGGGACCAGTGATGGAGCAGTGCTCCCTCCCAATGAGACAGCTCTCGCCCAGGCTGCTTAAATGCTGTGTGTGTTATTTAACTGACCCTGGCCTCTCAGCAGAGGCCCTCGGGAACACGCACTCGTGTGCAGAGCCAAACGAAGGTTGTTTGCCAAATGTGATACACATTAGTGTGTTTCGAGTTCTCGACTCTTTTCACATCTTTCCAAACGGTCCAAAAACTCTTATCACATAAAAAAAACCAATGCTGAATATTCTGGAGAGGAGCTGTGTTTTGATTGCCGTGGTTTTCACAACGTACTGTGTATCAAGTACCCAGTGTCTCTACCGTGCAGAGGAATTTGTCCATGAAAAAATGCATGCATGGTATGCATACATACATGTATATAATATACATAAACACGCAGACACAATCCCACACACAAGCGCACTTCGATATCTTCCCACCCCTCGCTGCTGTTGTGCACCCCTCTTCGCCCTCCTCTGTGCCCCCCATGTCTCAGGAATGTGGGAATGATTGCCTTAATTTTATAAAGCACACGGCTTCCTTTGGTTCAATTTTCACCAACACCATAAAAAAGAAGCAGTTGTAAGGTCAGCAAGAACCCATCTGGTTTTGCCATTGCTGGGGCTTTAATGACCAGGTAATAAAAGTTCAATTTGACAGAAATTACAACAGATGTTTCGGGCTGTAAGCCTCAGACAGAGTTGGTTCCACAGCGGGATGAAACCTCAGCCTGCGGGAGCCGCCCACAGGTCTGAGATACTGTATGAAACTGACGAATGTTTGTGTAGCACGGGACCCTGCATTAAAGCATAACACCGACAGACCCCGTAGCGGACGTCTTTACTCGCAAACAGAAGTTTGTATCACTGTTTCGCTGGGTCGAAGAAGCATAAACTATTTTGATGACGGCCTCAAACTTTCAATAAACTCTCAGGTGGGTGTAGATAAAAATATCAACCGAGAACATGTCAAGGCAACCAAACAAAAGTAAATGCTTTGTTTGTGTCGAGCAGTTGATGATTCAGCTCAGGTAATCAGTGAGTCTGTGGTGTGTTTCAGGGTTGTATTGTGCAATGCTGCTCATGGTGGTTTGCTCCTGTCTGTACATATAATAAACAATGGTTGGTTGTTTCATTGCACATATGGTTTTATGAGGTTTCATTTTCGTCTTTTTCCAAAGTGAAAAGTGATCATTTTCCGCCATTGTAACTGAAAGACCTTTGCATTATAGAAAAATAATAACTCAATTAATTTAGAAAAATAAAAGATGAAATAACCATTTTTCCATCGATCCTTTTGAGTATTTCAAAAGCTTTTTGAGAACTCCTAAAAATGAAAGTTTGGAGTTGCATTTGAGTTTTATTTCAGGTAAAACCAAAATTTGAAGACATGTTCTCTCCCCAAAAATTTGCTGTTGTGTCACTATCAATGTAATTCACAACTATCAGTTAGTCTCCCCATTTCCCCGATATTATGTCCTATTGATACAAACTTTAATTTTCAGGTTTTCGTACAATAGTGTCAATCGTTCTACAAAGTTGACTGAGTTTCAATCAATGCGTCATTAAAACTCTGTGTGACTGAATCTCTGGATCATCCGCGTTCCCTTGTGAGGGAAGTACAACTCATCCTCTGCGCCGGCGTTTTGTTCGTGGGAAAGTGTTTGTTTGGTCGAGAGTTTTTCTCACCGAACGCAGCTACTGTAGCACAGAGCATAAAACTGAAAGGAATGTCTCGGCGGACATGTCAAATTGAACGTCCTCGGGGCAGGTATTCATTTTACTCCTCTTGTGTTTTCCCATGTGTACAAACACACCTGCTGCAGTGTCAACCTGTGTGAAAATAGCTTGCGTTTCAGCTGCGTGTATTACATGTGAGTCAAGACAGATTCCAGACTTTCATTGGCTTTTAACGCCATTAATTGTGCTAAAAACTCTCTGAGACCAACTGAGAGCAACTGCCAGGGGGAAAAAAAAAACTACAAACTCGGAAGAAAACCAAACTACAAATATGTCTGAAAATGCAGGCCGAGTTCAAGTGTGAGCTGAGCTGATTGACACTTCTTCTTACTTATGGGGATTTATAATTCCCCCTTGATTGCAAATAAAGCAAAACCTCAGCCGGTCTCACACTTTCACATGATGGATGATCTCCTGAGAGAATTCCTCAGCCTTTATGAAACCCTCCACCCCGCACCCAGAACAGACACACAAAAACACACTTTCAACTCCTCCGTTTCCTGAGCGCAGGCTCAGAGGTGAGACGGACCCGTTCACATGTGCCGTTTTAAATTCCCACGACGGCAAAGAAAGCATCAGACTTTCGGATCCGTGCTTGAAAGCGGAGGGGTTCAAACCGCCCCCCCTCCTCCTTTCTTTCTCTGACAAAGAAGAGGCGTGTTGAGAGTATTGTGTTTCGGTTTTGTCCATGTGACTCCAGGAATGGTGTGAAATACTTTCACAACAACACGACCCATTGTTTTGAGTTCTTTTTTTTTTTTTTTTTACAAGAAATTATTTTTCTTCCAGATTCTTTGAATCACTGGAGGTGACTGAGAAGTGACAATGCGGAGTAATCACACACCACCGGTTGTTTCCCCGAAGTAATGATTTATTGAGGAACGCGTGGGGGGGCAGAAGACTCTGAGCATCCAAACTGTTGTACTCATCAATGAAGTACAACAAACATTGTTCAATAGAGCATATTCTTCCTTTTCTAACTTTATCCTCTCTGACAGGTCCATCCACCATTTAAACAAGCCAAAGAAATGCCATTTTGGATCATTGAATGACTCAAATGACTCAAAGATTCTTCACCCTTTCTGTACATTTCATCCCAGTCCACCAAGAACCTTTTGATGTATGTTTGTAACTGACAAACAGACACACAAACCAACCTAGCCTCCTCTAAGCAGCAACAGCAGCATGGAGTTTGTTAACGTATTCATGCATCAGATATGAGGTGACGAGAAACATTTCTAACGTACAAGTCATCCCTTGTTGTGATGTTTCCTTTTGTGATGCGCTGACTTTCTCATAAGCTCAAATACTGCTCATTTGACCCCTGTGCTCACACTGGGAGGGAAGCTCCGATAACAATACAGGGAAGAAATAAGTATCAAGTTTGAATTTATTTCCTTTTTAAAAAAAACAATCAACAAAACAACTCAACTTTCAATTTACAAAACTGACAGTAGACAGAAAGGCAGGTATATCCTGAACAGGTTGCTGTCCATCACTGACACTTTCGTTCGCAAACGAACTACGGACTGGTGCAGAGAATTGTTAAAACATTGTGGGATGAAGGGTAATATGTAGAAGGCTGCTCCAAATGTAATGACGAAGGAAGAGGAAAAGCTTCTGAAATACTAAACGAGACGTTTTTTTCCCCCTCCTTATACGTAAAAGTCATGTTGGTTTCAGGAGGGGAAAAAAATCAAAAAAGAGCTGAGTCACCACCCAAAATGCTGAACGTGGAAAGAGTAGCAATGGGAACTGGAAACTGGGTAAAGTAATCAACACAAGCACACAGAAGTATTTGCACTGTAAATAAACAACATATAAACAGCGGGATTATAGCATGTTGGCCATGTTGACCAGAAACGATACATGCAGTTGTTTGGCTCCAGAGACACTAATCCATAACCGTATCCAATCGCGTGTGATTCATGAGCTCTGTGGTGGCTCAGCAGTGGAAAGCTCCTCTGCACTGAGAAGAAACGTTCATTAGTAAAGTTACATCACAAAGTAAAAACTGAGGGTGGTTTGCATACTTTAATATCACCAAACACGTATCTCACAAATATTCTATTACACGTTTTACGGTTTTTATTATTGCTCCGAAGCGAATTCACCTCGTGGCAGTTCGGAGCCGACAAAAGGACGAGTCCTTCGTTTGTTCTCATCTTACTCATCACATCATAATACGACGTGAAACGCTGCCAAGCGCAATCACTTCGCATCTGCTTGAAAAAAAAAAAAAAACAGAGAAGAAGTTCTGGCGACAGTACCAACGGCCTGTCGTTTACTGCTGTTGTGGCAACCCAGCAGAACAAAGCAATCAGCGGAGGGGATTTCCTATATGCAGCACACAATGCAGCGTCGACAACAAACATCTCACGGGAGCGTCGGCACGAAGACAGAAAAGAAAACTGCTGAAATGTTGAGAAAAGTATAAATTACATTTCCAATTTATTATTGTTGCTCTTCCAAATTAAGTGGTCTTCGTGATCAATTACCCAGTGAGGTAAAAGCAAACATTTTTGTTAGTTTGTGCATGTTTAATGATAAGTGATTCTGCGTGACCCGTGGAGTGCTGCATGATGTCATTGCTGCCTATGTTGTGCTGAATTCCCATGACTGCGAGGCTGAAGGAAGCAAGATTTCATTACATGACCTGTGTGTGCATGTCTGTGTGCGTTCTGCCCCGGTTTGGAAGGCAGGCAAATGTTTTAATCACTGTCAGGAAAAGGAAGTGAGCTGTCGGGGTCCAAGAGTAATAAGATCAGGACGGACGACAAGAAAGAATGAATGAAGGAACTGAAAAAATTAGAAATACTTGTGAAGTTATGGAGGTAGAACATTAGCAGGTCTGGGAGAATGAAGACACAAATGTCAGGCGAGATGAGAAATGGTAGAAACGGTCTTTTTGATTTTACCTGCAGCGTGTAAAAAAATCCCTGTGACAAACTCGGAGAATTCCCGCATCTGTCCTCATAAATTCACATTTTGGGAGACTTCACTTTGCCACTAAATCAAGGCAAAAATGGAGAAATGGAGGAAAAGGAAGCCGTGATAAACTGGCGCTCTCTTTTCTGGGAAGACAATACAGTCAGAAAGATGTATTGTGCTTTGTGCATGTTACTGCTGCAGCTCCAGATCTTCCTCCCTGATTCCCTGAGTTATAGAGAAGCTTCAGCCCTCCAAATCCAAAACAGATCTAGTCTTCGACAGGCAGGAAAAAACGGCAAGACTCCCCAAAAGAGCTTCGTCTTCACCAACTCGCACAGTGTTTACGTCGCTGAGCAGTTTGATGAGAGATCAAACAAAGCTGTTTTCATCCTTCTTACACAGCATCGCAGTTAACTCTGTGTCACTGTTAAAAAGTCACCTATGAGCAGGCGTGTCTTTAAATTGATTATTGGTACAGAGTCTGAACGGGACAAATTGCAGGGTTAGTCTACCCATCTGTTTGATGGGAGAGTTCATTGATTTGTTCTTTATCAAATGTGGGAGGACGATTTTCTCCTCTTGACCTCTGACCTCTCTGTCTCGTCACAAACTCACGCACAGTTGTAGAATTGACGGCTGAAAATCAATCGACTTAGAAGCAATAGCTGATGGCAAGCAAATGGATAGTTGAGTTATTTTTGTTTTCATGTAATTTAACTCTGTTCTAGTAACTGTATGACACACAAAAATAAAGGTAGCGCAATATATGTCCTTAAGTTGTGTATTCTCCTGACTTTCTTATATCTGATTTGCTCCAATCAAGTAAAGATGTGCAGCACTAAAGTAAGCTATTTGAGACTGTTCATGCATCACATTGATTATTGAGACTCTCCTCCTCCTGCAGTGGACAGAAGTTTAGTGAAATAGTAACATGACTGCTTTGAATGGAGCAACAGCTTTGTCGCTGCAAGTGCCAATGCAAATGGTCTGCTTGGCGAGCAGGACAGGGAGACGCAGCAGTGTACTGAGCTCAGTTTACATTCAACAAAAGTAACAATATAAGGTAAAATCTTGACAAAAACAACTGCAACTTTACAAGTTTCACAACTGTAATCTTGTTTCTGTGACTTTTTTGTGGTATTATCTGAGTTCATAAACGCAACTTGTGCATACAAGCATTTGTAGATATGATCTTCATCCTGTCTGGATTGGAGGTTTTACCTTTGACTTTTGGAGAAGCACTTGTGTGGCCGCTGAATAACCTCCGTCACCTTTTCACCCTCACGAAAGAATAAAAAGAACTTGTGTGGGAGAAAAAAAAAATTGCAAAGAGAAGATGTGATACTTGTTTGACTCCCAGAGTTACCTGCCCTGGGTGATCAGGATTGAAACTCCCTCAGGCTCGTTCTCTCTGTCTCTCTGTCTCTTTTTTTTCTCATTGTAGAATCATGAGAGAGGGAAGGGAGGGGTGAGAGCGAGGGAGGCCACAGGTGACCTTTTGGATTATCAGTTCAGTGCCCGGGGTGATTGTGTGAGGGAGAAAGAGGGCGTAAGGGAGCGGAGACGCAGGAACGGGCTCGGGTGAAGCGAAAGGTGTGGAGGGGGAAAAAAAAAAGAGAGAGAAGCGGTGTGTTCATTTCCTCTCCTCTCTGCTTGGTGGCTGGAGGCAGTGGATTTTCACCAAAGCTTCACCTCGTTGCACATTGTCTTGTCAGTGCAAAGTGTGTGAAAACTCCACCCACAACAAGCTGAAGGCAGAGAGAGGAAGGAGAGCGAGGAAGTCTAAGTTAACACTCAGACGTTTTACTCGAAGGCGCTAAAATCTGCAGTGGGCTACAGCAAATGAATGAAGAATATGCAGCTTGTGTATAAAAACACAGTGGGGCCTTTCCAAAAAATATAAGAATTAATTGTTGAAAAAATTCTGTGATTTATTACTGTTCAGATAGAAGAACAGGTAGAAACATACAGGTATTTCCTAAGGCACACCGCAAACTAAATTCTGCATATGAGTGTTTTATCGAGTATGTTTCTAACATCACAGGCTGGCGATTCAACATCAGCCGGAGTACCAATGAGCAAGACACCGAAGCACCTCAAGTTGCTCCCCATGATGTGCGAGCACCTTGCGTGACAGCCATCAAAACTGATGTGTGAGTGTTTAAAGAAATGTGTGAGCGTGACTGATCACGTAAAGTGCATCGAGGCTGCTACAGCAGCATATTGTGGCTTGTACTTGAAGCTCCTACATGAGGAAGTTTAACAACAGCAAATGAGCTGAACTCCTGCTGTTTTATGCCATAAACCATCATTTAATTTAAACACTCGTGCCTGCAGTTTGGCCACAAATACTCCAGACTGCAACTGAAGGCTGCATCATCTGTGTGTTTTACAGGCTTCACCATATACGGTACAGATTACATGTTAGTGTTTGATGAAAAGGCCGTTTTAATTTAAATCTTCCTGACAGTGACAGTAAAAGTGTCAGAGTGGAATAAAACAAAAGATGTGTGCACATGAAGTGGACTCTGTGTCCCTGTTTTCATGAGTTTCCTTGCCAAGAAGTTGGTTTTTTTACCTTAATTACCCTCCAGTGGTCCTCTGGTTCACTCTCATGAGGAACATTGGTATTCAAAAATACCCATTTATTGTGTATGATTTGTTTTAAAGTGATTTGCTGTAAGTAACTCATTTAAAACGGCAAGTAAGGTGTTTTTATGCAGCTTGCTGACATTTAGTAGCGTGTAAGTACCTAACATCGAATTCACTTACACTTTGATTCAGTTTAAAAGAGTTTCCTGGTCATTTTTGCGAAAAAACTTTAATGAAAATCTTTCCGATTGGGGTTATTTTTCAGTCTAGAAACCACCAACAAATTCGCCCCAGTCGCTGTTGAAAGGTTCCAAATTTATTGAAATAAATTCCTATATGACAAATCAAACACACATGTCGTTTGACCCTCTGACTGACGATTCACTGATTTGAATTAAACGAGTTAGCGTCTAAATCATCTGCTCAAATATACATTCACTGTTCCAATGGCAGAATGATGTAAGACCCCAGCGGCCTGGACATCGACAAACATCACTGAGATGTCTTCCTTTTTTTTTTTTCAAAACTTGATACATTTTGTTTAATATGAGGATGTTGCGAATGTTTTATGGTTGTAAACTAAACATGGGTTACGGGCAGTTTGTCATCGTGTCAGTTCAAAGCTTCGGCCCACCGTGTTATTTTGTCATTTTGCGGACCACATGAAAGCCAAAACCACACCAGTCACGGCACCACAAATCCTGCAAGGACACCAGTCGGTGGCCGTAACCGAGCTCCACTTGCCAGAAATCAATCAGATTTCTTGAATTTACAATCGTTTGCATGACTTGAAGATAAGAAATTATAACTTTCGATCTCCAAATTTGCATCTTTTTGGAGGAAGTTCCCACACAAAATCCTGAAAAATTCAAAACCCGCCATCGACTCCTGGATTTCATAAATGCTTGGCTGCTTCACTCTATCTCCTCCCTTACTTTACTGTCTTTCTTTTATTTTGAAGCGGCCTTCTTCCGTGATTGTTCTGCTTTCCGTTGGTCTTCCTAAAGAGAAAAAGTGTTATTGGAGCCATCGATGCCCCGTGAGCTGTGCCGTGAATCTACAGAGCGATGAGGCCGATGTGTTTATGGTCCCGTCTGCGAGCAGTTGACAGGCGGAGGAACGCCACACACAACCACACCTAATTAGAACAAGACTGTTTGACTTACTGCATTACCCTGTTATTACTCAGCCTGGGTACCGAAGGACGCGAGGCTTGGTTTTAATAACTCAGCACACAAGTGAGGGGAAAAACTTTCAGGCAATCAAAGTCAGACAAGCATTTATGGTCACGGCTGCTGCATTCCGCTTTTCCTTGGCCGCTGGTCCACCGACAACCCCGGGAACGCGATCGACCCGGGCGTGACGGACGAATGGATGAAAAGCAGGTTAAATAACGCTCGTTAACAAAACGACAGATCTCATGAGTGCGCACACAGCAGTCCAGATGGAGCGTATCAATTATTAATAACCACCCAACGTCCTCCTAAAGATTCAACGACCTCATTAATAATTCACACATCTGATCAAGAGTCCGTTCTCGATTTAATTATCTCGTGAGTAACCAGGCTTTTAAAAGGGTGCTGTTCTTACTCTTAAGGTGATCACTGTATTGATAAACCACCAGGATGGAACGTGAGCCAAACGTCTCAGGAGATCATCTGATGGATGCTGAGAGGGTTGCGGGGTTTTTTTTCTACTTCCCCGCCATGACAGACCATCCACTCTGACCATCCCCCCGGTTTCAGGCCTGGTGAGGTCTAGTCTTTCCACCATCGAGCTCTGAAGATGGAAAGGAAAAGCGTGTCTTGCAATTTAAAGCTAAAATAAACAGTGATCCAGACAAAAACTTTGAATTCAGCTAAAAAAAACGTGACATATTTGAAGCAGCAGAAGCTGAGAAAGGCCTCTGGTTTTTATTTCATTGCTGGGCAGCCTCAGGTTGTCTTTTCTCATCACACCTGGCATGATTTCGCCCTCTGTTTTCACTCTTCCATCACTGCATTGTTCAAGTTAATATCACTGCCACACTGAGATGGTGGTGAAGCTGCGATTTCAACAGGTTTTGAGTGGTTTCGGGGGCTCCACACAGGGACGGAGGAACAGCCAGCATTAACGCGGACTCTCTGGAGCAGCGGTGATAAAAGCTTTAGAGAATATTGCTTGTTTCTGGCAGGACGGTTTGTGATTATGGGGCGTTTGGGATCCATAAAAGCAGCCGGCTGCAGGCTTGTCTGCATGTCTCAATGTGTGAATCATGTTTTCTGCTTCTGAACGCAGCTTGAGCTCCGCTGTATGGCCTCAATTTGTGTGAGATGTTTCTGGTAGTCTCCGTCTCTATCATCCGCTTCAGATGGTGTCAGGAGAGCGCAGGAACTCGCGGCTCCAGGCTCGTTTTTCTGTTCACTTCAAACTGAATGTGTGACATATGGCCTCCTCCACCACACCTGCAGGACATCAGCGCTATTTTTGTGAGTTTTTTGTTTAATGTTTAACTTCAACAGCCCGTCAACAGTCAAGAAACCTCAGTTGGTTCCCAAAATTTGGGTATGATAGACTTCTAGTTTTTTTTACATGTTTTATGACCCAAAGAAAAATCTCACCAACAGTTTCTTTCCTTGGACATCCAAACAACTATTAAAAGACGGGGCCATCACAACATTAATTCAACAAAATTCAAGGGAAACAAGGGAAATGATACTTTTTGATTTTAATTGTCTGTTTTTTGCTCTCCAAATATTTCCCAGCCAAAGTTTTTAATAGAAAATAATGAATTAAATTATTTAGAAAGCTTGAAAGCTTTTCTGTCTGAATCATCTTGCAATTTGTTGTTAGAAAGGGTCCACATTTTATTTTACAATAGTCCTCGAATTTTTGGAGTTAGTATTTGTGTGAGTTTTGTTTAATTTCATAGTTTAGTGTCCCTAAAATGTCGTTTTTCGTGTCCATCTGCTGCCCATCGGTGAGGAATGCCTCACTGCTCCTCTGCTCTTTGTGAGCTTTGCACTTCATATCAAGATTGAAGCTCTAAACAGCTGCTGCTTCGCTCTCTCTCTCTCTCTCTCTCTCTCTCTCTCTCTCTCTGTCTCTCTCTCTCTCTCTCTCTCTCTCTCTCTCTCTCTC
>JASSRZ010000072.1:13300475-13340468 GCA_032164315.1 Malacoctenus gilli | reverse complement strand
TCTCTCTCTCTCTCTCTCTCTCTCTCTCTCTCTCTCTCTCTCTCTCTCTCTCTCTCTCTTTCTCTCTCTCTCTCTGTGATGTAGCTGAGAAACCTGAGCTGCACTATTGATCAGACTTCCAGGTTGTTAGCCAGCAGCCTGATGTCTCCACATTCACTTTATGACCCTCTGCTAAAAGAAGTGGGGGTGTGATGAATGATAGATTAAAAGAAAAAAAAAAGATGAATTTCATCGGACAAGAGGAAGTGCTTCCATTGTTAAAATTGCTCATTGCTGTTAACTTGTTTATCCATCTTTTTGAAGGCACTATGCTCTTTTTATGATTTATACTTCTTCATTACGCCCTAATTACAACTTGAACATGGAATTTACGCCGAAGGCTTCGACTAATTCTGCGGAAAGAGGCAGACCTTGTTTTCTTACTGTCACTTTGAATGCTGGCGCACGTTGATACGCCTCGCTTGAGACAAACCAGGCTAACGTGGATTTATTATTTCATACTTTAATGATTATCTGGCTCGCTGTGCTCAACATAATTTCACTAGCTTGTCACTCCAGCCTGGAGACATGGCTGTTCAACTTGGCCTAATCCTGGCTTTGGAGCAGGAAAAAAAAAAGCCAGACCAGTGAAAAGATAGGCATGGGCCGGGTGGGGGGATGTTGAAGAAAAATATCTGAACGGCATTTTGCAAAAGCACCTCTTAAGTTAAGAAAACATGGGAGTTGAGGAGAAACAGCTGTGTGCACTGAAGCCTGGCATCCTGAGGATGAAAACACAGGCGGTTAATAATAAAAATAATAAGCCCGCTGAGTTCATAATAAAAGGAGCCTGATGAGACAATGCAGTCAAGTGAGGGGCCTCTCAGCGTATCCTGGGCTGCCCCCTGTCACCGCACCCCACTCGTCTCGCCACCACAGAAGAAGAAAGAACGTGAGGGTTTGGCGGGGGACGGCGGGCCGTAGCTGGCACCAGCCTTGGCTTCCACAACACCGGCTTTGCCACAGAAGAAGAAAGTTGGCAGAATGGGGCAGTTTTGCTCCATGGTGCCACATGTGGCTGTGGATTGTACGATGTTAATGTTGGACCGCGGCCAGTTGTTGCACTCTGAGTCTGGACTGAAGGCTTCAGTATTTAAGCGCTGGTATTTGTGTGCATGCACACGCGCGCGCGTGTGTGTGTGTGTGTGTGTCTGTCTGTCTGTCTGTGTGTGTGTGTGTGTGTGGTTTGGGTTCCCAGCTTTAGCCCAGTATGCCAGGGAAACCCCAAACCACCCAGTATTTCATCTTGTCCTCCTCCTACCTCGCTTGCTCTCTCTCTCTCGCTTTTCTTTTTAACCTTCCTGTCATCTGTCTCTCTCCCCCCCCCCTTCACTCTTTTTGCCATCTGGCCGCAGTGAACAGACCTTTGACAGAAGCGCTCACACAGCTCAGCCGTAATGACTTCTGTGGCATTAACAAGTTTTTTTTATATTCCTTATCTCACTGCAAAAAATTTTGAAGACAGTCTTGCCAAGCGGATCATTTCTGAACATTTCTAAAAGATGTTTTTTGGAAATGAGTACAAAAAACAAAATCAATCGATAACATCATGGCAGCCGAAGGTATTTGAATTTTTTTTTTTTGGCATATTCTTGATTCATCTTTCATGTCCTCGTGTGTTTTCAGCCCCTTTTTGTGTCCCGTGAGGAATCAAGCGAAGCTCCATATATGCATTGATTTATGGGAATCCAGGGAGTAGAAGTGAATGAGACAGAAGCGTATTGGGGCATAAATCATCGTCATCACAAATAACGGCGCTATCATAAAACAGCGGACAATCCTTTTGTGGAGAAAATCCGTCAGGAAAGCGAGAACTGTGAGAAAAAAGGAGCACGACCAAGGACCAAATATGACCAGTAAGCTAATACTTTTATGATTAGTCATGCCAGCTACGCTCCTTCAGATTCACCAGCCATGCCCGGCGCGCAAACTAGCCGACTGACTACATTTTTGTTTTCAGACTCTCTAAAAATAAACTTTTTACACGTGGATCAAGAAATTACATGTCAAATCCAGAAGCATGCTTGTAGTTTTAAAGATGGTAAATGAAGGTGCAACAAATTGAAATCTCAACAATGTCAAAAAAAGCAAACCTTTTTTAAGCAGAAAATACTCAGTGAAAGAGTGGCAGGAGTTGGTCAAGGAAGTGCAAAATAAATTCATCTGCGCACGCACACACACACGCGCGCGCGCGCACACACACACACACGCTCGCAATTGTTAGGCTGGTATCTGTTTCATTGTATAGTGGCCTCCAGCCAGCTGGTTTGTAATCACTCGGCGAGTGTGGCGGGGAGGCGTTAGTTGGTTAATGCTGTTTACAGTTCCTCGGGGCGAATCCAGAGTCTCAGGTACCAACACGGTGGTTTATTCACAAGCAATTTCTCCAGCCGAGCGTTTTTTCTCTCGAGTGCGGAAGGTAAAACCTTTAGTCTCTTGGAGGCGACGCTTAACTCCTTTACAGGTTATTGGACAAATTAACAGTTTCTTGTGGAGATAAACAACTTTTTCGGATCGGTTCCTTAAACTTTTGCTCCCTCGTCCTGTATTTAATGCAGATTAAATACCGTTATCCGGAATTTTAGCGTTCAAAACACTATACTTTACAAAATGATGCCCAATCCTTTTGTGGCCAGACAAATCCAGACCTTCACAGACCTACTGGGTCAAATTACTTTGACCAGAGCCAAACTGTCAACTCAGTGTAATTCATCAAAATGATAGATGTGTGAAATACAACAATCTCTTCTCACATTTACTGTTTGTTGAAGTCTTTAACCTGTACAAGGTGCTGCATCAGCACACTTTGGTGCAATTCCTCCACAACATAACATGGACCTGTGATGTTGTTTCAGGGTATGAAAACACATCCTGGTGCTCTTGGTGCGTCTGATCGTCTGGCTGCGACGTGTGATGTCAGTGTTTTGAGATCTTAGACCCGAAATCTGCCTTTCCGTTCTTCCCCTTTCTGCTCCTTCATCCCCTTTTCCCCTTCCTCGACTATGGTTCATGTGTTGCTGATTACCCCAAAGTCCGCGTCTGGACCCGGCGCTTCCACTGTTTCCATTCATATGGTTTGGAGCACAACGGCTCCCTCTCTGGAAATCCCCCCACACACTCCCACCTTAAAGCACCCAGCACCCACATGGCTCTGTATAGGTACATGATGCTTGTGGTTCGTGTGTATGTGAGCACGTATCCATTCCCAAATGTGAACACATGCAAACATAAACCCATGCACCCCCGTCCACACACAAGTGCATGCACATGACCCCCCCACCCCCACCCCGACTCCCACCCCCACCCTCCACCCCCTTCATTGCGGTCCTTTTGATTGACAGTGCCTGCTCCTGCAAGGGATTATAGTGGAAAATGGGGGGTAGAGGGGGACGGGGGTCCAGGGAGGGGTGATAGGGTTTGAGGCTGGGGTGAGGGAGAGTGAGAAAGAGGGCTGAGGATTAGGCCCACTGAGCTTCATTAACCTGAGTGTTTACACAAGCTGATCTCTCGCAATGAGACCCTTTTCCTTCCCACAAGTGTCCCCTTCAAGAATCCTGCTGCCCCTTCCTCCATCCCCTCAGTCAACTGAAGCAGTCAAGCAATGCACACTGCATGCAACTCAGGCATGCAGTGCACCGTGATAAGACCCAGCACAGAAGAAAATGTGGCTGTTAAGTCGACTTGATATAAAAGTAAAAATCAAAATGTGTTTTTTCCTTGCAAATATCCAATATATGCAGGGTTTTGTTTGGAGTTGATTGTAGTTCCCACTTCAATTTCCATGAAAACAAGATGATTTTGACAATGTTTTGCGATCGTATTTCATGCTTAGGTTTGTAGAAAGTTTTTATTACGATCTGATTCTGGAATAAATAAAAATGCCGATATGAAGAGACACAGCGTGGAAAAGCTCTGTCAAGCCTGTAAATTAAATGACTTTTAAAACTTTATTTTCTTTTCAAAGTGTCAACTCTGATTAAATATAATGCCAACTTTCAACTTATGTTATTAGACAGAGGGAAAACTATTTTTATTGTTATCATTGTGCATTAGAAACCTTGTTTGGTGCCAAGTTGCTCGATATTTATTCCAAGCAATTTTTCCCACAGCAAATCCATCATTGATTGCTTTTCTCTTGTGAAAGATTACATAAGATAAAATGGGGGAACTTGCAGACTTTTTCCTGACCTTCATCAATGGTTTCCATAAAGAATGACTCGGAGGACTTTAACTCAACGCGGAATATGTCACACTTTTGACAAAGCAGTTCCTGTTTCACCGTAGCATAATAAATCACAGCTAATTCTATAAGGCATTACAACATAATGTAAAACAAAAGTACAAAGAGGGGTAAAGAGTCAGTAAATTAGT
Source organism: Malacoctenus gilli (assembly GCA_032164315.1). NCBI lineage: Eukaryota > Metazoa > Chordata > Actinopteri > Blenniiformes > Labrisomidae > Malacoctenus > Malacoctenus gilli. The sequence continues at coordinate 13,336,058 of JASSRZ010000072.1, read as the reverse complement.
GCCAATCACAGGGCGGACTTCAAACAAACCGACTTGTGCCTTTGTTGCTTCTCTCCAAGGGCCCATTGAGCTGTTCGGTGCCGTGCCTGAGCTCTAAGGACAACACTGGGGGCTATTTGCTTCTCAGATTAAAGAGGCCGAGGGAGATAGCCAGCTGAAAGCAGCGGTAGTAGGATGACGAGCGCCAGAGGTCTCCCCCCCCCCCCCCCCAAAAGAGCAGTTAGCAGAATAGAACTGCCCATATTGTTTAGCATCTCCAGGAAAGGGTGTTTTCTCTCGGCACTGAGGTGGAAAAGTAAATTAGCGTTCACTCTGTTCCTGGCGCTGGCCTCGACAAACTGAGAATGGTGTGTTGACAGCCACAAGATTGCTCTCTTCAAAGAGCTGTAGCTAAAGGGACACGGCTCGTGCTTAAGTAAACAGAGGGAAGTCTCGAGCTCTTACTTAGACAGGCAGGCTGTGGCATGTATTTCAAAATCACCAGGACATCAAATGGGCCGGCAGATCGACTGGAAGTTGCTCTGCGAGAGGCACTTCTTTGGCGACATCTGCCATGTGGGTCTAATTTTTCACCTCGAATGATTGTGAGCGCCATGGAGGTTCATCGTGAGGTCCGTGCCTGCTTGACAGGATGCTAATTCTGGAGACAGAAAAAAAAAGAGAGGAAAAAGAGAGGGTGAAGCTGGAGACGGAGGGAGACAGACAGAAAGCCGACAGGAGTGCCAAATCACGACTGCTCAGGACCAGCCGTCTACACAATCTCTGACAGGAAAAGGGGAATGTTGGGGGGGGGGGGTATTGGAGAGTGGGGTGCAGTGAGGAAAAGAGAGAAATAGTTTTTGAGGAGACATCTGGGTTTGATTTAGAGGGGCAGTGTGGACAAGCCAGCCTTTGCTGCTTGTTTTGACTGGGCTTTTCAGGGGGAAGTCGATGTTGTTTGTTTTTGAATGGCAAGTGGCCCGTTAATTGACGAATACAATCCACGGAGATAATGACCGGGCTCAGATGAGACACTTGGGTCGCTGTGGTGTTTATCACTTTGTGCCTTTTTTGTACAACTTGTACAGTTTGTGAGGTAGGATGATGGCGACGTGGGAGGTTAGAACAAATACAAAGAATAGATTTCTTTTTTTTTGTCTCGAATGCCAAACTTTTTCTCCAAGTCACTTCTTTGATGTGAGATGAACATGAAGTATATTAGCGGGCAGCCCCGGCTGAAAAGGGAGGCTCGGAAAGCCACAGGAATTCATGGGTTAGATGCTGAAATAGATGTCACCGAGGAGGAATAGGAAAAGAATGGAAATAAAAGGGAATAAAATAAACACAGAGGGAGGAAAAAAATGAACAGAAGAGATCTGAGGAGACATGAACAGGCAACACGTGGACACAGTTGTTTAACTGCTGTTGGACATCTGCATTTCTGGGGAGAAAAAAAGAGAGACTATTAGGAGTGAAATCGGCTGACTAAGTAAATGATGATTGTTCCAGCCTGAAGACGAGGGCAAAGCGTTTCAAGCACCCGCACAGCAAAAAGCCGGGGTTCAGACGGCCTCTCTGTCACTTCTCTGCAGACGTATTGAGTGTGAGAGGAACCTCATGGCACAGCGTCCTGCACCGCTGAATATGAATAAACCATCAAGTGCAGAGACTCCAGCCAAGCCAAACTCAGCACGCAGGCATCACGGCAGAACAGGACAGGAGGCCCTGCAGCTCTGAGCTGGCAAGCGCAGCCAAACTCCTCCACCACCACCACCACCACCACCACCCTCCTCCTCCTCTTTCCTCCTCCTCCTCTTTCTCCTCCTCACAAACTCCGGTTCCCAAAGTCAATTGCCCATCAAAAAAAGATAATGGCTTTGTGAAAAAAAAACAAAAAAAACAACAGAGGAGTTACTTCATTCTGATTTTCAGTTATTGTTAGGGTGACATTAAGAGACGCTGCAGGTCAGAGCGAAGGGAGAATCATGGCGGGGGGGGGGGGGGACTGGTGGGGTTGGGAGGAGGAAACTGGAGACCCGGAGGAGGCTGCTTGTTTTCAGAGGGCTTTGAGGTTGTGATGGTGATTGGACGTGATGTCTGTTTGGTAGCTGCTGCTTCTGCTTCAAGGGCAACAGTATAAATGTCGGAGGGGTTTGGACCCGGGTCTCTGGCACGGTTAGGCAAAGTAAAACCCCGTTTGTGAGTGATGGAGTGAAGAATGATTAGGAGTGGCGTTTATTAGCCAGCGCTTTCTTGAGGTCAACCAGGTAGAACTTCCGTCTGGAGGCACATTGCTGCATATTTTATCGATCTGCAAAGAAGGCAAAATGGAATGAAGATACTTTTTGTTTTGGTAGATTACTTGTTTTTTCAATGCTTTTTGGCTGGAAATCTTGCACAGCTGTAAAGCTTGTTTCTTTTTTTTAAATGGTACCACATTTATGAGAATCATGCACGGAGCAAATCAGTCTGTTGTGTCGTTTCATTATGTTTAGATAAACATGAAATTTTATTTCCTTATCAACTGTAAAAACTCTTACATAAAAAGTATTTCAACCTCAGTAGTAACTCAACTTTTAGTTAAGTTTTAGCAACATTAAACAGTCTGAAAAACTAGATTTGACCTGTTGTTTTTTGTTTTGGTTTCGTTTGTTTTTTTGAAAAAATACAATGAAAGCTGTAGAGTTTAAATTCCTTCGCTGAAACTGCATAAAATGAGGAGTAAATTCAATAAATTTAACTGGCTGATTTACCTGTTTCCAACAAATATATATATATATATATATATGATGTAATTGCATTTAAAAAAACTAGATTTTCATTCGTTTTAACACACGCACCAACTCTCACAGTCACCTTAACACTTCATTAAGTCTCAACTGTGTTGTGTTTAATTGGTTTGGAGGTCCTGAACCTGTGGCCACCAAATCTTGGCAGCAGCAACGAAATGTGTCAGAAGGATCAGTGAAACTTTATCCTCAGGACGGGAAACCAGCTGGGAAGTGGAGAACAGGAGCGGCGGGAGGATGTTCGCTGTGCTTACCAAACAGAAACTCAAGAGGATCTTTTCCGAAGGCGGGAGGGAAGGTGTTAAACAAAGTATCGATGTCTTGACACTTCTCTTCCATCTTCAGATGTTTGTGGTTTGTTTGAGTGCCTGAACATGGTTATGGGTGTGCGATGGGGTTGTGCGAGCAGAGAAAGACGGACAACACACATATGAAGTTAGTAATGATCTCAAAGATAACGCGTGATTGTGTCAGAAGCATAATATTTTCATAACACATCTTGGCCTCGGAAAAATAGTTCACACTGGCCCGTCGCAGCCGGCACAATAAAGAGCCAGTTTTTATTTTTACAATCTGACCATTAATTCGGAGCTTTTGCCAAGTGAACGTGCTGGTGGGAAAAGGAGGAGGGCGGAATTAAAGCAGTGATTTTTAGTGTTATGTCTAGTCACTGGGAGGTCTGAAAATTTCAATTTCCTATCGCTCTGCATAGAGCAAGAGAGCGTACGTGGCAATATGTTCAACTTTAGTGCTGTTATTGTTGAATATTTCTCTCAGATGTCTGGGGTGTGTTCCGCTCCACCTACGAGACAGGAAAAATGTCTCCATTCACCAGGAAGGGTTCTACACTGCTCGAGCATTTTGTGTGCTAAATCCTGCAACAATCCACTGTTTATATCAGGACAGCTCAATTGTCAATATGTTAATTTGGTCGAATTATACTTGCCATACGGAATAACACTGATAATGAAATAAATCTCAGTAAAATGTCAGCATTACAAGCCTGCAGCCTGAATTGACACGAGCAGTTCGGCTTTCTGTATCAACAGCATCTTTCTTCGCTGCCTCGCTGTCAGGTTTGTGATTTATTCTGATAATTAGGCAATCAGTTGTTACAGAGCTAAAACAGACAACTGCAGGTGAGACCTGTGGCTGTCATTATCCCATCAACCCATCAGTCACACGGAAGCACCGCCCTGTGGGGAATATTTGCCAATAGGCATGCAGGTGAACCTTTAAATCAGCTTTAATTGGGCTGCTGAGTAACAAGCAGGCTTGAAAGGTGTGGGAAAGTGAGACTGCTGCCTGTGAACTTTACTGCTTTCTGCACGACTCCCCGCAAACTGCGGAGGTGGGACGACTTTCTCCGCGCTCCCTCCTCGTCCGCGCCGATTTTTCCCTGGCACTTGTTAACTTTACAAAGCAGGAGGGAAGAAGCCAATTATTTCTTCACAAGTTTTCACTCCCCGTCTACGCAATTTAGGTCCCTCTTTATTTTTAAGAAAAAAGACAAAAATGTTATTATTTGTCCAAACTCTGAGTGAGTGAGGCGTTAAAGCATTCACCTATGGAACAGCTTCATATTAGTTTTGGCTTTTATTTGGCAGGAATACATGTACTTTGTGAGCTCATCTCCAATTATTCTCAATGTACCACATGTCAAAGAGGATGTTATCATGTTTGACAGCTATAATTTAGATTCTCTTCTGTTGCGGCGCTCCAAAACAAGTCAATTCTACTCTGGCATGAATTTTGCACTTTTTCTGTCTCATAAACAGGCATTTTCTCCAAGAACAACTCCTTTGGCATTCAAACCACTGTCAGTCTATAGACTATTAACTGTAGCTGAAAAACCCACCCGACACAGGAGCCCACTCTCCTTGGCTCTGGCCGTGGATACTTCTCTCAACTCAACACTGCAAATTTATTGACAGCTTTTAAAAAATATTTACTGCCCCACTTCCTCTCCCTGTGGGCACCTAGCCTGTAATCTCCCAACCCGTTTATTAGATCATTTGTCAGGCCTCAAGCTTTTCTTCTCTCCCTTTTTCTTTTTGTCATCATCTGCTCCTTTCACTTTCAGAAAGGAGAGTGTATGCGCTGTACATGCATGCCCAGGAAACAGACTTATGGAGGGGGAGAGAGAGAGAGAGCGAGAGAGAGAGAGAGAGAGAGAGAGAGAGAGAGAGAGAGAGAGCAATAGGCCTTGGAGATTAACTCCTTCCATGCCCTTCTTTTCCTTTTTAAAACAGAATTTACAGCTGATTAGCCTCCACTGTAAAGACAGGCCCCAGTTCACAGAAGGAACGCTGCAAAACATTTATGCAAGGCCAGACGCAAAGACCCTTATTAAAAACATGTGTTCCTCCAAAGACCCCTCAGAGAGACATCAAGGAGGGGACTGAATAAAAACTCTGCAGACGGCTCATTTTCAGCACATCACAGGGTGAACGCACCATGCCGTAAACTACAGATACTCCCCCGGAGTTGCAAAACGTACACTTTTACAATCAGTGAACATCAAACCTCAGGAAAAATGTAGAATGACCAAAAAAAGTTTTTGAAAGTAATGACAAAAAATAGTTTATGGAGGATAAAAACTTGCTCTTCTCAGGGAAAAAATGCATTACAAAAAAACACAGTCACAAACAAAGTACTTCGACTGACAACCTCTTCTGGACCTCACAACTTTCAGAAAAATCCAATTGCAGGCTATTCATTTAATCCACTGACTAAAGTATAGAGATCATAGTATGTATTTTTTTATAATCCTGAAGCAATAACTACCTCAAATCTTGTCACTTTAAGGTCACCAGACCACATAAAAACCCATAAAACCAAAACGTTTGTTGACATTTGTATGGTTTGACTGATTGAAGAACATGTTACGGGTCATTTAAAAAGCTTTAATAGGTCGGATGATTTCATCAGCTTTGGACACACTAAGACAGGTTGTCTCTCCCTTTTTGTCATTATGCTAAACTAAGCTAAGCTAATCTACTGTTGGCTGTTTCTTTTCCACAAAGACATGAGAGTAATATAACTATTTTTCATTTAAATCCCAAGAAAGTGACTGAATATATTCTCTGAACTGCCAGAGAACTTTTTATGGAAGCTGAGCGCTCAGGTTAATAAACTGAAAATATTAGGTACGAATGGATTCTTGGTTGGCATCCAAATTTAGCACTGAGCTCATCATGGCGGCAGCGCTCAGCATCCCCCCACTGTTTCCCCTCATGGCTTTTAAGCGAGTGAGTGTGTGTGTGGGCGAAAAAAGTGAGAAAGGGCACCAGACGGTGAAAGTGAGAGTATAACAAAAAAAAAAAGAAAAGAAAAAGAAGTGTGAGCGAATTTTGTTATTGCTGAAGACGTGTACGGTGAGGCGGCGGCTGGCGGGGACACCCAGACCCTTCGCTGCCATTTCTGCCAGGTCTCAGCTGCTACTTGTGCTTAGTCTTCACCATGTTGCCCACAGAGTACACAAGGCAGCCACAGGTATGTCCCCATCACCCCAGGCCACACCAGTCACAGCCAGGACGCTGTCAGAACCTCTCGGGTGCCCCGTCAAGTTAATGAGTTGTGACCGGCTCTGTGCTGCGAGCACACAAGCAATTGTTCCATTCATATACCCTCCATTGATGTATGGAGTCTTTTCTTACCCTGTCGCAGCCATCATGCAGGGGACCCCCAAATCATGTGTGCTTGTGTGTCACATGGTCGTCTGGCTGTAAGGATCCTGAACGCATGCTCTACGCGTACGAGCCGTGTGTGCGTGTATGTATCCATTTATCTGCTGGTGGGTTTGCGTCTGCGGGTGTTCAGTCTGGTTGGCCACAGTGGAAAAGATAATCATAAACTGGCGGGCTGATGGTAAAAATACGTCCAGGTGGGCCCGCCGGCTGCGTGCTGGTGCGTGGGTCTGCGCCGCCGCTCGTCGCAGTGCCTTGTGAAGTTTGTGGTAAATAAAATGTTGAGCTGCACACTTCACTGCAGCCAGTGGATTAAAACTGTCTCACAGTCAGACTGGTGCATAAAGGAAAAAATGGTGCGCAATTATCGGCTGGAAGAGTCGCGCCGACATCAGGCAGACTTTTCTTCATCACTCATTGCCTGGTTGGTGGAGCGTTGCGGGCCAGAGCTGACTCATCAGCTATGAGCCCAACTCCAACTTCAATCATCTTAGTTATTAAAAAAAGAACTGTTGTCTTTTAATTTGAGTCTGATCAGAAACTATGAAAATAAACAGAAATCTGTTAACGTTCCCTGTTTAGGACCTCATGCCAGACAACTTGGGGTCAAATACGGCAAGAAGACATCAGCTGCAGTTTGGGGCAAAAACACAAGTGGGGCGATAATACCGCTCACACCAAGAGGATAGAAAAATTAGTTACAGGCTTCGAATCCAACTGACATAATTTTAGCAACGTGAGTTTCAACATAAACAGAGAAAGGAATGAGAAAATAATTGTGGTCGAATGGTGTGTGTGGTAGCCCGGTTCAGCCTTCATGTTGGATGTGCTGCGCTTTTTCCAGAGTTTTGGATTTCTCATTATATGTTCGGTACATGAACTTGCGTATGGCTCGATGCACGGTGCGAGAGTTGACTGAGTACACCAGCGATCCCTGTTCAACCTGAAATCACAAATAAAATATTGATTCATACAGCAGCCCCTTTTTTTATTGGGGGAAACATTGTGGTGAAAGCAGCATTTCACCGTTAAATTCTTGATGTAGGTTAAACTTTGTGCATGTGGTCGTGTGTCAAATTCTCGACTGCGGCAGGAAAATATAACGTCTCAACGACAGCTTCTTTATTAAATAAGTCCTTTATGGATTATGTGATTGTGCGGTCCAGAGAGGACAAATTTTGCTTGCATTTTATTGAAATTACTTGAGGCTGCTGAGGAAGTTCAGAAAGTACATCCACTGAAAGACAAGAGTTTGTCTGGAAAAAAAGATGAAATTATTGTTAATTTGAAGGGGAAGCTACTTTTTCCAACTCCTCATGAGGGCATAAATATTGTTAATGGCCTCACGTGACTATAAAAGGAAATCTCCCCTCCTGTTTATAAGTTTTGGTCAACCAAGCAAAACAAAAAAATCCTACGAGATCATTATGATGTGTTTTTAACTGGGTTACTTTTCTTGAGTGAACATATAATAAATTATTTCCAGTGGCAAGTGACCCTAAAAAGATATAATTTTCAGCAGACCCCCTGCGTGATGGTATTTCCTCTCAGTATTTCGATTCTTGCCCTTGTCCACAATTGATTTAAGGTGAGCCAGAGAGAAATACTCCATGATAAATCTGAGTAAATAGCCCACTTCTCTGCTCCAAAAAAACCTTCCTTCCAGTGCCGTCGAGCAGGACTTTTGGGACTGGGCTGCTTGGGGTTTTCCTCCATCTGAGAGCTTCAGTTCGGCTGGCTGCAGGGCGAAGGGTCCGGCTCTATCAAGCAGGGCCAACGTAAACACAGCAATTCCTCCCCAATTAGAAACGCTAAATGCATTGGACTCGGTGCAATACCAGGGCCGGACTGTGCAATTAATGCTGCCTTAGTCCCTCCACTGGCTGCTTTGGATGACTGGGATGGTTACGATGTATACAGTTTCAGTTCAAGGCCAGCCATTGGAAGTCTGATTGGGCAGGTTGGACTCATCATGGAAGTATAAACATGAGGTTGGATGAGCTCTTGGTGGTTGGGGTTTTCTTTGGGTCAGCCGTGCTGGGTAGCACACCAAGATATGTGTGGTAGGGAGGTCAATCAGAGGAGGGGATTTGGGGAAGAGGAAGCCGCATTTCAGCTGCGCAAATTCTTCAGATTCAAATGTTCAAGAGGACAGAAAAAAATGTGACTATTACTCTGAAGGCCTGTATATCATCTCACTGAGGTAGAAAAAAGGTTTGCCTTATTTCAAGCTGGTTTCAAATTGCTGTGATACATTATTTTTTTACGGTACAGAGTTTGAATGCATCAAGATGAAATCAATTATCCATGACTTCCGGCAAAGCTATTGTCCCTTTAAATTGTTGCAAGACATATTTAGGCTATTAACATCCATATTCTCAATGTCTTCTTCAATAATTGTTCCATTCACAATAATTTTGAGGAATGTGAATTTTGGCATTTATTAAAATAAAGTATTTTTCACACTGGATATGTGTATGTTTAGACCACTACATCCTGATTGCTGAAAAAAACACTTAAACATTGCTAAAACTTTGCAAGTATTTAAAAGAAAAAACACCTAAACTACTCTCTCCACATTCAGGATGAAATCACTTTATTTAAAAGATGTAAAGTTTCTCGTCTTTAAATGTGTCAGACACAAACAGCCGTTCTAAAATAGAGAAAAGAACCAAGTCTGCATCGGTTTTGCAGTTCTGAAAACAGCAAAACATGCAAGACAAGGACAGAGGATCATTGTTCTAGTCGTCTTTTGTCCTGTGCCTATTGTGCATTGTGTGTTCCCGAGGTGTTGGTTTGCACAATCAGCCTGGGGCGCTGTACCCTCTCTAAGATAGTTTGCTAACAGAGCTTTCACTCCATTGCCTTTAATGAAAATCCATACTAAACATTTAGCGCTGTGTGAGAAAGGGGGGAAATTCAATAAGACACATAACGCAATTTATAAATTACAGGAAGAACCAATCGAACCTACAGGCAAAATGGAGAAATGTTTCATTGTGTTTTATTTCGTTCGTTTTGCAACATTTCGAGACCACATGCGGCTTCCTGTGTGTGGCGACTGTAAGGAGGCTGAACTCGGTTTTCTCAGCCAAAATGAAGTTCAATGCTGTGTTTTCACTCTGTCTTCTTTTCCACACAGATTATCAGTCATGCCGCCAGCGTTGTCTCCACTGAGGTATTCCCCAAACTAATGGTCGCTCTTGGACAGCACCATCGATAGTAAACTAATCTGCAGCCTGCAAGGCACAGGAAACAGATCTCATTAGCCCTCATTGAACTATCTTCCAAGGAAACTTTCATCTTTAGACCACTCTGACAACAGGCCTGAAAGCCAGACTAATGTCACTTACTAGTTCTGGGTATAATGGCTGACTGAAACTGTCTAATAGATGGATGAGCAGTAGAAGAGTAAAGTAATCTGCGTGATGTTGTTTTTCACAGTTACATGCATGTCTGCAGGAGTGTATTGTCAAAAGGGGCTCAGCGTTTATTGCATTGAAGTTCCACAACAACAATATTCTTTTTTTGTTTTATAATTCTTGTAATTTGTAAAACTTGTTTTTACTTGTGTAGATTTTTTTATTTTAGAAATGCAGTGTTTTTTATAAAAAAAATTATTATTCTCATTAATGTAGCTAAGATTCACAGAAAACAAAAATAAAAGATAACGATAAGAAATATCTATTTCTTTTTCTTGAAAGTTGATTCTTAACTGAACCTTTTTCTTCTGTAACTATTCAATATTCTGACGATAAAAGATGGACTTTAACCTGACTGATATTTGGAGTGATGCTTCCACACTGTGGCTGCATCCTCAAAACACAACGTGAACATTTACTCATTCTGCCGCTAGAGGGCGACGTCAAACCTCACCGTCATCTCGCGCGAGCTCTGAGATTCTCTCGTTGTTTGTTTACAGCGACAGAGCTTCCGGTTTGTTAGCCGCTTTTGTCCGTTTAGTCTAACTGTTTGAGTTAAACTCCTGAAAGGACAGATTTTCAAGATGGGATGTGACGGCGGAACGATTCCGAAAAGACACGAGCTGGTGAAGGGGCCAAAAAAAGTCGAGAAGGTGGGATACCTTCGTTTGTTAAAGCATTTATCTGTGTCGTCGTTAGCTGTCAGTTTGTTGCTAACATTTAGCTAATTTCATGAAATACTTGTTGATAGTTATCGGCAACATCGATTTAGAGAAAAAATTGATCGCCAAGGTCTGTAGTTTGGCGTTATTACGAAAGAGTATTGTTGGACTTTCGCTCACTGGGCAGAAGAGAAACTTTATTTCCATAAACTGAATGCTAACCCATTAATATCACCTCCGTCCGTGTACAAAGTGATTTCATGCTACAACACTCTAACTTAAGACAAGACTGTCGTTTCATTTTGGAGGTTGAAATGTGTAGGGATGTCCTGCTACATTACATTGAAATTGAAGTGCTCTCTATTTTCAACCTATTTCTGCTTGGAAGCAATTTCGAGAAATCCTAATCTGTATTTTCAAACATATGTCCTGACGATTAGAGGTAAAACGGTGTAATTTTTCTTCTGCCAGGTTGGATTATGTTCATACTGTTGAACCTTTTTAGGCTCTAAATGTGAAACTGTTAAAATAGCTAATGAATGTACACTTTGTATTCATGACGTAACTGTTTACTTATGTTCTTCAATGTCCAGGTTGATAAAAATGCTGAACTGGCAGCCAAGTGGAAGTATTGTGCCCTCAGCCAGGAGAAGCTCAGACGTCCCATCGTCGCTTGTGAACTGGGAAAGTAAGTTTGGTGTTTATCATCACTCATGGCAGCAGTCTTAGTTCCCATATCAACACTGAAACGAGAAGTGTCACAGGACACTCTCCTGACATTCTGCCCCATTTTATTCCACAGACTGTATAACAAAGATGCTATCATTGAATACCTTCTGGATAAAACTGCCGAGAGGCCCAACGCTGAGGCTGTTGTACACATCCGTGGGATCAAGGTATGATATATAATTTTCTCTCTTCAAATTGTCAGGCTTACCTTTAATTCCTTTTCCTGTGGATGGATCCCATTTGATAAATACATATTATTTGAACGAATTTATTTGTATGCAAATGACAGCCATTTGTTCATTCTGTAGGATATAAAGGAGCTCAATCTGACCGACAACCCTGAGTGGGAGGGAGAGAGAAGAACTACAAAAGGAGACCGATATGAGGATGTCCATTGCGGCATGTTCATTTGCCCTGTCGTTGGGTTGGAGATGAATGGAAAGCACAGGTACACAACATCCTCAAAACTCAGTTGAAATCATTCAAATGGTGAAACACTGAAATTTCTCATTCTGTTCAAAATATCATTTTCTTGTGGGAAATTGTGGTCATACTTAAATGTTTTTCCCCTTGGTGCCAAATCTTTTCAATCTGTTCTCAAGGTTTTGGTTTAAACTGTGCAGTAAATATTCAAATGAGATCATAGACTAACTCCAATGTTTGTTTCGTCAGGTTCTGTTACCTGCAGACTTGTGGATGTGTCTTTTCTGACAGAGCTCTGAAAGAGGTCAAGACAGAAATCTGCCACAAGGTATGTGTCTGTTGTTGTTTTTTTGTATCTTGCTGTTTGTTCACAGTCAATCTGCTGTCAGAGCGTTCTATAGTTTTCCTAATTCACGTGTTATCTGTTCTACAGTTTCCAATTATTTTAAGCAATGAAAGAATTCAAAAGATTAACAAAGATTAAAAAACAAACACATTTTTGTTTGGTTTCGTAGGCATGGTATTTCTAAGGGCAAACTGAGACAATTGGCAACAGTCACTATTGCACTTTACTTTAAATCTCTTTGCACTTTTTTGTAAGGCTTAAAGTTTTCTTCCTCTCCTCGGTGGGTTTTACTGCACTGCTTTCAGAGCAGAGCAAGAGAACAAACATATTTCCTCATTTTTAGCCTCAGTGTTTCTCTTCAAGCTGTTTCTGTCAGTAACCCATTTGGTCCCACATGGGAATCCCCCAGAAACTGGCCCATGACCTATTTTGGTAGTTGGTCGGTTAGTTATAAGTGGTTTTAAAGCTGCGGTGCCGATTTCCCATGCACAGCCTATTTTAAGTTAAGCAGAAACAGTGGCTGTTGCAGTTCCTGTTGAAATGAAATCACTCATATCTATTGTTTGACATCAGCAAAAATAGGAAGTGTTACCGAAAGTGAAGCTAAAAAGCTTCTCTTTGGAAAATTGACTTGATATATGAACTAGATGTAGATGATAAACCTGATAGACCTAACAGACAGCTGCCATGATGTCAACTGTGCAACACAACTCACTTCTGTTCCATAGCAAAACTCTGTGCTGGGTTGAATGTATTTTAATATATGGCAGTGGAATATACTCTCAAAAGTTTCTATATAAAATTTATTGATAACTCTTACATTAAAAGAAAATGTACATGTCCCAATTTTAAAACCCCCATTTAAGCTTTTCTTGACAATTCCATTCACTCACTGAATGATCATTTCAGACAATTTGAAGATTACATTTCCATATAATAAAACAAACAAAAGTGTTGCAACTTTTGCCCTTTCTCTAAGATAACATACAAATTGTAATTAGGTAAAAGATGAGAGTCAAACACAGTGTGGAATATTTTGAAGAATATTTTTTCATTTATTCCCTTTATTTGTATATACTCACTGCTTTCCAACTCCACATAAATAAAATAAACAAAATACAAAAAATATGAATGTTGAACAGTTTAAACTAGACAATATTGAAATAATATAAATATCTCTTTCTCAAGTTGTTCAATACTTTGTGACACAGTCAGTGTCTCACATGGCAGTTTTAGTCCACCGGGAAAAACACACTTAAAAAATGAAAACAACAACTTCAGCGATTTCCAGACAGGCAACAGCGCAGTCACCCTGCCCTCCTCAGTTTAGTGGTCTTCTTCTCCCACTTTGACATGGACAGCCACTGAACGAGTGCAAATAATTCGCTGCTGCTCTGTGATTGGTTCTGTGTGGCCAGTAGCCATGACGGCTCTATGGGAACAGTTGCCTGGTTCAGCACTTTGTTCCTGTGCCACTGCTCCAGACAGTCGATGGCCTCCGGAAAGGTTTGGCTCTCAAACTTATTGGCAAACATGCTGTTCCTATTGATGATCCAAGGCAGGTCTTCCACTCCATAGACACAGATATCCCGAATGTAATGCCCTGAAGAAATAACAATATATTAGTCATTTTCTTTTTGATGCGCACATTATTTTCTTTTCAGAAGTTTTACACACTTGTAAATATATCAGTTTATTTTGATATATTCAGAGAAATAAAACGCTTTGTTTTAAAGGTCACGTGAAATCTGAAAAAAAACCAGATGCATAATTTTATCAGTCTTTTCATCTTATTTTGTTGTGTAAACAGTGGGCTGTGAGTTATCTGTCTTGTAATCCTGTCTGGAGCCAGACAGTCCGACTTCAACAAGGTGAATTACACGACCAGCAGCTATCGTCTGTGAGCTCATATTCCTAAATAGGGATGAAAGTGTGAAGAATGTTGTGCTTTCTTGTGAGTGTGACAAGTCTGCGTGGGCATATTGGATAATTGTTTCAATGTTTTAAGTGAATTGAAAAGATCTCGGTGAGCACGCCCGCTCGTCGGTACTTCACCTTTACAGCCGCTGTGTGCTCGTCCCTCTTGATCCCTCCACTTGATTGCTCGGATGTCTCCCGCCCATCCTCTATCAGTTTGGCTCCCTGGAGCTCCTTCAAGCATGTAACCAGATGGAAGTTTATCAATATTATGCATCTTATATATAAAAATAGACTCAGTCCAGAGAAGCTTCTGGAAATGAACGTGACTTTTGGCAAAACTGGCCCTTTCAGCAGATCTGAATATCAAACATTTTATTTTCAGGCTTCTTGGTTGCAACGCAACATGTTGCTTAATGCATTTCGAAATGTTTCGATCTGATACTGTAGTATCACATCCATGTTTGTGTGGCAACAGAACGTCTTCATAGCAGCACACAAAAATATCCCAAAACAAACCTTGCGGAGATCAATATCAGCGACAGTTCTGTTTCGCTTGGGTCTGAGTGTTTTCTGATTTTTGAAGAAATAAAATAGTTCAAGTCATAATCGTGGGAGTAGAATCGAATCCAACATTTAAGAAATTATTGTTGCACACTTGTTCGTCACGCTGCGTTTCATTGTAAGGCCAAACCCAGACCCCAGACTGTATCACATGCAGTTTGCATGGTAAACGAAGCCTTTTTGCATTGGTTTACATTCAGTTTTCATATTCACACTGGTTGATTATTGATCATTTCATGCAGTGTAAGAACGTTTTTAAAGGCTCACCTTTGATATGGTTAAGTGTCACCCAGTAGTGTTCGTCTGGACTGAACGCGTCTTTGGACCACTCCAGGAGGTCGTGAGCGACTGAGTTATTCAGTACGAATTCAACAAAGGCCCGTGTCAGAGCATAGTAGGCGGTCCCAAAATAAACCTCCAGATTGTGCGGTGGAGGGCCTTTCCTCAGTCCCGGCCCCTTCGGCGCTACATGTGACCCTGTGATCTCCATGTGCTGTATATGCGTCCTATACCTCATAGACACTGGCTGCTTAACGCCAGGCGTCATGTTTCTGTCCCTCCACTCTTTGCTCTGCATGTATTGCACCAGCTCCAGGTTGCTCTTCACCGGGAAATCCTGTCCGCACAGATTCACCACCTTCCTCCAGCCGATCTTGGACTCGGCGAGGTCCTTCATGCAGTTCAGGTCCGCTTGCAGGCGAGAAAACCCAGCGTAGGTCACCGTCTCACTGCGGCTGGAGAGGAAGGCGTTTTCGAAGCAGCCCACAAAGTTTTTTATGGCCGTCCGATACTCCGCCGAAGCCTTTGCATCCACGTGAATGCAGTAGACGTTTTGTGGCATGTAGATGGCTCGAAACAGACGCACGAAAAGCTCCAGTTCTTTGTGAACGGTCATGATGAAAGCCAGCGGGTAGGCAGCCTCTTCAGGACTCAAAGGTGTCGTGATGAAGTGGAGATCCGTTGTTATATTAGAGCACTGCAGATCTCCATTCAAAATGTAACCCTCCACCTGCACACAGAGAAGTGGCCACTTTCAAATTTCAAGTGTTTTTCCTTAGTCTGAACTGACATTTGGGGGAAACTGTCAAAAAATTTGGTTTCACTGATCATAGATTCCCTTTTTTTTTTAAAATAGATTTTAGGGGTTTTGGTTATTTATGTTCCCACCACAGACTATTTTCTGTATTTGCCCCCTCTCAAGACCCCTGAACAGAAATATCCAGATTGTTACTAAGAATAAGACCCCTTCATATAATGAGCATAACTTGAAAAGCTGAGAAATGAATACAAACTTTTCTGTGCGTTTCGCTGCATGGACGTACAAAGTAAACATACCTGACAGTCTCGGCGGGACCACTCGACTCCTTTCTCCATGCCGGGCAGAAAAGCTTTACATTCATCGTGGAAGGATCTGCAGCTACCGGGCAGTGGGCTGTTCAGATCAGCTGGCATCGTCACTCTCAGATAGATCAGCGAGCAGACAACAATACTCATCCCAAGGCACAACAGGAAGCTGCATTTTGTCCCTTCGAGTTGGCACATAATAACCCCGTTTCCCTTCGCTGGCAGCACCTCCACAGACGAAGCTCCTGCAACAGATTCATCCAGCTTGGTTATTTGCAGAAGGGCTCGGGACCCCTGAGGGATATTAAACGGGGTTACAAATGTGGGTTGGAGCCAATTGATGAAAGGAATTTATATGAGTTTAGGGAACCAGCTATGGTCTATTTATAACTTATCAGATACGTGACAGAATCCGGGAACGGAAAACATCAGGGGTTTTTTTAATCTTCGTCCTGTAGCTCCAATTAATATCCATTATTTCTCTATATTCGGAGATCGAGAACTTATTTACAGACAACTGTCTTGCCCTCATTTGTAGGTAACATAAAAAAACCCTTTTGTTGTAATAACTCAAGGCTGTGATGTCTAGTCATGAATGCTGAATTAAATAAAACCTGTTTTTGTTCCAACTTTAATACAGAGTCCTCAATCGCCCAATAGTTTGGCTTCTCCAGCCCACAGTATATAACATGAGCAAGTATCTATAGAGAAAAACACAATCTTCATATGAAGTTGTGACTATATCAAGTATGTTGCATTATTTGTTTCTTCGCTGTATTATCTTATTGTTTATTCTACTGTCATTTGTAAAAATGCTTCGTTATAAAGGTGGAGGAATGAGGGTGGAGACACGAGTGTCCAATAATGAAAGCCATTTCGGCCTTTGCTCGCAATCAATGAGCGAACTTCAATTAATGATCTTGATACAAGATACAAGTGGCGACAGAAAGGTTTCAGACCAGAATAGTCGAGAGGTCAATAGTTCTGTGGTGATGAGTGTGTCAGACTCGTACCCTGCATTGACCGCTCTCGACTGGCTGGTATTTCAAACACAGTCGCTGGTTCGCACACATTTTGCAATATTTATAAGGAGCCTCCTGAGCTGTCCAGTAGACTTGGCTGAAGAGGCAACAGCTTCCTAACAGCCTCTCTTTTTGGGAGGAGAGTATAGATACAGTATTAGGTACTCCTGGTAAAGAAGGACCCAGAGTTTGTCTTTTTCGACCACAGTCTTCATGCAGCTCATCCAGTTTTCTTTTTCAGTTTTCCGTTGATGTCGTATTGATTGGATTTGCTCGAGTAATAAAAACCCAGCTAGGAATAACCGGAGAATGTGCGGCTAACGATGAAACATTTGAGATAACTCTTGATTATCTTCAAGATGTGTTTTTTTTCTTTTTCTCGATGAGCATTGCCCTTCTTTTAAAATGAACGATAGATAAAGAATCCCCCTGTTGGTGAAGCTCTTGGGGAAGCAGCACCGAAGATACAGATACCGGGGAGGGAGGGGGGCTGCCATGGATATGTGTCTGTTTCATAGTCTTTGTAGTCTCCCCCGTAAACAACGCAGAACAGCTCTTTCCTGAGACTGACAGTAAAATAGTAACGAGCTGCCTTTTCACTTTGTGTGTTTAGATTAACCCTTTTTCACCTTTTAAACCCTCTGTCTGATTTATCAAAGGTAAATATTTCACATTTCCTTTTTTCATTCAGCAATTATCTCCCTCTCTCTCTCTCTCTCTCTCTCTCTGTCTGTCTCCCTCCTGTTTACACTGTCTCGGTCAAGCATTAATTTTCTATCAGTGCAGCATCAACAAACACACAATGTGAAAAGGGAAGGTTAATCAGTTACCGTTGACTCAGTTCGGTGTGAAGTCCTTTCCGGTGAAGAAGTCAAACTTTAAGCAGGTGCCCCCGTTCGGTCCTCTGTCATCTAAACAGCTCCATGGCGCCACGCCGCTACAATCCATTCGGCGCCCTGCGGTCAACACAAGTCGTTCCCATCAGCTGCATCGTCAACAACGGCAGCAGATTTCCAGTTAAATTTGATTGTCGGTGAAGGTTTTGGTCCTGGCAGTGAGCAAGCCTTTTCTGAGCTTTCAATCGTGCCTGACTGAGACTTTGGGTGAAGTGAAAGTCCGCGTATGTGTGTGTTTTTTTTAGCCAAGCTTATTGTTGATTAAGTCGGTAACCCCCCCCCCAACCCCACGAGACCTTTTCCTTCCCTGCCTGGTTACCAGCCATAGCTCCCAATCACACACATTACCATACTTGCACATCACACACAAACACACACTTGCGCTTGCGCTTGCTCTGCTTCGCTCCGTTTCCACGAGCACTCCCCACACACTTCTCCACTCGCTGCCGCGTTGTCGCCTCCTCTGACATTTCAGTATCTCCTCACTTACTTCAGGTTTCTTGCTCCTTTGTCCTCGCAGATGTTTTGTAGCTTGTCCATCCAGTATAAGGTGTCCATGTTGTTCGACTACCCGCAGTCTCTCTTTACGGAGCGGTCTTTCCTCTCGCTCTCCCGCTCCCTCTCTCTCTCGCTTGCTTTTGTTCTCTGTCACTGTCCTGTTGTTGGTTTTGTGTGACCAGTTCTCTGGCTAGATGATAAGGAGCTGGGCTCAATGGGGGCCTCGGACATTCGTGCTATCAGCCAGAGCAGAGTGAGTGACTTCAGAGCTGCAGCACAGAGTTTGTTTGCTGCTTGCTCAGCTTCTGAGATTATCTCTCTTGTGTTGCACATGGTGAGCGTTCACACCCACTGAGCCTGCATTACAACCACACAATAGATCCCCTGCTGGACACTCGGGTTTGATATTTGTATTTTTACATGGGTGTGTTGGGCCTTTTTTCCCCCTTTTTACGCGACACGACTGCGCTGTTGTGCTGTCAGACATAGTTCATAAATCTAAGGCAAATCTTTCTTGCTTTTGGAGCTCATCTAAATAGAAGCTTTGTTGGACAACTTAGCTTCTTAAAATATGTGGTGTTAGAGCAGAATTACCTTGGATTACTTACGTTTCTAATTCTGTCAAAGTTTTGCATACTGCTATGGTTCAGTTAAATTCTGGTCACTCAAGTAAACTTCCCAGAAGCAAAGATTTAGCAATGCTGTGTGTGTGCGTGCGTGTGCAAAATTGTAATTAGCTCTGAAGCAGTAGTTTAAAAGTTTGGTGTGTCTTCATGCTTTGTCGTATCGCTTGCTGCTCCTTTGATGTGGGTGAGTCTGACTCAGTTTTCTCTGCTGCTTCACTGAGTTTCATTTCATTTTCCTCTCCGAGTAAAACTGGCGCACCATGCAAATAAGGGGAAAAATGATGTGTTGTGGTCCAGAATGTATTTGGATATCAGTGTGTCACAAACATGATTTAAGCGCCTAGTGATTCAGTGTATGTTTGCATTTCTTGTTATTGCTGTTTGTTTGTTTTTGTTTTGTTTTTAAAGTGTGCTTCATGCAAATATTTGGGCTTTCAGGCCACCGTAAATACCTGCCAGGCAATTCGTGAAATTGCCTGGCAGGTATTCATGGTGTACATCGGTGTACATCCCCTTTCATGGAGAGAGAGAATTCACACCTAGATATCTGGGAAGTTACCAGAGGAAGAAAAAAGTACAGAAAATGTGTTAACAAATCGACATATGCGTACTTTTCTTTTTTTTTTCATTAAGCAAAAAGAAACCTCAATTGAAAGAAAGAAGCAAATTGTAGCAAACTACTAAACATAGTAACTAGGAACCGAGGTGCTTCAGAGGAATTCAACACATCTCACTGGAAACGAGTTACTTCAAGTTAGTATTCTGGTGCAGTTTTTACCTCTGAATTTTAAAAGTAAGCACATAGAGTTGTGGGTAAAATGTTTCCTATTTAACTAAATAAGTTAGTGACGTATGCGTGAGTGTGTGTGTGCCCAAGAGGAGCTGCTTTGCATTAAGTGTCCGCGAAGGCATCAGTCAGAATTCAGTGTCTCTTACCTTCCACGCTTGTGTTTCAGTGCGGAGATCCATTCAAAACTGAGGATCTTGTTGTCCTCAACGGCACTAAGGAGGAAGTGGAGAAGCTGAAGGAGAAGATGGTGGAGAGGCGGGCCAAGTCCAAGACGAAGGTAGGGAAGATTTTCAACTTAAGAGCTCAGAATCTCACAGTGGGTTGAAAGAAAAAGTTTTGACATTTTTGAAACAGTATTTGCCTTCAATGAAGCGAAATCATTAAAATCGACGAAGTTCTCAATCGAGTCATCTTTACATCCGGGTCAGTGACTCGTTCCCAGATGATCTAATCAGCAGGCTGTTTTTCCCTTTCTTAGAAATCCAAGAAGAGCAAATCAGCTGAAACTGCGTCCACGTCCACGTCCACAGAATCGAAAGGTTTGTTTGGAGCCCGTGGACGTCTTCCTTGTTCGCATTTACATAAACAAAACCTCGCTGCCAGCAAAATGCCAGAAAAAATTACTTCTTCATTTGGATAAGCTTTGAATGTGCTGTAGTGTCGTGCTTGAGGTTATTCAAAACAAGGCGCCCTATTTTGACGGTCTAAATCGCAGGACGCATAATGACAGGGCACGTGTGCCGCTGTCAGTTTGATGGGTCGCTGTTTGTCCTGCGCCCCCGCCATCGAATCAGCGGCGGCACTTGCACTCATCTGCGCCCCATCGGGTGTGTTGAGGACTGATGGTTGTAACACCCTGTTTTACAGTTCTTAGAGTCACACTCACTGAACCTCAATGTCTCTGGCTAGTACTTGTTATGCTGTGAAGGAAAAGGTACACCTTCATATTCACTTAATCAGAGTTTTACTGGAAGTATTATGGATTACGCATGAATCCAGAGGCTGACGTAACTATGGACGCAACGATAACTAATCCCAGTTTACTTTCTGTCATGAATTAGTGAGGGGAGTCCTGTTGAGACTGGGGACTGTTTTCCAAGGCAGCTTCATGTTTATGCACCCTGCATCAGAGAGTCGCGAGGCAGCACCTTCGCCGCTGCCGTTGGTGTGGTTTCCTGTTTAGAATGGCACACAGTTCTGAGCTCACGAGCGAACCGGATGCTGGCTGAGAAACACCTGAACTTTATTTGTGTAGCTCGAGGCGAAAACAAACTTTCCTTGAAAAGTACAAAAAGTCCCTCTTCCTGTCTGTGGTCGACTTCCCTCCAAGCACAAAGGAAAGTTCATTCCTTAATTTCACTATTCGGTTTAACCTGTGGAGAGCAGCCAGGTAGTCTTTAAGCGATGTGACATCTCTCTATGTACGAACGTCTCGACGTATAAAAGCAACTTAATGTAGAGAACAAAAAAGGACCCAAATGTGGATAAATAATTAAGAGGATCTTGAGCGCGTTTTAGTGGAATAAAGTTAGTTGGTAAGACGTTGTGTTTACCTTGAACAGGCCGCCAGTCACACTTAACGATGCACTCTCTTGTTCTCTGATTCGTCTGCCCTCACAGAGGATTCACAGTCTCCTGCCGTGGACATCGAAGGAAGCAGCTCACTTCAAAACGGGGATGAGAGCAGCCAGTCAGGTAGGTGAACACGCACGGACACAGTCTTGGTGGCAGTGGTTCGGAGTGCGTACCAGCTGAAGCTCTCTGACAGAAAGCGGGCGACAGTCTGAACCGGTCGCCAGTCAACGATTCAACCAAAAAATTCTCAGTTTAGAAAGGACGGTCGAGTGAAACGAATCCTCCCACTCGCAAAGAGAAAAACTGCTGTGGTGAGAGGAAAAAATGTTGAAATGGTGCAAGTAGTTTGTCTCACCGGCTCACAAACGAGTCGTTAAAAAACGTGAAACATTCGAAAAAAGTGCAAAATTGTTGAAATCAAAAACACCAAAGTCAGAGTGGTTAAAATTTAACGTTTATTAAAATCATTCCAAAGTCAATACTCCAAAACTTCTTTGTCTCAAGTCGTCACTTCTTTAAATCCTTGGTAATGAGTTAAAAAACTGTGATGACACGAATGATTATTGTGGAGTTTAAATCGCGTGTTGTTGGATATCATTCAACTTTTTTCTTTGTTTCACTTCTTAAATGTGCTTTTGCTTTCGGTTCCCTCCGCTATGCCTTCGCCTTTCTAATCCGTGTCTGTTCCACCCAGCAGAGGCCGCCGGACCCTCTGGATCCTCCAGAGCCGCCAAGTCCTCCGCCACAGCTTCAGCCCCCAAGAGGTCCATCCAGGAAATGGACGGAAAGTCGGAGGCTTTCAAATCCCTCTTCACCACCCACAGCTCGGCCAAGCGCACCAAAGATCAGACGTCCAACTGGGTCACCCACACCCCGTATCACTTCTAGAGACGAGTGCCCCCAGAATGACCTCTAAAATCTAAAACACACGATGGAGGCGAACACTCACTAGCCACCAAGTTCAAGTCACAACTGCTGACATGTTTCTGGATCTACCGTGTGCTAAAAAAGTGTTGCAACACTTTCACTCTGACAGAAACATGAACCAATCATCCCTTTGTTTTGCTCATGACAAATTCTGACCTAATGTTTCAAACATAATAACTTTAATTTACTTTTAACTTCTTTATGATATTTTGAATGTAGGGACCCCCCCCCACCACACACACACACACACACTCTTTTGGTGTGTGTGAGGGCTTATAATTAGGAAACCATCATTTGAAGAAGTCATATAAAAAACAGCACAGGTTGAACCATTGAACAACTTTCCCACGGTTGTGTTGCCGCGCGACTTCCTCTATAGAACCGCAGTCAATGTGATGCTGCTTTTTGACTGGCTGATGAGGTATTAACATTAACCAACAGTTCAGTGGCTGGTTGCATAATGTTGTGGCCGCTGAGTGCATATTACCCTCGTGATTTCTAATAAGGTCACTCTTGTCAGGACTCAATCCCAGCTTGTCTGTTCAGTCCCCATCGCGCCGTGTTTACATGTTGTGAACAGTTTGTTCACAGCTCCCCAAGCTGGCCGGACTCTTTGTTTTGCCACCTAATTCCTCCCCCATGTATTTCTTCGTACCTTGGTGTTCTCACTCACGGGTGCTTGGAGAATTGCCCCCAATGTGACTTTATATCGTCACTGTCTCCTAGTGGACGAAGTGCAGCGTTGTGATTCAAGGTCATTGTGGTTGAGACGCTGCTGGCGAAATGGGACGGACTTTTCTCCTCGGTTAAACTGCAGAAAGGCAAATGTTCTGATCTAATATGCTGATAAAACTCACTTCCTCTGGTTCACTGATTACTGCCTGTTTTTTAGATCGCTGGCTTTTCTTCTCCCTTCTATCTAATAACCTTTATTTAATTCTGCTTAATGCCTTTTTTTCCCCAGCAGAATATACTGAACAGATTCAGCAGATAGCTGTCCGTCATTTATCTTCTTGTTCCTCCTTGTGATCACTTTTCTGGGAGCAGGAAAACAAAAGAATGAGGTTAACAACGTGAGGGCTGTTTAAAGCATCTGTTGTGTATCTTGAAGTTTCTGATGTGCACAAATAGAAGCACATGCAGCAACAAACAGCAGGAGCTCGGGTGTGACACAACAATGGCTGTTGGGCTTTTATTTTTTTTCCTGTACAGAGCCTCACAAGCCTCCATATATTAATGTCTTTTCTTTCGAGACAGGGGGTCCCTTTGTGTCTCTCTGAGACTTTGTGGACAACTTTTGATGTGAGAAGTTCCTCTTCTGTGGTTTTAGAGGGAGATTAAAAGGTTCTGTCCTTCTTGCTAAAAGACATCTGCTACTTTTTTGCATGTTACAATAAAATGTCCCAACAAATTTGTATCAAATGACATTATAGTGTTGTTTTAACATCCTCTCATTCGGTCTTGCTCACATTATCCTGCCCATGAATTGAGAGAAGTATTAAGATTGAACCGTTCCGCGAGTCGGCAGTCGTGTAGCCGTCACACGAACATCACCTTTTTATATCTAACTACTGTTGTGACTTTTACTACTCTCACACAGGTGGTTTAGTCTCTCTCAGTTGCAGTAACCATGGTTACAGAGTGTAACCTGGTGCAAGAATGAGCAATGACATCCAGAGATGACAGCAGCTCCACCAACTCCCTGTTGAGTCTTTCAAGGGGGAAAATCCAAAAACAACCTATAAAAAGCTCCATTACGTAGAGTGCCGGGAGCTGCAGGAGGTGTGAAGAGTAAGGCTGTCATAGGAGTGTGTGTTTGCATCAGAGGGCACAAAGCAGACATTTACTGTGTCTCCACAATACACATCCCAAGTTTGAAACAAACTTGGATATCCAAAGACGGAAAATACAGGCCGCTGTGTACACATTTGCTAAAAGATTCACCTTTTTCACATTCACCAGCACATGAAAAGATTTTACTTTTTATAAATTATCTATATTTACTCTTTAAAATACTAATAAGTTTTAAGTTTTATAAATAATAAGCTTTATACACTTCATTTGGTGACAATGACCCAGTCTGAGTGTTAAATTTAACAGTCATTACTGCTAAAGAGCTGTTTCGTATGCAAACATCTCATTGGGTGATCAATGAAATGGTCATGCATTATATTTTATTGATTTGATTTTATCTGTAGTTTAGTCTTTAAAACCTAAATCGAGGAAAATAAATTATTAATTTTGCTTATTTTCAGTACCCACTGAAATAAAGACTCTTAGGGATCAATTCAACGATATGAAGTTAAAAAATAGAAACCCCGCCTTCTCAATGGACAACAGCAGCTTGTGGTGATGTGAGAAGATGGCCACAAGGTGGCAACAGAGCTCTCTTTATGACACCGCGTCCCTCCTCGGACTCCAACTGTGGTCACTGCGTTCAAGATGAACCAAACAAAGGAGAGTCTGGCTGCTTTTCATTAAATGTTCGTTACGCCATAAATAATCCAATTATCGTGACTAAATATCATAATAAACCGAGCATTGTTTTGTCTTCATCTTGGTTTGTCATGCGGTGATGTTCGGCTGTCGGCTTTCTGCCGGCTGCTTATTTCACAAGAGCACTTTTACAGAAATAATTCACTCTAAACAGCAGCATTTCTTATTGATTGACGTTCTTTCAATTATTTTATAGAAGTTACTTGTTTTTGTGAGAACCCTCTGTTCATTTTTGACAGCCATTTCACCTGCAGCCCCAGTTAGCTCAGATAAATGAGTAAAAACATCAGGATGGCAAACTTCTAAAAGAAATAGCAGACATGAAGCTGATTTATCACCCTGGAAAGAGTCTTCGAACGGGCTTATTTGATAATTGCATTCAGGCTAAGTTGTCATAAATTAAAGCTTTGTCTTGTATCAAGAATAATTGTAATAATCAATAGGGGAGAATCCACCAAATTCCTTAGTTTATTGTAGATTTTCCGAGGCGAAATCTGCTGATCCTTGAGCTGTATTTAGGAAAAAGGTATAAAGTGAGATTCAGGCCAAATGAGAATCTTTCCAGCAGGTTAAAACACAATCATTGTGGGTTCAAACTTCGTGTTTTTTTTTTATGGGAAGGTGTCACAATATATTCTCAGAGCAAGGCTGCTTCATTCTCAGCCACATACCCGAGACACTTTGATCCGTTCATTAGTGAAGATAGTGAAGTTTTTTGGGCTTCGTGGATCAGATAACAGGAGGCTTTTTTTGGTCTTAAAAAAAAGAAGCTTCAGTTGCTTTTGAAAGCAAATTCTTTTGGGTCGGCCTGAGGCGACAGAGCTGTGAGGGTGGAATTACCTCATCTTCACCCCCACCCCCCCACACCCCCCTCCTCTTTCTCTATTTTGTTTAACATTCAACACATTTTTTAGACTTTTTTTTTTTACATCACCTGTCTTCGTAAACAATAGTAAATAATTTTAAGATTTTAAGATTACATATAACTGAGTGAGTATAAAGTAATCCTTACACACATTTTATACCACAATGTATGTTTAAAACATTCGGCTGTTTTGCATTTTTAAACCATAAAACATTAGGATTCACGTGTTTGTTTGCAATCAAACGAACAAACGCGTGGTGTCTTTGTTAAGGGGGCCTCTGAATTGTTTTCGACTGGCTCCACTCAGGTGTATCGCTTTGCACCGCGCATGCGCTCTGCGCGGCGATCAGGTGAAGTCATCGACGTAAGAGCCCGGCGGTTTCACTCATTCACCGCGTCTCAGTGGGACTGGTGCGAGCGGAGCCTGGAGATGTCTGTGTTGGAGAGGTTAGACTGGAGGGTAAGTCCGACTCACCTCTTCTCGCCGCCGGTTTCCTTCAGTCGAACCCGCGTCACGTCCGTCGCTTCCGCCGCCACCTTTCAACCGTTGCTCCGCGCCACATAACGTTTACAAACGCCTGTTTGTCACAGCTCGCCGCTCCGTCAGCGTCAGTGAGCGGCCGAGATTTATGCAAATGAGACCCTAAAGTTATTTTCAGTAATTGGGTTTGAGGCCACAGGATTAAAAAACAAAAACAGCGTGGCTGCAAAATAATGAGGTTAGTCCACAAGTCTTTCTGTCTTCCTGGCGCTTTATTTCTATTTCGTTGAAATAACAAAACAGAAATCGCTCTTTTTCATTGATTTAACTACATTTTTAAAAAAAAAAAAAACTAAGATTGGGATTAACTAATCTAAAATGTATGTAGATAGCCCACATTTAGCAAATAACTGTAATGATTGTCATTTTATAGTTGCATTTTGTTTTGACAGAAGAAAAACTAGAAATAAAAAAGAAAATCGCAAAATTGGGGAAAAAGATACACATTTTGCTGCAGTTTTGGACACTAACTGTTCGTGACATAGATTATCAAATCATGACTTGTTTGATTGGTCTGTCTGAGCAATAAAACATTCCTTATTTCCACCTGATATCAGCTGATCTCCCCTGAAGTTTCTAGTCCTAGGTGTTTCTGGGCGGGTGAGAAACATCAGCGTCCGTCCAAGCGTGACTAACTTTCTTTGGGCCCGTCCTGCGCTCATTTCAGGGCAGAAGGAATAGTTAATCCAGGCGCGTTTCTCTGCCACTTCGCATCACCACACGGCCGGAGACCAACACGCACCATCTGATAATCCTCCGCCGTCCTCTGGTTCCCAGGCAGGCGGATTGTCACAGCTTGGCTTGGACGGACGCCGCAGCCTGTTGTCCTTCAAAACAGTTGTCCACTTTGAGTTAATTAAGATCTGACATACTAAAATGGATTTTGAGTCTGATGATTCAAAATTAGGGGATTTTTTTAAGGGCCAAATTGTTGATGAATTGTTTGCTTTTCAACGCCAAAGCTGAAAATCAAAAGCGTCCAAAAAAAATAAAATAAAATTAAAAAAAACCCAGGTGATTTCAGGCGCAGTGAATCATTAAAAAAAATGGAGACAAAGAGAAACATCATGTGCTTTTATTTCGAGATGTAATGAATATCAAAGCTTCACAGCAGCTTTGTTTTGGCCATTGCAAAAGTCGGGCGAAATGTAAATGAAGCCGAGAAAGCTCCTTTGAGCTTTAGAGCTTTTTCAGCGAGTGATGCTGCTGAGCCCTCGGGCTCATTGCGGTTTGAAACGAGCACTTAACCACCACCGTGAAACACCAACATTAAATTGTCACGGGTCTATTTAAATACCTGTCAATCTCGCCAGCCTTTCACGGGGTAGAACTCGGATTATCGAAATTACAAAAAACATGATTTATCAGAAAAGAAAAGCCTTTTTGTTTATTATTGGCATGAGACTTACATTAAGCAGCGACTTATAATATTAAAAAGATAATTCAAGCAAATTATTATATTTACATGATGATAATAATAATAATAATAATAATAATAATAATAATAATAATAATAATAATAGTTATAATTGCTCCTACAACCTTTAATTTGAAAGGGAAAATATATATATATTTCTATATTTTTTTACCTGTATAAATGTTAGTGTTGCATGTGAAGTCGAAAATCTCCCATTGTTTTGTTTTTTGTTTTGACCACAATAACAAACATACCACAGCTCGAACAATTCACAGGATTTTGGTCTGAAGTCTTCAAACGACTGACCATCAAAATGTGGCCAAACCCTCCCAAATGATGCCCCGAAACGGCCTAAATTCATAATTTCTGTCGGTTTGAATCGGTAATGCTGAGTTTGTTGACATAAGCCGCCAAATCTCCATTTAAGGTTTCGACAATACAAGGGATTGTTTTCGCAGAGTTCAAACCGTAAATCATAGCTCATGCATAATAAGGAAAATATCAAGGTCCTGTGTGCGGAAATCGCCGAGGGGCCCGCGTGGAGGAGCGAAAGCAAATTAGACATGTCGGTGGTGAAAGACTTCCCTCACATTAGGACAGGAAAAGTGAGCAACCGTAAACTTCGGGATTACGGGTTTTAACGTCTCACCACGGCCAAGACGCCTCAGAGACGGACCGAGCTCCGATTGGACCGCCGGCCCGCCAATCACGACCGCGCTCAATTAGGCCGCTTTCGGTGACGTCCCCCGCGCCGGGCGACGCCCACTCGGAGCCGGCGTGCAGATATAGCGCAGAGCCCGACGTTGGCATCGTGGAGACTGAACGTCGCCGTTTCGGCCATAAGAGGGAGTCAAGTTTCTTATGCTCCGGTGTCGCCCGCGTTCACAACACAAGCACGGAGCGCGCCGCCCGGGACAGAGAGGAGGGGGGCCGACATCGCTCGACAACAATCACTTCCCTCTCGAAAGCAGCTGTGGGGACTCATATCTGCGGCGGGAGAGTCCGGCGCTCGGTCAGTTCGCCCTTTCAGCGTGACACCCACAAACGACTTGGCGTGTTGGCTGCAGCTGGAGAAGCGCGAGCGGGTTCATGATCACCAGGAAGCTGCCCTGTCTCTCATACCTGGACTAACTTCGCAGGCGGCGGAGCTTCTTCTTTTTTTTGTTGCTTTCTTTCTCTACTTTTTCTTTTTTGTTGTTTTTTTTTTAAACAGACAAAGTTTTTCCTCTCGAGCAGAATGTTGTGGAAATTAGCCGACAACGTCAAGTATGAGGATGACTGCGAGGTGAGTTTCGGGAGAGAGCGAAAAAAGTTTGTCAGGAACGAGTTGCTCGGGTTGACCTCCTTTCGTAACTTTTGTCCGGTGTTGAAAAAAGGTTGGCGAGCTCAGAAAAAGACAGAAAAACAGTTGAAACAACGCATATTTACTTAAGCTACAGAGATGAAGGGAAAAAAATGTATATTAGAAAGAAACTAATTTGATTAGTTCAAATGCAAAACGTTTAGAAACACTCAACCACATTCAGGATTCAATATTTAAAATTCGAGTAAAAATTTGTAATATTTATCAAAATAATTGACAAGTACGTATTACTTTTTTTCAATTCTAAAAATGTACTTTTATGCTCAACTTGTATAAACAAGTTCAGACTGAAATTTGGAGCACAAAATGAAACACGTTTCCAATTAATTTCAGATAAAGGCTAATTATGAATACTTATTAACATGGGGGGAAAACAACAACAACAAATAGCCCTCACTGCAAAATGTCGCGACCACCTGCCCGGCTGCTGGCGTCGCTCTGAGCGTGCTCGTCTCTTTCGTCCCCCAGGAAAGGCATGACGGCAGCAGCAATGGGAACCCCCGGCTGCCCCACCTGCCAGCGGTCAGCCAGCACCTCTACAGCCCGTCTCCCGCCCTCTCGCACTCGGCCAGTTCGGACTTCCAGCCCCCCTACTTCCCGCCCCCCTACCAGCCCATCTCCTACCCGCAGTCCAGTGACCCCTACTCGCACCTCGGCGACCCTTTCAACATCAACTCCCTGCACCAGTCGCCGTCGTCGAACCAGCAGCAGCCGTGGCCCGGCCGGCAGGGCCAAGAGGGGCTCGGCGCGCACGGCCGCAGCGGCCTGGCCAGCCAGATCCTGGGCCTGGAGGGAGGCTCGTCCGGGGTGAGGAGGGAAGGCTTCCGCCGGCCGGAGCTGCTGCCGCCACACGCGCACAGCCTGGAGTCGTCGGTCATCGGGGACAACATGGTCATGCACGACATGAGCCACGGCCTGGAGGACGTTCAGGTGAGTGGGGTCTGATTGGTGCATGGACCTGCAATTGAATTTCAGGTGGTCAATTGTGAGGAATCAGTGCAGAAACAAGCAGGAGTGGTGGCACAATTTAGCATCTTTTTTTACATTCAAGAAATTTCAGTGTCCACATGCAGGACACTTTGTTTCTCTGGGAAGTTTTAATGTACCCTAAATGAACCAAGGTCATTAAACATTGCATTCAGACATATTTCTATATTTGTACTATATATGCTGTGTTTTTTTTTTAGAAATAGCTTTCTTTATTTTGCAAAAAATACAAAGCAGAAAAAACTCGCAAATGCACCTTGGATATTATTTAGAAAAAACGGTCAATACTTCCATAATTGTCTTGTTTTTACATTGCAAGTGTGCTTACTTTTCTTCTCCCTTTCATTCGCCAGCATGTCGACGACCATAGTATTGTTATGGCCGATCAGACAGTCATCAAAAAAGGTGGGTTTTGTTATCTTCATGACTATAATTTACCTGTCAAAGTCATTTATGAAAAAAAAAACAAAAAAACAGCAGTTGTGTTAGAAAGTGCTGCCTGGGGTACAAGTAGAGGTGCAGTAATTACTGAGAAGGGCTGGAAATTTACTGTAAGGTGTGTATTTTTTTCCCCCCACCTCTCTGTCTCTCTCTCGTGCTTTCTGCATACTTGGAAATGTCGTGCCTCGATAGTGGCATGTCAGGGCACTCAGTGCGAGAGTGCAGCAAAGGAGGAGTCCTGTGTTTGCACTCACACCGCATACAATGGTAATCCTCGTAGCCATGAGATGCACTTATCTAAGCTCGGCGTGATCCTCGGCCTATTCTGTCAGTGAAGGTGCTTGAATGGATGCCCAGTGGGAAAGCGGTGATCCCTTTTCAAATTCTGCAGGCTAAAGCTGACATGACACCAAAATTGAGCAATCTCACAACAGCGGTGTTGACGGTGGGAGAAGGGGAACGCTTTGGAATCGTTTTAGGCCGGCTAAGCTCGCAATTGCAGCTCTCCTCTGTTCACGTTCACAGGAAATTACGAGCTGATCTGCGAGCTGTGTTTGGCTCTGCAGAACCAGCTTTTTGGCGGGGTGTGGCGTGAGGCTCGCATGTGAAGGACAGTTTAGTAATTTGTTGAGACATGAACTGTTTTGAGGGAGAAACTTATTCCTGCTGTTTTGTCATCAGGACTCCATTAAACAGACTTCCAGTGAAAGATTAGCCAGAGCAACGGCACGTTTCCCCCTCAAGAGGGGAGAGACGCTGCTCGACCCTAATATATATATAAAATGTTTTTGAGAAATGAGTCCGCGTCCCATTTAATTTCCCACTGACATGCCTCAAAGATGTCATCGGCCACCATTTGGATCATTCGTTGTGGTTTGTTTTGAGGACAATTCTGTGAGATTTTGCAGCGAATTAAGTGTCTTTCGAAAGCACACAAACAAAAAGAAAGCGTGACTATCATACGATACATAATTACAAGCAGAGCGCCCCTCGCACAGGACAATAAACCAAACCAGTCGGCATCGGAAATCAGGGATGGCTCATTATATTGTTCCCATGCTGGAGGGCACACGCTATGGGCGATCTAGGCTTTCCACTTGTAAACAATGGCATGTCATTCCCAGCCCTGTGCCCCGGAGGAGGATGAAAAGCACTCATGTGACTCTGTGATTTTTGTCTCAGTATTAGGACTGCGAGGTGGCAGGAACCTTGATCGCTTACAGAGGACTTATTATCAGGGGGGCATTCTTGCGGGTGAGGATGAAGCTAGCTCTGTTCTGTATCGTAGTGTGCTGTACTGTTGTGTTGTTGTCTGATGACTGTGAGGTGCCTTCTTTTCGTGTTGGCCTACAAATAATCTGTGAAATGAAAGTCTATATAATATAATTTTATTCACCTTTTTTTTTTGTCCTCCTGGTGCATCCCGACTAAATTTTTAGTGCTCAGAGTCTGTGAGACCAAATCATTCACAGAGTCGATGCGCATCCGTGGAGAAGGGGCTGTTTGTGTGTGCGTACCTGTTTGGCATGATGGCGCTGTGGCTGTTGAATGATCAGGCATCAGCTGGTCCAAAAAAATAACCCACGCTGTGTTTCAACAGGCTGCTCAGTAGCTGTCGTATTTGTTTAATTTCCATCGACTTTCCAAGAGAAAACTCTGGTTTCCACAGTCGTGCAGAGCTGAACCAACACACCTCCTTATGATTACATGCAAAAAAACACAGATCCCTGATTGCAAAGGAAGGATTACAAAGAAATGTGCACATTGAAAACACAGGCTGTTGCCCAACCACGCTCCTTTCTTTTTTTGTGTGTGCGTGCGTGTGCGCTTCTTTTCCCTTCAGCTAACCCACGCTGTTTCCCTCGCTCTCCAGGTCCCGTCACTCTGCCTAAAGGAAACGCACTGGGCCTTCCCTTCCAGAAAGAGTCCCTGCTGGGCATGGTTTCAAACCCCACAGAGGTGTTTTGCTCCGTACCGGGCCGACTCTCCCTGCTCAGCTCCACGTCCAAGTACAAGGTTACCGTGGCTGAAGTCCAGAGACGCTTGTCAGCCCCAGAGTGCCTCAACGCGTCGCTGCTGGGAGGCGTTTTGCGCAGGTCAGAGCTCCGACTCATCCAACCTGACAGCTTGGCGGGATCTCGTGGTGTTTTGCATCTTTTTCCTTGCGAGGCAACGCAACGCGGCCGCTTCTCCACACAAATCCCACGCAGCGAGCCCCGAATCTCAGTCCTTTTAGTTTGATCAGTGCTTATGGTGTTTGCAGGCTGTTAACAAGGCTGTCTTATGTCGGATCGCTCCCACTGATCTGCAGCTTAAAGCTCAGCAGCCCATGGGAAAGACACGTTTAAAAGAGTGCAGCCTGGCTCAGTTGCTTCAGCTCATCATTTTTCTCTTCTCTCTCTCTCTCTCTCTCTTCTCACAAAGTTCGTGACGTTCTTTGTGTGGTCTGCAATTTTGGTTCGGTGCTTCCTTTGAGGATAGGTTACATCAACAGAGCAGCAATCTAAGGACTCTGGGTGTGCATGTGTGCATATTCATGCAGGTTTTTGTGTGTGTGTGTGTGTTTTTCTTGAGTTTACAATATGTGTAGGTTTATCTATGCCAGGCCAGTTGACCTCTTGGCACATATGTCTGCGTGGCCTTGAGCTGAGGGACCGTGAGGTTACCGTACGTGCACTCCCCATGTACAAAACGCTACGGTCGGGGGTGTTGAGCACGCCTGCCACTTCCCATGTGCCAGTGTTAATGCTGACATGCACACATACACCCCCGTACACAATCAGTGACTTTTAAGTAGGTCATATAGCAATGGGAAAGGGGAGGGAGGGGAGGGGGGGGTCGTTAGTCGAGGGACAAGGGGGAGAAGGGGACCAAAGGGCGGGGGGGGGGTGGTACTCGTACACACATGCCTCCCCCAAAGATGCTCCTTCCCTCACCCACCATGGAGGGGGGCGAGATTGCCCGCCAGTCATGCAGAAAACTGAATCGGCCGCGGCAAGTGGGGAGTTAAAGAGCTTCTGCAAACGCATGTATGAGTGATCTCTCCGCTCTGCCTTTTTGAGTGGAAGCATCACTGGACTCCTTTTATTTAGGTCAAGAGTCTTTCTGTGTGCGTGTGTGTGGTTTTTTTGTTATCACACTGGGAGAAACAAAAGCACTCCCAAAATTTGTTTTGAAAACTTAAATCAAGCTCTTTGTTTACTTTAAATAAGCCCAAACTGCCAATGAGACGAGTGAAAACTCTTCAGATGAGATTACAGTCAAAAGATCCTCCAATCAGCAGGAGATCTCCTGCTGTTCAGGTGATCGTGCTTCGTAATGTTTTCTAAGATATTTTTAGCTCAAGGGGGGAAAAAAACTGCTTCTTAGATGTGGATTTCTGTACTGCACGAGTGCAGGATCGAATACAAAATGTATTAGTTCTGTCATGTGTGTAAATTTACTGCTGCATGTGTGTAATCTGGACAAAAAGTCCTCGAAAGTGTTGAAAGCAAATTATGTGTAAAACTGCAATGTAAACTTCTTCTCTTTGGACCTCTGGTTCATTGTGTCAAGCATTGTGTGGAAGAAAAGCTCTCATGTTGCATTAGGTGTAAATTGGCTCCTTACCGTCGACTTTTCTGCTTTCCTCCTGCAGAGCCAAGTCGAAAAATGGCGGCCGATCGCTGCGAGAAAAACTGGATAAAATCGGGCTGAACTTGCCGGCAGGAAGGAGGAAGGCAGCCAACGTCACTCTCCTCACCTCACTGGTAGAAGGTATGAAGTGTCACTCAGTAGCACCTTCTCGGGTGTAATTGCTGTTTGCAGCGGCTGGAATGCCGCTTTTAATAGTGTGAGAATGTGGGAACGGCCGGTCTCGTCGACGTCGCATGTGTGCGTCTCGAACAGAGTTCATTGTCTCGGAGCATTCTTTGAACGTCACTCATCACGGAGTTCCTCTTTGATATGAAGACAATTCAAAGCTCGCTAGAGTTTTGTTTGAGCAACAATTTTCTTTTTCAATTGCCGAACCGAGTGGCACTTTTTTCTTCGTTCGCATGCACATTAACGTGTCTTGAAAAGATTTTCTCAAAACCCGTTGACACTTGCGGACTATAAGCATCTAAAAAAAGGCCCAGCGTCGGTTGCGTCAACGTATAAAGAGTTGCACATTATGAGCTGCTCCTGTGTGCGCATTCCTGACTGTTGCGCCGGGTTTGTTGGGCTGAACCTCAAGCTGCGCATCCTCGAGTAAACTGCACCTCTTAAATCCCCGCATCTGCCGTAATCGCCCCGAGCGAAGTCAACACGGCCGAGTCGAAGGATCTCGACGCTGCTCTGTCCACGCCGGAGTCGGCATGACGGCATGAGACCTCCACGCATAAACAGTCATACCGGGACCCAGACGGGGGGGGGGACGCTTCATTGTGATCGCAGTATCACTTTAATCACATCTACCTGCCGGCGGCTGAGGCCGAATATTTCCTGCTCTCGTGCTCCCCCATTCGCCTAATTTTTCATAAATGGGCTGCTGATTCTGTGCAGGAGAATGACTGCGGGCTTGTGTTATTTAGAGACCTTCAAAGTTGAATTAAGCCTTGTTATCTTGTGTTCGGCTC
This sequence comes from Malacoctenus gilli, assembly GCA_032164315.1. Taxonomy (NCBI): domain Eukaryota; kingdom Metazoa; phylum Chordata; class Actinopteri; order Blenniiformes; family Labrisomidae; genus Malacoctenus; species Malacoctenus gilli. The sequence goes on along the minus strand of JASSRZ010000072.1, from coordinate 13,301,152 downwards.
GCCAGGAGGGGCGGCTGACCTTAAAGCTTGTGCTTCTGAATAGCTGCCTGCATCCCCAAGTGATGTGCGTGTCTATCAATAAGCGGTGTTGTTGGCGCCCTGGGCAACCTCTGCTAGCATTTATCCACATAAGCCCATTATGACCATGCAAGTCAAACCACCCTGAAGACGGAAATATATTCATCTCACTGGCTTTTCTTCCCTGGAGCGAAAAGACTGAGCGTGGCTGATTATTTTGTAGTTCAACTGCGCCGCTTCATGCGCCTCGGTGCTTGTGTAGAACCAGCCCAAAGTGGGGTTGCTAGTTAAACGCCGTAAAGCTGATAAACGGCCGAGCTTTGTGGCTTGTGATCTTTGACCGGTCCGTCAAAGGGAACGCTGCAATAATCCATCACCGCCGTCCTACATTCCTCCCGCACTGCAGCCCGACTCACCTCGACGGGTGTGAGAGGGAGGCTGAAGCCGGGGCAGGTCGTCCGTCCGTCCGTCCATCACCAGGAACATGCGGACAAAAACACAAGCACACACGGACAATCGATTAAGCAATCGACTGTTTTTGGACTCTGGAAGGAGGCTTCAATATCGGGGGGAAAGTGAAGTGTGCACAGGGAGAACATGCAAATGTAACACAACGAAAGCAAAGCAAACTGTGAGACTTTAACTGTGAGGCAAAAACT
>JASSRZ010000072.1:13250078-13284169 GCA_032164315.1 Malacoctenus gilli | reverse complement strand
AGAGAGAGAGAGAGAGAGAGAGAGAGAGAGAGAGAGAGAGAGAGAGAGAGAGAGAGAGAGAGAGAGAGAGAAGGGGGACTGGGTGTTTATGAGGTCATTTACCAAACTCGTGTTTTCAACATTTCCTCCCCACTTTAATTTTTCAGCTTTGTTCTACTCTAATTACTTCCATCCATGTGAGTGAGTGAGCGTGCGTGCGTGCGTGCGTGCGTGCGTGCGTGCGTGCGTATGTGCGTCAAAGTGGTGTGTGCAACTGACTGAGTGTGTATTCGGTTGGTTTTTCAATGGATCCTTGCGCATATCATTGCAAACATGTCTATTGCAACACAGGCAGAAAACAAAGTGCTCAATTAACTCCCCCTTGTTCCATTTTGCTCCCTACAGACACTCACTCCCCAAACATTGGTTATTTTTCATCAACAACACATTTCTTATTACACAAAAGTATCCAATGGTTGCACTCTGAAAACAGTATTTTTTTGTAGCTTTCAGGGTATGATGCCTTGCCTGGGGGGTGATACTCTCAATGGTACTGCAAAGAAGGTACGACTATGAGCAGGAAAGTCAACAGATCAACAAACTATAAATAAAAAAGGTGCATTCACCAAATCTTTCTCTGAATCTTTTCCATTGAGATTCACAAGAAACAGTTTTAATCTCACATGCCGACAGAACAGATGTGTACCATTTTGGCCCCAGAAAAGGTACACATAATTACCTTGACGTCCAGTAATTGTCCGCAGGGGACACATTAGTGTGGCCTGCATGCTGAGGGGCTGGAATGAGCCCACCGAGGAGAAAGTGGCGGAGGTGTTTTAGGTAACATGACTGTCACTGAAGCATGTTTGGTCCTTGCTCAGCCATCTTTGTGTCACTCTGAACTGAGCATCATCAGTCTCAAGTTACGGCAGAGACAAGTCCACTTGGACTCGTGCACACTTTTGCTCGCTAGCGTCGCCGCAGCGACAATTTCATATTTGTTTGTGTACAAATTTACATTTCAGTTTGCATTGATCGAGGTTCACTAAACATGTTGCGTTCCTCTGAACTGAAAGTTTGTTTCAAAACTTTGTGTCTTCATAGGAAATAACACTTTTTTTTTCATTGGAAACTTTAGGAGTAACTTCCCTGTGAAGATTAATTCGGATTATTTTGTTTGATTTAGAGGAACCACCGGCTCATAAATGGATTCAAAATGAAAATAATGGCATATTTGCATGGAAGTCCGTTTTTCACATTAAACCCGTCAGTGTGAAGTTGAGACACATGAAGCGTCTTCAAATGGAGTTTAATTTGGCTCGCTTTTCTCATATTTCACTTCTTGGCAGTCAAATAAAAAAATGGCAACACCCCAACAAGAAATCTGAGGTGACTCAGTACAATTGATTTTCCACCGATTTGAATTTAATGTTCAAAAATAAATCCAGTAATTAAGCAGTCAAACACATCAAAAGTCACCCAGGTTAGTCACTCTGGGCTTCATTTCTGTCGGAAGCCTCAAACAGGGAGTGAGTGCAGGTGTGTCCCCAGAACGCGGTGCTCAGACCTGTCGGCATTACGCAACGAGCCGCATTTCAGCTTTATAGTCAAATCATTCTGCTACTTTACAGATTTTTTTTCTGAGAGGGGCTGCAGAAGAACAGACACTGATGCATGATCATAAAACTCTCTCGCCAGAGACTCAAGATAAACATCAGTGCACGTCAGTTGGACATTTTTGTGAATTGAGCCCATTCCCTCTGTCATTTATAAAGTGTATTTAAACTGTACTGCTGCAGAAACACTGGAAAATGACGGATCCACACGGCTTTGGCTGAAAGTTTGCATCTCTCGCTTGTTCATGTTCGAGCTCGACCTCTTGAGGCATCACTGCTGCAGTGATAGCTGCCTGGCATCCCAGCTGCTCTTGGATCAGTGCATGACTAAAGCATGTGTTATGACACACGGCGAGATTTGCATATTCATTTGTGACATTAAGAATTCCCGTTCGCTGCCCCAGGTGTTCCCGAGCTCCTCGCAGAACACTATGAGTGCAGCTCCCTCGTGTTCTCGCTAAGTGAACCTGACTGGGCGGCCCAGCTGATAGTATATCTTAACCCCTTTTAGATGTTTCTTGAAAGAAAGGGCCGGGAGTTTTCAGGGCAGAGAGGCCGGGTGTAGGCATACAAAATACGCCTGGACCTGACTCACTCTGGCAGTGGCTTTAATCAGTGTGGAAAAGCTGCAGTGTTCTCATGCAAGGCAGAGTCAAATACTCACCCTGAGGTCTGCTGGGGGTCAACCACGGTGCACAGACAGAGAGAGCGAGAGACAGCAGAGAGAGGGAGAGGGAGAGCGAGAGAGAGAGAGCGAGAGAGAGAGAAAACCCATCTACTGACAAGTAGACTGTCTGAGAAACACACATTACCGACTTTTTATAATCTACTCAATTATCGAAAAGCTATAACTTCACCGACTGAAGCAACAAGAGTTTTTAGGTGTGTTACCTTAAGAGGGCGCCCCTCAACACTACTGAAAGAAAGTGAACCAAAAGGAATAAAGGCTGAAATTATAGGGGGAATAATGTAGTGGTCTCCTTAAAATATGAAAATGTAATATAGACTGTCAGCAAAACATATAATTTATACATATGCAAACTTTTAGGAAAACCAACAAAATTGGGTTGGTTGAGGCTCGACACAGAACCAGTTATGAACATCAGAGTGAACTTTGCCACAATTGTTTGGCTGATAGACCAACAGAGTGAACTGGGAAAAAAAGTCTGGCGGACAAATGACAAAAGATTGAACTGTGGGTGGTTTTACAGTAACCGAGCGCGGAGGTGCGTGCACGGAGAGAGAGACGCAGGGCGACGCGAGCGGTGAGACGATACAGTGGGCATGAACAGCAGGGAGATGCGGACCTGAGCCGGAGCTGGTAGCTTTATTCTGTAGCCTGGCTTGCGAGGGCTGCGTTCAGGGTTACAGGTCTGGCCCCGAGCACCAGCGCTGTCACTGGGAATTACAAAGAGGCAAAGTGTGTAACATGCCTTAACGCCGCAGTAGAGGGCCCAAGGGGGCATGGAGCTCATGCCTGCTGCCTGGCTGCATGCAGGAATCACTCCATTCGCAAGCTACTTGCACTCTTCAGAAGGAGCTGCTGTGTTGAACAATAATCGTGCAGATTTGTTCTTGAACTTTCTCAGCTTCTCTGTTCCAGAGTTCTCAGGCTGGGTTTGTTTTTGCCAATTACGAGACAGTGAATTTATGACGTTTTCTGTTTGAAAAAACAACGTTATTTTAATGAACTTGAGGAAATACTACAGCTCTACTTGTATGAACAGGAGTAAATAAGCGTCCAAGGGTGAAAAGGAGACTGTGAGTGCAAAAGTAAGTAAGCCTAAAAAAAGTCACAAAACTGCATAAACTGAAAATGGGAACCTAGTGATAATCTGCAAAAAAAAAACCCCAAACAAAATAAAAACAATGATGAAGTGGAAATAGCCACATTGAAATTCCTTTTCTTTCATGCAGGAAACTTCAAGTGAAAATGACTCATTTTACTCAAATAATGGATTAAAAATATCTCTGTTTTCTAAGACGCAAAGTGCACTCACACTTTTAGGATGTGGATTTCTTCCCCCAAAAAACTCAGTTTTGATGTCATTTCACGGTGGAGGCTCTACTGTGTTGTTAAGTGGAAGGATAACAGAACAAAATTTCTTTGGGCTGGAGCAGATTACTCTTGTTTGAGGTTTGTCACTAAGAAATTGTTGTTCATTGGACATCGCTGGTATTGGTACAATTTGAATGCATATTCCACTTCTACAGCCAGTTTAAAGCTCTCAAGCAAGTTTCTGGGCCACCTGAGTTGCACTTCCTCACATAACAAAGCTCTTTCGCAAAAGCACAGAAACTTGCATAAAAATGCTCCTCAAAGTTTGTGAATTTCTCTTTCTGTTATGTTGATTGCCCAAACATTTTTCCCTCCGAGCAAACTTCCATGATTTGCTTCTCTGTTAATTAATTACCACACAATTTTTTAGGCTCGAGATCAGGCATGCACAGACAGGGCCCGGAATGATTATCAAGAAAATCTAGAGAAATTTCAGAATTTGACAAGGCAGCATTTAAAAGTAGCTTCTTTGAAGACTGTCCAAGAATTTTTTTTCATCTCCCACATCCCTCAAGGCTTTAACATGTTGCTGTTTTACTCACAGCAATGTGAATTTATTGCACAACATGATATGTAATTGCAGATAATAATAGAAATCTATTTTTTCTCCACTTTCTTAAATATGGACTCAACATGAGTCCAACCAAGAATGAATCTGCTTTCCACTGTGAGAGTTTATTTGCAAAACACACTGGAGTTACTTGCTGCTGAGGTCAAAACACAATGAGAAATATTTTTGTGATTATCACAAAGCTGGAATATTATAAGAAACAATGTGAAATGCATAAACTTTAACAGGGTTTAAAAACTCTGAATCACAGTCATGTGCGCTACAAAGGCAGGAGTTACAGTTAGTATTTCCAGATAAAAAGACTTGTTTGTCACCAAAAGGGTTTGCGGTGTGCAAAGTCAACAACAAACAGCAACTATTAATAACCAGCATGTGGTTCGGCAGATCCCACATCCAACGCCAGAGGGGGCCTCGTTCAAACAGCAACAGGGTGGCAAAGTACCCCCCACAAACGGTGACACCTGCCTCAAATAAAAACCTGAGTCTGATCGAGGAGATCGTACGCTCTTTCCCCCTCAAAACTGCGAATACCAGCACGAGGTTGCAAATTGTCATTCCTGAATGACAACTTGCAGGTAGAGATTAACCTGAAACACCTGGAAATTCATCCCTGCAGGAATCCTCTGGTGGTGCTTTGAAAGAAAGACTCACGCATCTCAAACGTAGTCTTTCTTAACACCACTACACATCCTTGTGTTATGCTATCCAGAAGTGCTTTGTGAATTGAGTAAAAGAAAACAAAAACAAAATCATTTCCAGCATTGTTTCCAGTCAGCAGGCCAGACTGGTGAGCTTAGCCTGTGACATGTCGAATACGTTGTTGACTGTTGTTCTCTGTGCTGCTTGTTTCCCTCTTTATTACCACCTCTTAACTCCAACCGGTTCAGGCAGATGGCCGCCACCCCTGAGACCGATTGTGCTGGAGGTTTCATCCTGTCTTTTTCTTCCTCTCCCCCGCCGTCTTTGCTTGCTCATGCGGGATTTGTAGGACTGTTTTCTACGTTTTATTAGATGAGTTAAGAGCCGTGAAATGACTGTGTTTTAATTGGCGCGAAGGAAGTGAAATCAAGTCGGAGAACGAACGGCCAGGCTCGGCACTCGAGAAGCCAATGCTGGCTTTTGCTGACCGCCACGGCCACATATTCCACAAGTTTCATGTGGAGAGGTTTTTTCAAAGTGTCTGAGGGAAAATGTCCAACCGAACATGTGAGGTCACCCGCTGAGGTCAGGTTCTGAGTCGTTAACACGGCATTACCAGCTGTAAAAGATGACATTTAGATCAAATTGGGGATCAATGGTTCCTAAATCGGGTAACGCACGCGATGAAAATATTAATACACGAGGAGAAATGCAAAAAAAGATAATAAGTTGTAACAGATGTCGCAATACTGTTTTTCTGGTTATTATTGGTGCTTTATGTCACAGTCCGCCAGTTTCTGAGGCTAAAAAGGCCCCATTGGGGGGTTTTGGCAGCTCGTTTGTGTATTAGCTCCTCTTAAAAAATAATTTGAAGGGTTCTGTCTAAGCTCAGATCCCCAGACGCTATTCGGATTTCAGTAATTCGAAACTACCCCTATTTGGGATTCCTAAACTTCACAGATACACAATCATTTGTATACAACGTGGTTGGTTGTCTGTGGCTACTTTTTGGGCCCTCTGAAAAAACGTTCCTCTGCTTTTTTTCTGTCCTAATTTCTTGTGAAGAAGCTCTTCAGTGTAGTTTGGCCGAGTCAAAGCGGATCCCAGGTGAGCAGAGGAAACTTCGCAGCACACAAAGGAGCCGACTGCAGAGACGTCTGCCTTGCATCAGTTGAACGCGGAGACACCGATGGCATTTATCAAAGATGACTTCACTTGCATGTCACTCACATCAAAAGGCTGCGTTCCCTCGTTTGTCTCAGTTCGTTTCTGTGGCAATTTTTTATGAAAGCGCAGCCCAAGGCAAACATCTGCCCCACTCATTAGGAGGCTTGATGAAACAAACCTTCCCCCCGGGGATGCTGGAGAAACGCTGTTAGCAAATTAGCAAAGTCTGATTCAGTGAGAATTGTCCCTCTAATTATTTGTCTGACCAACTTGCTTTTAATATCAATAAATTAGTGGGATGGCTCTTAAACAAACACACGCCTACTCCTGTTCATATAAATTAATTCAAGGAGAAACATAACTTCAAATTGAACTACAAATTAGCTGTGATGGCAGTGATGTTTTTTTTCCAATCAGCCAGGGATCAGACAGATTGACAAAATGAGTGTGGTGGAGTAGCTGTGTTGTGTGATACTCTGAAGCAAATTCATTATTGACACAATTGACACAACTCTGGAAAAAAAAATAAAAACTTGACAATAAATATTCTTACATTCGAAAAAATGCTCAGATTTATATGAACACATCTTGAATTATTATAGCTTTCTCTGTAGTTATTCATTCATTATTTCATTCTAATTCAATTATGTTAAATTGACTTTCACTTGGGAGCCCACAATAAGAAAAAAAGGAAATATCTTCATAACAATATGAACATTGTTGACTTCGTCTTGCAGGTCAGGCTGTGGCAACAGTCACAAACGGGGAGAAAGAGAGCCCTCTGCTGGCCAACACCGGCATTAAACTCACTGTTTCTCGACTTCTTTTTGATGCTGACATCAAAACAAAACTCCATCACCCACAAACCAACAAACTGTCTGACAACATGAGTTTAAAGTTTGGAGAGGAAAACCATCAAATTCAACAATTAATCCCTTTTTCTGGACCAATGCAACGAGTAACTCAACCAGAAAGTGATGCTGACCTTTTCTGCTGGCTTTGTGACTCTTCCTATTGTCATGTATACAAAGTTGGGCAGGGCTGCTATATGCAGAAAACATGCCAGGCTAAGTGTTGGGTGTGGTAAGGTCACAAAGATCACCATCTCCTTTAATTACCTACGACCGAGAGCCACTGATATTTTGCCATACCTGTGTGTGTGTGTGTGTGTGTGTGTGTGTGTGTGTGTGTGTGTGTGTGTGTGTGTGTGTGTACGTGCAAGTGTGTGTGCGTGCGTGTGTGAGAGAGAGAGAGAGAGAGAGACAGACAGAAAGACAAATGGGGGTAGAGACTGAATTCCGCTTTACAAAAGGCAAAGTGCAGACCTTTTTTCCATTCCTGCATTCCAGTGACAAGCAGGTAAATTTACTCCCAGTCTGTTGTAGAAACGCGGAATTGTTCTCTGTTTTGAAGAAATCCACAAACTGCTTTCTGCAGGCACTATGATGCGAGTGGTGTCTTAATGGTTCTCCTCAGCTATACTTTTTCTTTGTGCTCAGAGGCAAAAACACATGCCTTTGGCATGTGACAGCGTTGCTGACAAGCTCTGTGCTAATTATTATGTCTGCAGTGCTCCAGGTGAATATATGAAAACCTAATGAAATACTGTTTATAGAAGTAGATTACAAATTTGAAAACGGTTGCACTTCATCTCGCTCCGTAAACCGAGTGTTTATGTTATTTCCAGCGGCTTCAGTGTTATGCGCTCGAATGAAAGGCTTCAAAAAGTTTGGGCAAATTAACTTTTCCTAGAATTAAAGTGTAAAAAAGAGGTGTAACGCTTGTGTAAATTAATTATTTGATGACATTTTATTACCTCCATGGCTCCCTGAGGGGCTCACCTGTGGAGCTTGTCATTAGGCCAAAGGCAGGAGATTTATGCGCAGTAGAACCACAATAAAAAAAAGCTACACCCCTCCCCCAAGTCACTCCCATCATGTGCATGGTCAGCAGCTGTCTTGCTGAGAAAGGATGTGAGATTCATTTTGTGCAGAACATGAACATCCTTGTGTTTGTAACACTTTGGTCTTATGGTTTGACGTGCACGCAGGAAAGGAAGAAAAATGAGGGGCCTTTTATGTTATGCTGCCTTTTTTTTTTCACAACATGCCCCCCACCTCCATTCGCGAGCCAACCAAACTAAACAAGAAATGACAGAACACAATTGGAATCAGCCACTTTCTTTGTCTTCATGCATGGTCTCTCAAAGTGAATACTCATCTGGTAAGAATTGCTTTGAAATTTAAATACATAATTTGAAAATTAAAAAAAGCAAAATGCAAAAAGAAAGAGCGCACTGTGCAGGAAAACAATAGTGTCCTATACACAGTTTGGATTGTCGCTGTTTCAGGTTTGCTCTTGCGGCAGTGCGATCTGTCCAAAACTGGTAGTGAAGTGGGGGTTGCGAAGAGAACGATTCATGCATTCGGTTTTAATCAGGGAGAGAAACCCAGAGCAGAATACGAATACGGACTTAAAGGAGACAATTACGCATTCTCTCCTTCTTCCACGCAGAAGCTCTCGCATGTTCTTTTGTCTCCCTCCTTTCTTTTTTTCACGTGACATCTAATCAGCATTGTCAAATGGAGGCTCCGCAGCCAGATACAGTCTCTTTCAGCTTTTGTTTACCATAAACAACATGATAGGCATCACAGAGGAAAAAGCCCTGGGGGACGAGAGTGTAGGGTTAACAAAGACCAAACCACTCCAAACATTGCGTAAATTACGACTAAATGACCTGTTGAATACCTCTGTGAATAGCATTCAGAGTAACGATGTCGGGCTAGGTCGGTGGGGGTGTGAGGTCTATTTTTATTGGTCAGGAATCTTACTTTCATGGTTCATGTTTCTGCATCATTTGGCAATTCCTCTGACTGTAGGAGAAATCCCGCAACACCCCCTAAAATCTGTGCGCACCAAAAACTTGCAGATGAAACCAACAAAATTGTGTAAACATACGAACAAATTAATAGATAGCAGCACACTGTGCTGTAGGCCATTGCGTGACTGGCTTGAGTGCTGCAGGGAAACCGAGTGACAGGTTGACTGCCAAGAGGTTCAGTTTAGTCAGAGGATATTCAACATAAGTTGGATCTCTGTGAGAATCCCATCAGCCTGAGACTTCTTATCTCTCGGGTGATTGGCAGCACAGGCCCGAGGCGGACCAGGAGGAACACTGCAGGTCTGCATGACTGACTGAACAGACAACGGCGTTCTACTGGCTGAAGGCTGAGCGCTATGCGGCGGCCGTTTAAATTCATGAAATAGACGCTGGAAGGTTGTTGTTTTGTGTGTAAACACACAAGACGTTAATGTGTGTTCGGGAAAGCGGCGTGACAACTGTGAGTGGAGGTTAAGTGCCTGTTTTCAGGATGTTACAAAAAATAACGTGACATTTGTCAAGTGCTTCTAATCATCTCAAGTTATTCTCTCACAAACATAAAAGCAAGAGTCAACCATTACATAATCAATAAGTGGTGGGATTGTTTCCAATTAGGTTTCATCCACACAGAGATTCGAGAAAGTTTCTTTTGAACACAGCATCATTCCAGGTGAAGTATACATAAACATGAGACCCACGAAGAAACACTAGCATATGTAACAAGTAGCACTGAAACATGCGAGAAAACGAAGACAAGAGGAGCCGATGTAAATAAGCTGCACACAGCCAATGAGCCTGCAGGTTTAATGAGGGGTGGGGCTAATGATGTCATTGTTTCAGCGTTTTCACCATCCACACAGCAAAGCCTGTCGAGAGGGGGTTTTCCTCTCAAGAGTACATTTACAAAAAGTATTGTTTACTTCTAATTGTCCAACCCAGAGAGACTTGAATTTGACACCAGGAGTTATAATTAAATTAATGAAGTCATTTAACTCTGACTAAAAAGTGGGATTTGAAACCGTAAAACTCAATATGTGCAAAAGATGAAAAGAAAGTCTAATTGATGGGTATTTTGTGTGTGTTGTGCTCGTGGTTGTGCTCGTGCAAGCTTTGAAGCGCGAGTACAGTATGTTCCCACATGACTAAATGTGTTGATTCGTGCAGTGCCAACGCAGGGGTGATATAACTATAATTCGGGTCAGTGTAACAGTTGCTGACAGAGTTTAGTGGTAAAACCCAGCGAGTTGATTCCCACTGAAAGTGAGCTGCGCTGGTGAAAAGCCAGAACCTGAGCGGGACAATAAGGCCGAGGAAGGATGAAAGTGATCTAGGCCCCGAGGGGCCGACGGCTGCCATCTTTGACTTATACACTCAGAGCAATTAAGTTCCAGGATTGGGGAGTGGGACTCACATACCTCAGTGCAGGCAGAGAGAGAGAGAGAGAGAGAGAGAGAGAGAGAGAGAGAGAGAGAGAGAGAGAGAGAGAGAGAGAGAGAGAGAGAGAGCGCGAGAGAGAGAGAGAGAGAGAGAGAGAGAGAGAGAGAGAGAGAGAGAGAGAGAGAGAGAAAGAGAGAGCATTGTCACACTCCAAAACTGAGAGGACCTTGAAAGGACAGTCAGTCAGTTGTTTGCTCAATTGTCTTTCATCAGTCACAGCTAGATAATGACCTGTACTTTTCAACAATCACAGTAATTTTTTTTTTTTTTTTTACCATTTACATCTATTCGAATGATCGTATTTTTCATAAAGGCAAATGTGCAAGTGATGTTGCTGCTTTTGGCTAAGAAACACAAAACAATTATAAAGACTAAAGATATATTTCTGTTGCTGTGACACCTCAGGAACACATCAGTGTATTTTATACTTACACCCCACATCTGTCGGCCTCCAATACAGGCGCAGAGGAAACGCTTTAATTTGTGGAACTATCATGACTTTCACGTCATTATGTTACATCCCACTGTGATTACCTATGCCACTACCACACTTCTATGTTCACATTTTGCATGTGAACCCACATTACCTTATTGATGACAATGATGATAAAAACCAAGAATTATTTCACCATTTTGATCGTTGGAAACATTACCCTTTACCCTTTTACTCTGTCAAACTAAAAGTTGTGACTTTGTTAACAAACTTTTAAAAAAAAGGGAAATTTTTGTTCTTCAGCTTAAATGATGTGTGCAAAAAACACGTGCTCTACATGGAAGTTACATGATATGGCCAAAAGCAGGCTCGAACATGTATGCAGAGTTTCACTCGGTCATCTTCCCTCCTCGGTTCCCTGCTGCCAGACTCGTATGTGATGCAGTTTGCAAATGGTGCTGAAATTCTCTGAAAGCTCAGCTTTTCACTTAGCACATAGCTCTCTAAGAGGATTGTGATTTGTAACAGTCGGACAGCCGACATCTGCGAAAATTACGACACTAATGAGTCAAAACCTGCCACAGCTTTGTACATTAAACACTTTCAGTACCAAATTGACAGTCACAGTTGCTGCTGCGGCACCAGATCTGTTCAGAAACCCATAGGCTGTTTCGGGTTCACGGACAAGATATTTTGAAGTTGTAATTATTCAATTAATAAATAACCAAAACATCTTTTGCCAGGTTGCAGTCACAAAATCAATACAAGAGAAGCTCATCATTGGCCAGTCAGAATTGATCAAAGACCCACCACAGCCACCTTCTGACCTGCATATGATGGATGTACTGTAACACACCTAAGCTTAACTGATGCTACTTGTGTGACATTTTGTGAGTAAATGGCAACAAAAAAGTAAATGGCTTCTCTGGATTTTTGCACCAGGTGATATGATGACAAACAACATTTGAATGCTGAAATTTCTATTTAAACGTAGCTGAAATGTTGAGCTCTTGTGAAGCATATGTGGCAAAGCTGTAAATAGTTGCTGGAGTGACGAAACTACTGGTGACAGGAGTAGCAATCACAACAGATTTGACAGCGAAACATGATGTTTCCATAAACTTACAGAGATTGTGATGACATTCACTTATAACCTTCAAAATGTGGAGGATTTCATCACATATTAGGACACGGGCCTCACACAAATTGGGCTGGAATTACAGGTGGTTTTCTGGCAACGCTAACCTTATAGCTACTGCATGTGCAAGCAATGAGGTTTCGACCTCATACGTCAGTTGTTCCTCCATCACACTTCCTGGTGTCGTAAAAGAATATGACGCGATGAACGGGAACCTTCTCGCATTCTCCAGCTGACATTTCAGAAAGACATAAATAAAATTGCATTTGAGGCACATAACAAAAATGTCACTTAGAGATGAATTTTATTAGAATCTGATTTATAGTTCAGTTAAAGAACCAACCAAAGAACTGTATATCAACAAGTGTCTTAAATTTGCACAGCACTTCATAATTATAAAACAACTCCAGAGAAGATGAGAGTTCATGTGACATTTCTCGGGTTTCTAATTGAAACTGTTGTTAAAATCAGCTGCATCATTCTGATTAACAGAAACTGCCGGATTCAGCGGCGAGCGCACAAAACAAAAAAGGCCTTCGTACACTTGAAATTCTTGCACCCACCACCAATCATCTGTCTCACACCTTCCAGCCCTTTCCCTTTCTTTTTTGACAAGGTCAACAATCATGGCTGCAGGCTGACAAGAAATTTTACTGCTGCACGGCTGTCAGCGAGGACCAACAGTGCAGGTGAGAATGTGGTGATTACTTAATTTTATTGTCACAGTTAAACTGTAAATCAGTGCAAGCAGGGAGAAGAAATGGCATTAATGTTCAATCTGCTGATAAAGATAAAACATCTGCTCGGTACAGATGGACCAGGCTGCTTTCCGTTCGCACGTGGAGGGGAAATTATTTCAAATCTGTTCTTAATATCATTTACTGGCATTAATCCATACGTATTCACAGCTAAATTTGCTTTTTATGTTGTCATGTTTTAAGAGCCAGTATTAATCGCCCGCGCCTCGGTGTCTCATGTGAATTATGGATCGAGGCTTTATTTTGCAAGCTGCTCGGTCGCTCTCTCTCTGTTTTTTTTGGTTCCGTTTCCAGTGCACTAAAACAACATGCTGTGGTTTTTATTGGGTATTTTAATGGCTAATTTAGCATCTGGCTCGAATGAAAACTATTTCAAAAAAAGGGACTGTTTGGATAAAACTGGCATGTTGATTAATTTTAGTTGTCCTTGGAAAAAGGCAAACGATGACACCAAAAATGTCTTAGGAGGAACAACTCCAACAGGGACGAGAAGAGTGCATTAACCTCCAAACAGGATAAGATTAAAATGATATGCCGATTAAAAACTAATAATCATGCTGAAAGGTCTTCAGTCATAAAAAAACAGTTATATTAATTGCATGAAAGTGATGGTTCCTGCTTCACTTGTCTTTTTTCTCTTTGAATTGATGATGATGTAGTGGGATGTTGACATGATTAGTGTGCCTCTGTTTTCTTTTTTCAGGTTCTCTGATGAGAGCTTGATGGTGTTGACACTGATGAATCTACTGGCAGATCACTGCAGGCCACCTTTGAAATGTCACTCTGAGTTCAGTCTCTGGTATGCCTCATCACTCACTCACTCACTCTCTCTCTCTCTCTCTCCGTCTCTGATGTTTGATACGCAATATGTGGAAATGTCAAAAAGCGAGAGAATCTCACAGCAACCCAGTCGTGCCATTTCAAGGCTTTTCACGCTTGGCTTTAGTCATTAGTCTTGATGAAGTTAAGAACACAGTCGTGGAGAAGTGATGGAAAAGCGCAGATAATCGCCAGGGCGAGATTGCTGTGACTCAACGCAGCTTTGCATGCCTTGAAAATATGACAGATATGTTTTGACATCAAGAATGATGAAAGAGTTTTTCCAATACTGTACGAGCTCCCTGATTTGTAATTTGAAAAGAAAATATGGGAAAGAAACCCAGGATGGTGGGAAGGTTCACTGCTATGAGAGTTACCCAATAGACTGTAGTCAGCTGCTTTACAGCCGTTGTAAGATTTAAAGCAGTTGTAAGATTTATTTGCACTCCACATTTCACAGTTAATGTAGTTCCATATGTGGGGACACAAACCTGAAAGACAGATGCTAAAGTAGATATATTTGTCCATATCTGTTGGCAACTTGTCAATGACTGTTTTACTGTTTTTTAATTATTAATATGAACTACTTGACTTCTCACCTATGCATTTATCCACCAATAAACATACATGAACAGACCAACAGATGATCAATTCAAAATGGTCTTTAAATCATATGTGTTAGACCTATTGTAGGCAACACTAATGCATGTGAAATAATCAAATAAAATGAGTGCTGTAGCATGTGTGGTAAAATTGAGTTTTTGTATGAATTACATAAAACCACTCAAGGAACTGCGTGTACACACTGAAGTACTATCATGGCAAGGTAATATATTTGCAAGTCTGCATATTTGGATTGAATTCTAATTCTAGTGAATGCTCAAATATTATATTTGAATTATATTCGGTATCCTTTAATTTTTGCATTTTCACCCCTGAACAATGTGTTTTCAATTCGATATTCAACCTAACCTGGTTGCAATTGTCTCTGTTAAAATGTGTAGTTGCTGTTTTAATTTAGCTGCTCATATAAACATAATCTAAGTCACTAGAACCACATGTGATGCTCCAATATGCGTACAACATGCTGCACTATTCGTAGTGTGCACAGGATAATGTGTGTAATGGAACAGAGCACTTGTTGCCTCTGCGAGGTTAATGACCTGGAGGAGTGACTGGAAAGCTGAAGACCTGCAGCCAGGTTTCCAGACTTTGTCCCCCACAGCTTCTTTGACACTCCAGCAGCCCACTGCACATTGTTCCACACCGGGCCACGCTTTACTGTCCGATTCCCACATATCTCACCACCATGCTTTTGAGACTGTTCCCTCTCTCACAAAATGCAAATAATTTCCTCCATTCTGCATTCTTTCCCTCTTATTTACTTCTTTTTGTGTGTCCGTGGGGTTTATTAGGGTCAAGAAGCCTTTGCATATTTACATCTTACTGGTCTTCGGGGCCCAACATGCGTCTAATTCAATTAAAAGAGCCACAGGGGTCAGATCCCACAGCCTCCTGCTTAAAAAACCAGAGGCAAGTGTTGCCAGACAGAGACATCAGACAGGCTTGTCTCTCTCCGTCTCTACTGAATTGACCACAGGCCATAGGAGCCTGTGCACATATACGTGTTACTATGTTTGTACGTGTTACTACTGCGTGTAACTGACAGGTCTATAAGTTGTCAGATAACAATTTACTGAACAAACATACTGTATAGAAGAGTATATATCCAAAAATGTGTAGCAACACAATCATAACCGTCAAGAAAAAAATTGTAAAACTGGAAATAATACGATGAACAAGGATCATATTGATAATAATAATATTATTATGATTAATAATAATAATATTAATAATAATAATAATTAAAAGAAGAATGATAATAAGAAGAATATATTAAAAAATATACCCAATAGAAACCTAAAAGCAGTTTCAAGGTTTCTACATCAGTGACGCAAAAAGGAGATAAAAACACCACTGAAGTAAAGTCTGTAAACTGGTGTCACTGAAACAAACAAAATGGAGGCTTGTTTGACTGCGAGTGCTCATTGGTGACAGAGTGCAACAGGTTAGATTTTTTAAGTAGGGGAGGTGTTAATTAAAGGTGTGAGCGGGAGAGAGGACTTTCTGAGCGAAGCGCTGTCAAGCTGCTTGACAGCTAAAGGCAACACGATTTTTCAGGCACTTGGGCAGTTGACAAGTGGAACTGAACCCAAGTCATTAACACAGCGCTTTAATAGAGATTCTTATGGGGGCAATCAGGAGCTGCTCAGACTCGTTCTGAGACTGAAAGACTGTGACTCCCACTGCTGCGGAGGAGGTGTGTTTTTATGTGACACACCGCTGCTATTTCTCGTTGATGCTGCACCAGTGTGCCATTGTTTTATCACTTTTTTTCCCCTTTTCCATGTACTGAACGAGGCTCGCCTTATTTTTAGTTCTTGTTGACACTGCATTTGAAAAGAGCCAATGAATCTTCTCGCCATTTGTATGGTTGCAAAAAAAGTAGATTAGACCGGGACTGTATCTCTTTTTTTCGCTCACAACCAATCCCAAAGCCAGCTGGCAGTAACAAAGAAACAATCCGAGCGAACGTAGCCCGAAGGAGAGAGGAGAACAATTGGAACCAAAATCCCTGGTTTCAATTTCTACACTGGATGGGAAAACTTTACAAAGTAATCTAAGAGGTGTAATGAAAGGTCGCCCGCAAGGTGCCTTTGAGCAAAGGTCCCAAACCTGGTCATAAATGAGAAAAAGCTTTGGTTTTATGCACCCAATCTGGCAGTATGCTGGATATCCTTTGGGAAATTCTCCTTTAAAGATGGACTGCTGAAACTTAATGTTCCATCGAGTGATGCCACGCGAAAACACACTCTTATGCAATTGTATTAAGCACAATAACAATCTGTGTTCAATGCACACAAATGTCCTGAAATACACCTTGTGTATTGACATGCCAAAATCTTGAAGTTTTAAGGTCATATAAAAGTACAGCGTAATCGTTAGACATCTGGGGTGTTAGTACCAAATCTATGGTTGAAAGTTATTGCACAGTTAATCATTCATTGAGAAAAAATCCTGCATGTGAATATAAAGGAACTCAGTCATCCAGGTCACCAAGGTTAAACACTTCCTGCAGATGAGTCACTGAACACAAACATTTCAGCAAACCTCACAATTGGTATTTAGTCCATTTATCTTTTACACATCTTTTTTTCACCTTAGGGTTGCTACAACTGATCCAAAGTCACTCACACGCACGCACACAGGCACGCAGGCACGCAGGCACGCACACAAGGGAAATTTAGAGTCGCAGATAAACCGAATGACCACTTTTAACACTGGGTTAAAAAAAAAAAACCAAAAACCTGAGCATGCACAGGGAGAACATGCAAATCTGGGCCTCTGCCCCGACCACCAACTTGGTCAATTCCTCATTGCAGTTTTGACACATCTAACCAGCATGTTAAACAACACTGCAGGATTCAAATGATCCCCGTATATTCACACTCTTCCAAGACAGTCACCCCTTTCAAAACCTTCATAGTCTTATTTCCTCATCCGCCTCTTTTTCCCACATATCCTCCACCTCCGACCTGAACGCCCCGGGCGCTCCTCCACTTCTTTAGTATGAAAATTTGGCCTGTGTGTCTCCAATAAATCTTCTACAGTAATGATGCCTTAGCCAGGTGATTGATGAGAGCGCTGACAGCTCAAATTGCCAGTGTGAATCTCTGGCATGACATAAGTCAGCTCTGAGCCGCCCTCTTTGCCTCGGGGCGTACACGGTGGAGAGGAGGGGGGAGGAGCCAGGACGGGTGCTGCAGGTTTAACCCTGCTGTCACCTGCAGTCTGACCTGCTGCAATGCACACTGGAGACACATGCAAATCATATGCGTCTTCTGATGTATTTTCAACCTGCCAGTGCACAATGAAAGACATGCAAGCAGGTGACACAGAGCGAGGTGCATTCTGACTTGTGTCACTATGAGTTTGTTATGATGAAGTGAGAAAACTATTCAGCGTATGACCTGAATATTCTTGCCACTTTTCTGTCACATTTCAAAAGGTCACTAATATGTACGATATCACTAAAAGACAAAAAAAAGGTAATTCTTGATTAAATCTACTAAGAAAAGGACTAATTATCTTCCAGAGGAGAGGGATATAAAAATCTACAGAATGATTTCAAGAATAAAGCGTGTCAAGAATATGCCAGAAGGGGATGGTATTGACAGGCTTGCTCAGAGATAGTTGCTCATTTTTTATCTTTTCCACAGTTAAATGAATCATTTTGATGGTATTGAGGTGTTTGTTTTTGGTTTTATAAATTTGCTTTTTGAAGTCAGTGTGACTGTTGCTGAATTTTGCATTTCGGCGACAGTGAAGTGTGGTTTGAAGGTGTAAAAGAAGTTTCTGCTTCTTGTGCAGGTCATTTCACGCAAAAAGGGGAATGTATGTGAAATTGCAATAGCTACACAAAATGTATCTGTGACATTGATATCATTTACAAAATTTTGATTTTTGCATGGTCCCGAAAGAGAAGTTAGTGGCGACTACAACGAAACAAAAGTGAAAAAAAAATCAATTACTTGATGGAAAGACTACAAAGATGTCATGACGCTCACTTTGAAATTAGCGTCAATATGGAACCACACAAATGATGAATTTTATACTTGCAAACAATCCCCTAGAAAAAATATCGTTGCGGCTTCTTTCACTCTGCATGTTCACTCTGTCCAACCTCTTCCTTCATCTCAGCCTAATGAAGCAACACGTGACAAAGACATGAGGTTTCACGGTCTGCTGGGCTGAGCTGTTGTTTACATGTGATAAAAATCATAGTCAGATGAGCCCGAGCCATTTGGAAGCCATTAGGACAAACACAATGAGGTGGCTTTACAGCCTCATAAGTGTCTCTCTGGTTGCACATTTAATGACCCCTGCTGTGTAAATCAGTCTTACGGCTGTTAGAGAGAGATTTCTGTGGGAAGGGTGGAAATCAGTGAGCGAGATCGCGTGTCAGAAAAAATCAGGGAAGTCTCATGAAACTTTTTCTTCTTTGTCGTACAAAAAGAAAGCTGGAGCGCAAAGCTGCTTCTGAAGCCTTTCCTGCTTAAAGTCAATCATTGTGTAAGAAAAACACGAGACGAGAAAGGAGGAGGAGAGGTCGTGACATGTCGTTTTTATAGAGTGGGATAACAACTAGCACTCACAGAGCGTTTCAATCAAAACCGGTGTTTAAGCCATCACAGCTGCCTCACAAAAAAAAGTCAATTACGTAAACTCTTTCATGTTTATGCTCAAAAGTTGTTGGACAACATCGCCCCGTGGTAAAACAAAGGGTATAAATTCCTGTTTATGCGTTGTTGTGTTGCAGTGATTTTTATTGAGGGAGGTGTTCGCTGTTGTGGGTAATTGGCTGAGAAGTTGCTCAGGGGACAGGAACAGGGGGCTACAAGTGTCGGCTGCACAGTTTGTGGCCAGAATGAGGAAGACTATAGAGTTTAGCCTGTTTTAGCGGGAATCAGATGATTTATGACCCCAGAGGACCAGATGGGACGGCCTCAGTGTTTCTTTCATTTGCTGTCGCAGCAGCACGAAAATAAATCCAGACTCTGCCGAGTTTTCAAACGGAGCATTTCCTCTACCAACATCTGATCGCAGCTACACTGCAAGGCTTTACTTTGTAGTGCTGCCACTGTGCGGGGCCGTCCGCTTGATGTACTGGAATAATTTATTGGTAGTTTCTCTCCCAAAATATGATCCAACCCAAAATATATTCCAACTTGTGAGTTTTTGTTTTCAAATATGTTTCAAAATATGAATATTTACTTAAAAGCAGTTTTTGGTGTCAGTCGTCGTGTGTTGCCTTCTTGAACTCTTTAAAATACTTCCAAACTCAGCACAAAATGTGAGTTTTCCTTCAACTCCTTCAGCCCACATTTGTCCACTTTCAGGAACTGAAGGAGCTGCGTTTGTGACAAAGGAACAAAAAGCCTCTTATTGTTAAATCCACCATTTCCCCTTCATATTTTTCCAATTATCATTTATTCGCAAAGGCTCATTCCGCAAACGTGTTTCCACTAAAGTTTTCTTCTGTCTCCCGTGTGTCTCCTCCTCCCTATACTGTTATTTTTTTTCCCGATGTCTCTGTGTCTGTTTCTGTATATGCCACTCTTCCTGTCTCTCTTGCTCTCTTTGACCCTCGACTACCTAAAATGTACGCACAGCAGCGTTAAGGACTTCAATCCCCTCAGGGGTTCCTGTGGTCCATGTTCCCAGAGAGTAACGCAGACTTTAAGGGGACATGCTGGAACAAATGACAGACGCAGCCTCTGCATGCGAGCAACCAGATACACAGATGGGCACAGATCAAGGAATCAAAATTATGGAGATCTACAGTACCACCATCGCGGTGCAGCGACGTGGCTTTGGGATGTTATGCCACCATGACTGCTGCCGCCCACAAAATGCATGGATTTATGTTTGTCTTTCAAAGGAAGTGGTGGGACGCCATACGACATACAGAAATGGGATGCAGGACAAGTGATCACACTATAGCACGAGTAAGGCTGAGGTGCACAAGTTGCTGCCGAGGGGCTTTTGTGTTAACCTATGCAGTGTGTGTATCAATACCTCACTTGTCCTCATAATGGCGCGAACCTTGAAATGTATTCTTGTGTGACTCAGCAGAAACAAGGGAGCACTCAGAGTGACTCACTGAGTTGAGTTTTGATCATTTCCATAATCAACCAGGTCCACAAATCCTGGGCAGGCGCATGCACAACCTCCGAACTTGATTAAACACTTTCAAAGCGGATAAAGCCGACCTATTCACCCGCTGTAAAACAGCATCTGTCACATATGGCCCCGTCTATCTGGATGACATTCAACCGCTGCAAAGACTTTTAGTCATCTGAACTCACGCCTCTGTATCTGTCATTGATTCTGACTGCGAGATGGCCTAATCAGGAGTGTAAAAATAGCACCAGAGTGAAGAGGAAACCACGAAAAGTGCACACACTCCCTGTGCTCGGTGTGTGTTCCTCTCTTTCCGCTCCTTTAATCTGAAGGAACTGTAGAGGCGGCAAGGCCACAGTGAGAGACTGCGATAGGCCGAGTGAGCGAGGAGAGTGAGAGAAACCACAGCCGCCACAGAGCTGTCAAAAAGCTGGGACTCTTGTCCAACATTTAACCATCAGAGGTTTGTTCGCAGACGAAATGGGGTGACAGTTGAATGGAAAGCGGGGTGGTGAATTGAGAGCCATGGTTCTTTGTTTCTGCCTCCCGGGAGGTAAGCAGACACATTGCACATTGGAGAGAAACCAGACCTTTTGCTGCAGCATTTTGTTGTTTGTTTCACCATTTGGGAGAAATATGCCAGTGTGTGTGGGGAGATGGAGCCTCGACAGAACTGATTGTTGGATAGGCTGATCGTGTATGGGAGCAGCTGCCGTTATCCATATTTTATTATCAGAGCAAAACAGCTTCATTTGTTGGATCTTTGTTTCGTGCGAAGGATGAGTTGATATTACTTTTCTTGACAAGGAGGAAGCTGCAACTTGACCACGAAGCAGCACTGGCACAGCTGGCAAAGTGGGTTACCTTCCAATACGAAGCATAGCACTTCGATCCACCATCTCGCTCTGTCCATGAGCCAAATTGTCCCCTTGAAGAGACACTGAGCCCCACATTGATCCCGACGGGGTGTGAGCACCTTGCATGGTAGTTTTATTTATCACTGGTGGGCGAGTTTGTGGGTGGATGTGACTGATTGTGCAAAGCGCGTTGAGACCACTCGAGCAGTATACGGCGCAATATAAGTCAAGTCATAAATCTCTTTCCAATCCCTTTAATCCTCTCTATCAGCAAAGCAGCACCTTTCACGTCCCTTCTCAGTTTCTTTTCCTGGACTGCATATTCCTTAAATATACCTTTGCCATACAGGACGCATTTGAGAGAAGAGAATTAAAAAATTGAAGTTCATCCTTTGAATTTAATCAATCTTTGTCTTTCCCCCCCTTTTTCTTCTGTGTCCAGAAGGGACGATCTGAACTGTGAGATCGTGTTTCGCTACACCTCAGCCTGAGGGTTAAAAAAAAACAAAAAAAACCAAGACCTTTGACATCAAAAGTCCTCTCCTGGACAGAAGTCATTGTTGTGTTTGCTAATTGGCTATCACCTGTCTGCTCATAAACATTTAATCCCCTCAGAGATCACTGCAGCTGCGCCACAGGTCAGTGTGCAAAACAGCAACCAGGAGAGAACAAAAAAAACAACTGCCCTAACAGGAGAAGACGCTTGAATTTATTCCTGAAAAACCAGTGCTGGTGGAAATCTGAATACAATGTAAATTTAGATTGAAAGGAATATACTGTGTTTACAAAAGAGACCATTCCATCTTTTGAAAAAAATCTGAAAAATGCTTTTTGAAAAGCAGTTTCTTCACAAAATAATGGTCAATTTATGAAAAAGGGAAATAAGATTAGAAAAAGACACAACTTACAAAAATTGAGTTTGAGTAAGAACAAATAATGATAAACTATTTTAACATAAAACAAACAATTGATGAGAAGCTTATTGTAGCCAAAACCTGTAATTTTCAGATCAATCGATGTGGTGAACATGCTCGGATGTCTCCTGTTTGCTTTAATAATCTGCAAACCAGGTCAAGGACCTGGTTAGAGTTGAGAATGTTGTTTCAAAAATGCCAGTTAAAAACAAAACACTCGCTGGCCCTCTCCCATGAAAAATACCACGAAAGCCCTGTATGTACATGCGATATGCATGTTTGTGAGCATGCATGCATGCACATACAAACAGAGATTTGCAAATGTATACACAGGCCCTGCTCATGGATACAAAGAAAGAAGACAAAAGGGAGAGCGAAGAGTGAAGCCACATACTGGCACAGCCGCTGAAAAATCCTTTTGTTGTGCGATTGTTTGACAAATTGTTCCACCTATACTCCTAACAGAGAATCTCGAACCGGGTACTCGCAAAACCACACACGCTCTCGCATACAATGTTGTACCTCCTCAGCATATACATACGTTTTCCTTTCTCTCTTGCAAGGTTTCAAACTATGTTGGGGTTTTTTCCCGCACGCTCATATCACAATAAACACAAAATCTGAATTCAGATCATTTTACCCGTGATGATGGGACACATTTCCATCACCACAAAGACCATCTGTGAATCGCTGATGAGCGTCTTCAATGAGGGAATGGAGACAATTGAAATGCTTTAAACTGACAGCATGGGCATCATTATGTCATGTAAACAAGCCTGGCATCAAAGCCTCCCACAGCACGCACACTTGTGGTTTCATCCTGGCCTCAGCAATGAGACCAGGACTCTAATTGTACTGTTGGCCGTATAGGACACACAGGAAAATCTTCCATTGTGTCCTCAGTACCAGTCGTGTCAGGCCTAATCGACAGACGACGGAGCTTTACTAGTTACCTCGAGTGGCTTCCAGAATTAGGAACCACGTTAACATGTGACCTTTATATGAGCCATTTTACACTGTACATCTGTGCAAGAAGAAGAAACAGCAAACTGGACACAGAAACCCTACATACCAGAATCGAACCCCAGAGATTTTGGTTATGCTGCGACAGAGCAAACCACCTGCCACTGTGTTGCCCCCCACAAAATCACTTCATTTTACGAACCAAAGCAGCAGAAACTTAGAAATGGAGTGATTTTTAGTTTAAAGAATCATCCAAATTTGTGAAAATGATTTTACTTTAACACAACGTGACTTTGAGACTTGACTGGCCAAGTGGCAGGACTGCTTTGACTGTTTTCTTTGTTTTTTCAATTAATTCACACACAGAACAACTTAACTTAGTTGACTGATAAGCATACACTGGAAAAACTAAGGTAATCCTCTTTCTTACTCAAAGTGCAACTTTGCGGCCTCAAATCAGGGTCAATTTTATTATGTTAACTGGATATGCTGCTAATTCTACTGGGAGAAAAATGTTTATTTTCATGTTTAATTCAAAAAAACAACCTTTATTTTGAAATGTAAGGAAGAAGTTGCTACAATCATACAAAAAAGGGAATCGGTCACATTTAAGCATCAATAGTCTTGTAACAGATACATATATAAGGGAATTTTAACTTAAAAGTTTGAGTTAACTTTTTGAGTTTGACCCTTTAATGCACAAAGCATGAGATAATGCCGCCGTACACTATTGGACCCAGACGCTCAGCATTGTATAGTCCAGAAATTACAGAAAGTCTGTGACCATCTGGCAGCACCAGTTCACTCCAGCTGCAGCTGCAGCTACACACAAACAAAATCCAAAACCGTAATGTTGAACTCGGAATGAACGAACAGCGTTGGAACAGAAACTTGACATGGAAAATATTGCACGCTTACACTGGCAAATATCACGGTGCAAACATCATTGTGCTGCACACACACGCACACGCACACGCACACACACACACACACGCACACACACAGAGGAGAGAAGCAGAGCCCTCTGAAGTACTTCTGTGAAAATCACAGCAGAGAAGGATGAAAAGCAACTGAGACAATTGCCTGAGTGTCGTCTTATTTTGGCTCTCAGGGACAGTGTGTGATGTCTCTGAGTGTAAAAGTGACATGTTTTGGCTGGAGACCGCTCCTGAAAAAAAGAAAGGGCTTCAGCTTCAGGGCACAGCGCAGTGTGCAGGTGAGGGCCAGATGGAGCCGAGCATCGACCTGTCTTGTCTCACTGACTATACTCTGATTACAGTGACCAGACACTGGTCCTGTGGAGACAAAACAGAGCCTACTGAAGTAAACTGAAGATACTTTGTGTTGTTGTGTGTGTGCATGAGTGTGTACTAACAGCTTGGTCGCAACACAATGTAAAAAAACAAAACAAAAAAAGTCTATGTCTGCATTGATTGCTGATTCTTTATGTTTGCAGTCGAATTCGTGACACTTTCGGGTAAAATAATAGGATCCCTGGACCATTAAACAAATGATGCATAACATTAACTACGACAAAGAAAAATTCTTTGTTTGTTTGTTGATCAATATCTGCAGAGATGACAGTAGTGAAAAATGATTTTTGGAGAAGGAATCGATAGCTGTTCAGGTACACACCTTTCTCCTAAGCCTCTTTTCTTTCAAGCATCCTGCACAAATATCGTATATATTTCAGAAAATCCTGCATACCTCTCAACTTTAGGAGAGATCGCCCTGAGAAAAACTGAATCCTTTTGCATGCACGGGCCATAACCACTCAGTAAATAAAATACTAATTGTGCTTTCATTAATACACATGTCAAAACCTTCTTCCATAATTCGTTTGACATCTGCAACTTAACGATACCTCAAAAATCAAAGCCACCTTCAACTTTTTCGTTCATGCAACAAATTTGGAGATTAAATGTGCAAACAAACACAATAAAAAATAAAAAGGGGGCCTTTTCTCAGCTTTGTTTAAGAGCAGCAAACTGTTCTAAGTGGTCTCCTTGCCTTTTTTTCCCCCACCTGGGATTTGTTTCATGATTGCATCACGGAGGAATCACATAAACAACAACAGCACTGATCTTCTGGTTGTAATTTGGAGTTTCTCCCCTCACGCTGCCTGTTTACTGCGCTGAAGCGTCGTGTCCCTGAAGACACAGGTGCACTGTTTCACTCCGACGTCGCTCGAGTTAATGGTAAACAGCGACATCTCGTGGTCACATGAGGCTACTTTGCAGAAACTGTCAGCAGTGAATTTCTAACCCACAGATGCAAAATGCCACAATTGCTTACATATTTACTGCTGTTGTTACCTTTGTTACTATAGAGGACATCATGTCAGGGGGCTCCTGGTCATATCCATCTTTACTGACCCATTTAGCAAAGAATGGAATATGATTGTCATAATATATATACAGGGCAGCTGCTCCTGTGGGTGACTGTAGTAAAAGAGGCCTCCCGATGGTGGTGATATTGTTATGATGATGATAATGATGATATTGATGGTGATGTCCAGAAGCCCGGGGACAGCTGATGGCTGGAGGTTTGTAACAACAATGGATGTCCACTTGATGGCAGCATTGTTATTACGCCTGCGCTTACTTCAATATTCTGACGGCTCTCTGCAAACACAACTGTGATGTTGCAACCATCAAAGAGCTATTTGAGAGAAATTACAGTTATGTAATGAATTTGGACAAGACTTGTGTTAATATCCTTTGAATCTCGGTTATTAACTGTAGAAGAAAAGGCAGTAAAAAAGTCTACTTAAAGCAAAAGAACGCAGAAAAGTTCGTCGCAGACTTCGAAGCTTTTGGTATTCTGTGTGTGTGATGTTTGTGTGTCTTCAATCACATCACTTTATACAGCAGGTCTTCTTTAACTCTTGAAAGACTTGCACATTAAAAGCCACCTAATTAAAGTTTTAGAAGTGTCAGGACAAAACGCTTTTTATTGCCATTTTGTTGTGGCTGCTTTTCATTTTCAAAGCACCAACACCTGCACCCAGATGGTTGGGCTTTTTTTTTTGTTTGATTTTTAACCATCTGTGAGACTAAAGTGTAGAAAGATGATCGATATCAATGGCTACAACACTTCCCTGCCTCCAGATGGCATGATCGTTAAGTTCTCTGAAGACTGTTGTCTGGAGTCCAGTCCTTTCAGCTCCAAATGTTAGGAAAGAGAGGGAGAAAAAAAACCCCACGTATATGCTTTGGCAAGCTCAGAACATTTCACTTTCTGTACACTTGCGAAGAAAGGAGGAAGAGAGGTTGTGGGTTCTCAACAGTCTCCTGGGAATGAGAATAAATATTACTACCCTATGTTCTCCAGCCTATATTTGGCAGCGTGCGCAGAGTAGTTAGAGTATGCAGTTCTCAGATGGCGTCCTCCATATGTTACAATCAGTACGACTCAGATGAAGCTCTCGATTGTGTGATTGGGTGTAATGTTTGCTGAACTGCAGTCAATAATAACTTGAAAGTGAAGAACCCTTCATTGTTTGTTGTCGCTACTGATGTGGAAGTGACTTGCTTTGTGCTTCTAACTTCCTATTCAGAAAATGCATTGAGCTAGAAGTTTTTGCAGGTCAGAAACACCCAGTATGATGCAGCATTACTTTATGAAACGGTTTCTTTGCATCTTTTCTAATTTCTGTGAATAAAAAGTTCTTTCAACGAGTAATTTGAAAGTTATTTTTTCTTGAGAGAGCACCGACGTCAGGATGGGCCTGGTTTCAGACACACTTCAATGTCAGACCTCCTCAAAGTCAGACTTTTATTTGTAGTTAGACGTGATGGATTTGTTAAAATGAAATAAATATGACGTTGGGGAAACACTTCATTTTTTGCAAAAACTGAGCTCACTTTAAACTGTTTCCAGTTTGACTATTTAAATTAGCTGCTCGTTCAAACTTGTCATGTCTGCTTCCATTTGTAGGTTTGGTCAAATAAAATATATAAAGCCCCTATTTTCAGAGAAAACAAACAAACCCAATTTCTTCGTTTTATGCTTTGACGATTGTGATGCCGGTTTTGACAAGGAAACAGTTTCAAGTTTTTATCTCCTGTCAACGCAGCAGCCAAACTCTCGGGCAGTCCTGTCAGCGCCGTATTGTAGCATAAGCCAGGGAGACTGGCGAACGAACAGGTGGTGTTGTCATATGTTTGTGAAGGAGTCTGCTAAATGTTCTCTCCAATTAAACAGCTCAGACATTTTCCTCTCAGCAATTCCCTCTCCCTCTCCCTCTCTCTCTCTCTCTCTCTCCCTCTCCTTCACTCTCTCGCCTGGCAGTTGTTGCTTGCTCCATTTGGGAGAGACACATGACTCGCTACACATCTCTCTGGCTGTGCTGAGAAATGGCACATTGAAATACATTTAGCAGGTAGAGCGGTAAGACTGATGGCAGGCTACAAGCAAAGCTACCGTGCTGGCTGATGGAGAGAGAAATCGTTGAGGTGGGGGGGGGGGGCTTGCAAAATGTTCTCAGGAAAAACGCAAATGCTTGCAACTGGTTCTGTTCAACAGTCAGCCAATTAAGAGTGTGGATTCCCGCAGGAACGAATTAAAGATGCAAAAAGCACAATTCCAGTTCAGCAGTCGCACATGTTGCTCGCAACATTTTCAGCTTTGAGAGATGGTCGGGCTTGGGTGTAATTAACCTGCTGTAAGTGTGGCAGAGTATAATGATAACGGAAAAAAGAACAGAGAGGAACTGACAAGCAACCAAAGCAGCGAGCTAATGAGAGCGTGAGCAGTAAAGGAAATCACAACTGTGGCTGACATGTGCTCTTTCACTTCTTCTGGGGCCTCTAAGAAAGGCTGTGGACTCCCACCACACACAGAAAAACCTAAAGAATTTAAAGCGTAAAGATATCTTATAGTTTAACTATTCTTTCTGACATCATTATTTTCTGCAATTTAAAATTTGACAATGCAGGCAACCTGCACACAACCTCGAACCCCACTTGGACCCTGAAGGACAGTGCTGTTCTAAGTTATGGTGAAAAAACAAAATGGATAACACCTTGTAAAGGGTTCATTTTTTGTGTTCACAGTGTTCGATGCATAAGTGACTTTTCAGGAAAAAAACTGAATCAAAGTCTGGGAAACAATTGATTTGATATTTTTACACAGTTAAAGCTTTGATTGACATTTCCAGTTGCCAACAGCCGTTCTATATGTAACACTCTGCCGAGTGCTGCAATTAGGAAGGAGCCCTGCACAAAAAGTACATATCTATTTTTCCAAAAAGCATAATGACCAAAAATTCCTCTTGTTCAGGATGAGTCCACGGACATTTTTTTTTAACAAGCACAAGTGTTTTCTACATGAAAAAATCCCAATCTACAGAGATCAGGAGAGATATGATTAAAGGGTTATAACCAAGAAAACAACTCATATTTCACATATTTCTCCATTTCATGGCATCTTAATTCTTTGTTGGTGTTCGAGGGGAAACACAGAGCCATCATCAACAGCAAAAAGTCAAAATGTTGAAGGTGGTAAGAGGTTTCTGTGCTTTTTTAACAGATGCTATATATACTGTATATATGTATGTATACACACAAATACAGATAGTGAAGTATTATCTGTTTGTGTGGGCAGAGAAGTAAATGTTAAGTTATGCAGGAGGCCCTGATGTGCATGGAAATGTTGTCTGCATTTCAGATGGAGTGGGTTTAATCCAGCTTCATGTTCACAAAAGCACTTTCTCTTGCTTCTTTTGCATCGATGGAAGGGAACGAAGCCATGGTACGTCTCAAAGGGGGTGGAGAACCTTGCACTTTTCAGACGGAAACACCTGCCGTCTTGTCAACAGGGTGACACAACAGTGGCGCTGGCTGGATAATGGGGCCGGAGTGGAACCTTTAAAAGGAAAATTTGATGGCTTGAAGAATAATGCAGCCAGACAAAAAATAAAATCTCATCCTCACACGCTCACCCTCCTCCTCTCTCTCTCTCCCTCTTTTTTCTTCTTACTTTTCACTCCTTTGTCTTTCTCACAAAAGCTCTTACACACAAACACATTTCAATCATGGAGAGACATGACGGCAGATCAGTGTGAGCATTCTCAGCCTCATAAATGGAAATGACTCATCTGTCATTCATCCATCCTGGGTGGCATTTCTCTTTCTTTCACTCAGGAGGGAACGAACTCCATTTGGCGAGGGACCCAGTCTCCTGATAGCTCGCCGTCCGAGAGCCTGGTGCCTGGAGAATATATTTTGTGCCTGTGATAAGGTGTGCAACCATTCTTTGTTTGTTTGTGACAGCTCTTTTTTTGTGGTTGACATTTATGTCTGATACAATATCCCTAAATGCTTTCCCATTTTCTGGCCCATTTTAACAGACAGCACCCCACTTTTCTAATTGATACGAGTGGCAGGAGAGATAATCCGGGGGGCCCTCGAAACAAATCCTCGAAGTGAGAAAGATAGAAGTGCACACATCCATTTTCTGCCCTCCTTCTTGTGCTTCACTGTCTGTCTAGCTGTCTGATGGCAACCAGAGAACTCTTGTAGCCCATAGCTTATTCATGCACTCTAACACCTCGGAGAGCTGTACAAGAATAACAGATCAGATTCTCCTTGAGTCGGTTATAATGTAGCCTTACAGCCCAAAAGCTGCAGATTTGAAGAGGAACCCCTTTCACGCTCTCCCACAACATCCCCAATCCTCTCGCTAAAAATCGAGGATCAATTATCCGTCTGAGACCCCGATGCCTCGGCCCCTACCTGGCTGCCGGATCCCGTATAGTAATATAGATAGCGGGAGATCATATTATTGAAACGTTTAAGAAGTGAGAGATCCCCATGGCTGATTCTATTGAGCCGCGTCCCTCGCTACTGTTCAATACTTGGGGAGGGTCGGCTCGGTGCCATTGTTCGCTGAATGGGGAAGTTAGCCGACATTGCCGGGCCCTGATGGGGATTGTTATTTCAAATCTCTGCTAAACTGAGGAGTGGGAATTCTGCTATCTGCCTTCCACCCCTTTGTGATGGGATGAGCTCCATCTTTGGGCCTTCTTACAAAAGTGATTTAACAAGGGAAACGCACGCTGGAGAGAGGGGGGTGGGGGGAGTCGACTGCACCGGCCCATTGTGACGGTTCCTCAAGAAACAAAGTGCGCGTTGTCTTTCATGGTGTGTTATTTTGGCACAGTTGCTCAGTTCTCACCAGAGACACCAGCCGAGTTGCCACTCAGACAGCGGACCGCTGAGATTCCTCGCTAAGTTGTGGAATTTGAACAGGTTTGTAGCTCGGAAACAAAAGTGATGTTGGAGTGAAGGAGAACTGAGCCCCTGAGTGATGATGCTTCAGTATATTCGAGTAAACTGCGCGTAGTCTGAATAGTTAATGTGCCTCATACAATGGAGAAAGAAACAGCAGCATATCAGCTCATGTGAAGACCATCACACAATGCAACAATGCAAGGAGCAATGTCAGTAACTGGTGAGTAACTGCAGCAACACTTTTTGCATTTAAACAACATGCACTTTGAATTGACCTATTTTTTTAACATCAGCTCATGTTTGACTCTTAGAGGCACTTACACCTCAAAGCAAAGAGGTCTGACATAGATTTGACTTACATGTCCTCCCTGTATCTGAGTGGGCTTTTTCTGGCTTCCACATGATGATTTCCACGATATTGAAATCAATTAATTTACTTAGATATTAGACTTTTGATTCCCGAAAGCTCACCGTACTTCCTGATACATGCATGACAGTTTTACAAACGACTTTAATCCCACCACAGGTGTGACTGTCCTGGTTTGTCATTTCAACTCTGTTATTTTTTTGTGATTCCAGCTGAATTTTTTAAATAAATGCAGCTGAAACATTATTATGTCCATCTTAACAATTGCCCGTGGTTTTTTTTAGGACACACTCAATCAGTTGTATAGAATCCATCATATGTGTATAAAGCATCGAGAAAAACTCAGTGATTTCAACTGGTAAATTGTAAACAGTTTAAAGTGTGTTTCGCATTTATTTACTGTGCATAGCGGCGACATGAGCACAATTTGAAAAAGGGCTCAAACTGAAAGACGGGCACATGAGGAAAAAGATTAAAAAGATACTTGATGAGTCTGGGATGCAAAGAGAAAAGCCTTCAGGCCATTTGCTAAAATATTAAGGAGATTGTGAGCCAACAACAGAAAAGGCTTTGACAAAAAACAAACCAAAAAAAAAGCGAGACTAAGAAAAAAAACAACCTGAGTCCAATCGGAGGACTTTTCAGAGAGTAAACAGAGACAGTCATGAATCGTCTGATATCGCATCAAGTCATTTATGCTGCACAACCCTGATCGCCTGCATGCTCATTTATTAGACACAAAAGCGGCAGTGAACTCCTCAGTGCATGCAGAGAAGTTGTGACGTGCTCCTGTAAATATAACTCATGTTTACGATTCATGTTTCGTTTCATGGCCAATTTAAGCACTTGATGTAGTTTGACATTTGTCCTTGGGGATCCCGCGGTAATCACAGTGGTTCTTGCCTGAATAATGTTGTGAAGAGAGAAGGGGGGAGAGAAGACATTAGTTTGTGCTTCAATTATAGATTTGTTTTGCAGTTGCAATGCACACAAACTCACACCCAGGTCTGTTTTGAACTGTAGAGGAGGTTGGTAGCTGAAGGAACAACAGACACAACCTCTCTGGGAAGAGAGAAGAAAGGATAACAGAAGCACACAGCCAGTAGCTTTTTTAAATGTAGCTATCCGAGGGTTCCTAAAGAAGGAGGAAGCGGGCTGGTCGCATAAATGTAGTATGAAACAACTGAAAATCAAAACAAAAACAAACTTATTATTTATGTGACGGGAGTGCAAGCAGAGCAGGGCCTCATTAGGACCTTCAATTAAAATGATGAATGGAGTTCAGTGACATTTACAAACACACAAAAATCAGCATGTACCTACTAAGGATCATTATTGTCGCTATAACAAGCCTGTAAAAACATCCAATTAGAAGGCCTCAATTCAGTGTACATGTGGAGTGTCATTGACTATGTCAAGCCAGGTGTAAAAAAAATCATTTCTAATCAATTTCATTTTGTCCAATGAGTGCGAAAGAGATGAACTGAGGTCTGTATCTCAAACCTAATTGGTTAAATAATTCTTAACAATGAAAAACTAAGGAAGCAATTAACCCTTGAGGATACTTTGTTCTGCTCGTGGGGATGTTAACAAACGCTGTCTCTTCATAACTAAGAACTGATAACAGACGAGTTGTATCGAACATCACGAGTCTGAAACATCACGTCACTGTTTGCTGATCCTACCTCCTGATTTCTTGTTGTCTTGTTGACCACCTGTTTTCGTTTTGGCTTGTCCTCGCGAAAACTTGACCACGACATTCTGGCGTGCAAGGCCAAATATCAAAAGAAGCCAGGGAAAAAAACAAACAAAAAAAACACAACAGTCCTCTTACGGATGTCCTGAACCTGCTAACCTTTGCTGCAACAAAGTAAATCAAAGGATGTGTCTAGGACAGCCAAAACAAAACTGGTGCAGTTTCCTTGGCCTGACAAATTGCACAATAAGTCGGAGGAGAGGAAGAAAGAGGAAACACTGAGCAAAGGAAAATACTGTATAAAAATACTGCGAGCTCCTACAGTAAGCTCCAAACTGAAAGGTAATTTGTATTCATATATCTGAAATTATCCAGTCTCGAGAGTGTTCTCATAGATGGTGCCCATGTGGAATATTGAATTACAGTCAATGTCAGTAAATACTTTCCAAATATTTTAACACTAACAGATTCTGATGTCCGTGTATGTGAATAAAATGAAGCAAAGCAGAGCCCACCGGCTGTGAACACGAGAGTCTTGTAAAATTATTTTCACAGCTACAGGCAACAGAATCAGGTTTCAGTTTGTGTAAAGATGCAGATAGAAACAGATATGAAATTTAATGATCTTACGATAAAACGTTAGATGACTATTGCAAAGTTTTCAGACGGGGAAAAAATCAGAACGCAAAAGGCAACACAGGTCAGCGTGGTTGTTGTTGTTGCTGTTTGCAAATGTTGCCAAGACGCCTTCATAAACGCTGCCCAACATTTCATATTGACTGTATTTCCGGCCAGTGCCCTCGTCAAATCAGGAGGTGTTTAGTGTTGACTGTATCCAAGCATACTGAAGTAAACTTTAGAGACAAACAGCTGATAAAACTAACACCTCCAAGGTTATATTCCCTCTGATTGATAAAAGAAAGACACAACGTAACAATGCAAATAGCTTCTTATTAAAACAAATATGAGGTGGATGGTGTTGTGACACACCACTCCGCCACCCGTGGAGTTGTTGGTGGACATTAATGACATTGACGTCAACATTTTTTGCTTCAACTTCCTCCTAATTCTTTCTTTAAGGAACTCTTGTATTGCAATCAAGAAGTACATGATATGGTGTTGAGATGAGTTGTTAGCAATGACAAAACCAAGTCCTTCTGATTTTCTCGAAGCAACAATTCTTCCTTTAGTTACAAAATGAAGCCTACCGTAATTATACTGCTTCTGATTGCTGCGTTTGAACAATCAGCTGTGCTTCAATCTGAAGGAGATTGTTATTAAATGAGACAACTGACCGTCACGTTTCCATGGACAGTGAATAAAGTAATCAAGAGATCATCAATGCATAGGAACAGTAAACACTACAACAGGAAGGCTCCACTGAACCCCCGTACTGTGAAGCCAAAACTTTAACCACTACATCACCATCCAACCCAACCCAAAACACAAGCAACTTAAAAACAAAAAAATACACAACTGCCCTCATAAATATATCAAATAAAAACATACGCATTCAACTGTAAAAGTCACACAACCACCACAGAACAAGCGGTCAGAATATAAAGACATGAAGGAAAGTTCAACTTGTTTTTCTTCAGTGAAAACATCATCCCACTTTTAAGTGAACTGCGTCTCCAGCACACATCATTAGTTGCTTGGAAGGCCATTTTATTTCCCTCACAAAGCTTCACATTTCAGTGTCTCACACACAAGCACACACACACACACGCACGCACGCACGCAAACACACACACACACACACACACACACACACACACACACACACACACACCCACACACACACACACACACACACAC
>JASSRZ010000072.1:13232463-13249978 GCA_032164315.1 Malacoctenus gilli | reverse complement strand
CACACACACACACACACACACACACACACACACACACACACACACACACACACACACACACACACACACACGCTTTTGCACACTGTGGGGACGATACCTCGACGTTTCCACTTATTGCCAGCGGGGTTAAATTCCCTGACCCTGATTCTAACCATACGTTGACCCTAAAACTGGTCTTTACCTGACCATGTATTGATTTTTCCCACGATAACTCCCTCTTTATCAACCGTTATGACACGTGTCCTCTTGGGTTGGTACGTAATATGTTTTGAGGTCCCCACAAAGATAGGAAAACCCTCGCTCACACAGCGGCACCTGGTGAACTTGTACCCACGTAATCCATGCAGGCTTTTCAAACCAACACGCCAGCAATACTCTTCAAATCTCAAGAAACCAACAATTACAAGTTTTAGGTCTTAAATTCTGAAGCAACGATGAACGTAAGGAGCATATAAAGCAGAACAGGAACTAAATAGGGGTTTGATTTTGAATTCACTCGTGGAGAAGGTGAATAATAGCGTTTTCTATTTGTACTTCAGTCATGCCACCGCCTGAAGGACAAATATTTCTTGGACTTCTCATCAAGCGTTGCGTTACGAGATTCATGCCCAGAAGACAAACCTCGCTCGAAATGAGAATTTACCTGTGCAAACACAAATGACTCCACAACAGCACACCACTTTGTATTAGGAGGCTGGATTTCACATGTCCTGGTGAATTTATCTTCACTTCACATAAGGCAGCTTCCTTTTGCAAATGTTTTTTTTAACACCTGCGACAAACATAAAAAAAAAATGTTTTTTTTGTTTTTTTTAACAAACCCAGATGCCAAATATTTACTGATTTGTTTATCCATTAATTCGGGGGAAGGTAAGACATGTGCTGCAGTGTCGAGGCAAGACAGTCACACCTTTGCATGTTGGGATGACTTCCTGTGTGAAGTTCGCATGTTTTCCTCTTTGCGTTCCAAAAATAAGCTGTGAATATGTTCATGGATGTAACTGTTCGTCTCTGTGTTTGCCTTGTTTGTGATTGGTGACGCGATTCGGGTGTTTCCTGTCGACACCTAGAGTCACCCGGGACTGGCTGTTGCACACTCTCAGTAAGATCAATAAAACACAATAGAAACACTATCAATTGGATCAACGAATGTATGGAAGAAAATAATAGTTTGCCTGTTGAAATCAGTGAAGTAGAAAATCTGCATTTAGAACTCTGCACTGAAAAGATCAGTGATTCAAAAACATACATGTATATGGAGGTAATCACTTTCCACCTCTGCGTTCGCTTCTTGTTCTCATTGAGGCGGAACAAACATCTCTCCTACAAAGGCGGCCTTGTTGATGCGACTCGCAGGACACGCACTTTTACACCTCGACATCCAGTCAGAATGAATGAGTGAGCGCGGCGTAAAGACGCCGCCGCCTGACGCAACAAAAAAGAAAAGCCACGAGCTTGCTAACCTTTCCCAGTAGGTGGCTCCTTGCCAAGCTTCCCCTGCACCACATCCTTTCGCTCGCGCCTCCACTGACTCGGAACGCATTCCCGCACATAAAGACGACGGCATGTTCATGTGTGCTCACACACGGAGTCTCAGCTGCGGGCTGCCGGGGCCACTAGCGAACGACGGAGCTGCCATAGTGTTGTACTTTATTACACCTGGAACGCTGGGTCTCATGCATTTTTAATCGGGGTAATTTGCACAGGCCCTGCGTGTGTCGGTGTATCCTCCGTCAGCGAGACTGTCGTGGCCCCTTATCTACATTCCCTCCCTCACGCCGCAATTGCTCTTCTGAGGACATGAAAACCAAAGACCTTGATACAGAAGATTACCGAGAGATACTCTTTTATCGCACGCGGTGATCTCAGAAAAGAATAGAGGTGTTCTGTACGTCTTCATTGATCGCATAAGTTGCATTGTCGCCCGGGCTTTTAGTTCATCTTCGAGAAAAAAACTGCAGGAGCAAAAAAAAAAAAAGGGGGGGGGGGGAGATTTTGCTCTTAAGCCTATCAGCTCGACGTGTATCTACTTTCAACAGAAGTGCCTTAAGAGTTCTCCGAAATGACATTTTTCAAAGTGGGACTTTTGTTCCAGTAAAAAGTGTCTGCTGGGGTAGAATAATGGGGCATAAACAGAAAGGATTGTTCCAGAGTACATTTAGCAGGAAGGCACCTTTTAAAGGCGATGCAATATTGCCAGTGTTCTGGCAGATATACTGTATCCGGCTATTTACTGTACACAGAAGATAGTTGTACTCCAGCGAACGCAGCTTCAGTGGTGTCTCTTAATTTGTAGATATGTCACAATAATAATGCAGCTGAAACATTCCTTTATCGTCTCATCTTATGGTCCAGATTTCACAGGAATACACAAACAAAACCCAAGTTTAAAAATGAATACAAACATCAGCATATTATTCAAATTAAAGCTTTTGAATATTACTCATCTACATGTTGCCCATAAAATGTTAGCGGTGACATGTATCCCCCAGTGGTCTGGGCACCTGCGTGTGGGTGGCTGGTGTTTTTGTGTTCACAGGTGTTGCGGGTCTCCAGTTTGGAGTCATCAAGCGACTCGAGGCAGCTGGCCAGAGAATCAGCAGCCTGCTCCTTTCTTGTTGAGTTCCCAAAGTTATTTCAGCAGGGCAGGTTTATTTGTCCTGGTGACTAATTCGCCCCTTGCTTATTTTGTTCACTGAAACACTCTGAATATGTTGAAGAAAAACGTCCTATTTTTTTGTTTATTCTTTTGTGCGGTTTCCCTCCGTCTCTGAGACCAGGGCCACAACAAGCTAATAAAATAGTAGTAAAAATGTCAGGCTGTTTTCTCAGGCGTTAAATCACGATTCGTACCTGACAGGCTTGTTTATGCCATCCGGGTCCCTCGCCGTGACGACGCCAACCAGCGCTCCGACTTTGGTGTCCTCCTGGACCTCCATAATGGCGCCTTCCGGCTGAAAGATGGGCGGCTCGTCGACGTCCGACACGCTCACACGGACGATGGTCTGGTCCCGGAAAGACCCGAGGTCGGCGAAGCGAGGGTCAAGGTGCTTATTCACCGCCTCCACAACAACATTGTGCGTCCGCTTGCTCTCGAAGTCCAACGGCTGAAAAAACAAAACAAAAAAAAACGCAAACAAGATTGTGTTTGGACAGTTGGGCTCAGCAGTGCGCCATCCATCACCCACAATTACGCGGTGCTTAGTACTGACATGGTTGGGCGACAATCTAATTACGACAATACTCGAGCATTAACATCAACCGTTTTGGTGTGTATACAGACCGCAGCCATCAGTGGCACAACTGCAATGACACACAAGCGTTCTGTGATTGCGTTTCACCAGGAGTTCGGCCGTTTTGTTGTCATCATGTTGTCATCATGACGAGCGCAAAATGGTTTGCTGAAGAGACTTTATTGAACACAGCAGTTAAATTTAGGGCTTTTTTTCTGTTTTAGGTCAGAGATCAATAGTAGAAAAAAGGTACATTTTCATTGGGAAAAAAAAGTACAGAGAGCACTTTTTAATGACCACAGGACTTACTTTTTGTTTGTCTCTGAGGAAAAAATATCTTTAAAAAGTACTATCTGAAAAACCTTTTCTTAAAAGAAGCTGTTTGTTTGTTCATAAGAGGTCTCAAAGAATAAGGGATTGGTAGACACGGTCAAACTCGGGAGAGAAACTAAAAAATTGTGACTCAAACGCTTCTTCATGAGGCTGTTGAGCTGGAAAGCGAAGGCTTAAAAGCGCGGAGGGGAAAAAACAAGAAACGGATCCAAACTACGCAACTGCTCTGCTTGAACTGCCTGTTCCAAGAGAAACTGCATCACAAAAACGTTTGGTCAACAATAAGCATGTTTTCAAGACAGGCGGTTTGATATTGGTTTGGTGTTTTCACCGCAACTGAACAGACAGACGATAAGCGCACCGTTGCGGCACCACTCCGACTTATCTGTACCTTCTTGATGCAGACAACGGCCTCCTGTGACTCGACATCGGTGGTGACCTTGAAGAGCTCCCCTCCTTCTTTAATCAGATAGCTCATGTCTATGTTTTCTCCCATGTCTGCATCCGTGGCAATAACGCGTCCAACCGGTGTCCCCACAGCAGCCCCCTCTGACACCGAGAACTGGTACATCTCTGCGAGAGCAGGGGGGGGCAGGTGGCCGGAGGTGGAAAATAGAGAGGGAGAGAGAGAGAGAGAGAGAGAGAGAGAGAGAGAGAGAGACAGTTACACTGCGGTGTAAGATATAGGTGTAAGAAAACAGACATGATGAAAAAGAGGAAAAACATCAGCAGAGAAAGGGTGTGAAAAGACAGATGGGTGTCCGTGGGTGGAAAGGGAGAGTGGGACGTCAGGGTATCGGTACAAGAGATGGATAGAGACTAAAAAGAGGGGAAAGTGGGAGGAAGGAAGAGAAGGAGATAACAAAGATGGAGTAGTCGGTAAGTAAAGACTGTGTGGTGGAAAAGTCAAGTCGGGGAGGAGTTGTGATGAACCAACAGCAACTGGACGAAGGTATCCTCAAAGAGACTGCCGGGACTTCAATACAACAGCTCAATGATCTCATTCAGTGGAAAATCAGCATCTGATAACATCAAGATGCGAAAATCACATTTGGTTTATCAAGATGAAAAAATTCTGTGGTTGTTTTTTGAATAGTTGCATGGTTGTCACTTTGAGACCTGAGAGACCATGAGATTAAACATCCATCAACAGTCCGTTTTTACATTTGAAAACAGCTTTTGGTCTTCCGGGCATTGATTCAAGGGGAGCCACTCAGATTTTACCACAGATGGACTTGAAGCATTCAAAATGCAGAGTTTACAGACTGGACAGCCATCACCTCAACCCAGCGGTGCTCTACTGGGGTGAGAGTGTTAAATGTGTTATATCACACTCCATCATTGAATGTGGCTTGGTGCACTGGTGACAATTGAAACATTGTTCGCAAGAATACATACTCGTGGTGCTTGAATACTTGCTCACTGAGGGTCCTGGAGTGATTCAAGGCTAAACCCTTGGCTATTATGCAACCAGCAATAACAGCGGGGGATTCATGTTTTCACGTGGCCTTAACCAAGGTCTGACCAAACAGTTCCCACATTACAGAATGAATTGAGTCTCATCAGACCCGGTAGCTCAGACCCAAGCAAACTGTGGTTCCTGTTTACATGTGTACCAACTCTAAATGTTGTTCTTTTCTGGTGCAGCCAATCTCCTTGAAGCTACAAGTTGGAGTACATTCAATCAAATGTTTTTGAAACTGCTCCGCACTTCAAAACTTCAAGAAGTCTGGTTTAGTTTTTTGAGTGAATTTGGTTCAAAACTCCAAAAATTCCTCTCATGGAAGAAGATTTCTTTTTCAGATCGTTCTCTGTGAACCAAATAAAATGCTCGCAGAGAAAAAAAAAATCAGTAGATAAGCAATTATATAAATATACTGCGAGCAGCGCGTCTCGCTCCAACAATATCGCCTCTTTTGAAATCATTCAAATCACTTAGCTTTAAAATTGTGATGCCCGAATTGAACTTTTAGCAAGTCGCCTGCTTCATGTCTACTTAAAAGAAAAAGTACATCAGGTTACTGTGATGTACAGGTGCTGATGAGACTGCGATGCCTCAGAGCAAAGAGTTCAGCTCATGTGTTTGCTAAAGGAACGTGAGACAAGAATGCAGCGAGACTTAGACACACAATGTGTCACTGTTCACATCAACAATATAATTCGTCATTTTGCAGGATTCATCACTGTGACTTGTGATTCACAGAGACGGAGTGGGGGGGATCACGCTGACAATAAAGAAAATAAATAAATAATTCGGTGAACAGGTGTGATGTCGAGACTTATAAATTACAATGATACAACGAGCTTGGCTGCCAGTTAGTGGAGCCTTTGCTCGAACAACAGCAACAGTGTAACGGGTTGTCAGATCTGTTTAGGCCTAAGTTGTTGACAGAAAGAGATGATCAAATGAGAGCAGCGAACTGCTCGATTCACCTGCGGAATATTCAAATATGACGACCGCTTCACACAAAGTGTTCGCTGAATCTAATGTTTGAAATGGTAAAAACTGTGAGCGCTGTTAACGGCGTGACCGTGGAGGTGAAACGTGCTGAAGTAAACCGTGATCAGTGTGTGGAGTTCTCCATTTTTCTTCTCATTCAAATGAAATAAATGTGTTTGAGGCTCACACGGGACCGACCACAGTTATCGATGCTTTATCTGAATAGAACTGTTGGAAGTGCACCAAGTGGGAGACATGAGAAAGGCTGCAAAAGTAACTTAACAATATAAATCTATAGCAATACAATGTACAATGAAGAGTATTGATTCAGTCCTCCTTTGAGCTGTGCTTAAAAACAGTAATCAAATGTACAATGGAACGCATCAATTTTCCACACTGAATTGGCTACTTTGTCATGGGCTGCGGTTTTGATTTGCCCATAAATTTAATTTAGCCAATTTTCTTGGACAGCACACGGGCCATTGATGCCACTGCTTATTGGTGTCAGTGGCCTGCAGGTTGCAAATGATTCCGCCTGCATTTTATCATGTTTAATCTCTTTGTTTTACGGTCCCGTTTCTCCGCCCGCATGAAAAGTCCGGCCACGCGGGGTCCGGCAGTGGGAGAACGTGCAGGGTTACACTCACTCTGCGGGAAGCGCGGCGGGTTGTCATTAACGTCCGTGATCACTATGGTCACTGTGGTTGAACCGGAGAGACCACCCATTTGTCCTGCCATGTCTGTTGCCTTGACGACCAACTCGTAACGATCCTGCGTCTCGCGGTCCAAATCTGCCACCGCTGTCATGATGATGCCTAATGATTGAGGAAAGGAGGTGAGTTTAAAGGGAGGGAGCGGGAGGAAGAGACGGGGGGGAGACAGTAGTTAGTAAGTGAGGCCACGGCAAAGGTGGCATTAGCGTTTAGCACTCACACAAACACCGAGCAGCTTTCCTCTCCCCGTCTGAAAATCAACTTCAGCTCAGCACTGTATTATGGAGGCACCAGTGCAGCGGATTCCATTTCTCCCCCTCAGACGGGCTCGATGGGAGAGATCGTGTCATATTTGCGCCTCCGCACATCCACCATTTTATGGCTCAGCTGTATTAAAATGAATAATATATAGAGGTGGAATGAAGGCGTAGTGCAGGCCCCCCCCCCCCGAACAGCATTACAACTATACTATGGAGGTGAGATTGCACTCGTGTTGGAGAGGTGGCTATCCAAAAAAGCCAGTGAGGGACACAGAGGAAGTAATAGGTTGTAGAGAATTAGGGAGACAAGCAATACCATTGCAATAGTTCCACTTATAAGTGTGCACATTTTGTTTTATCATAGTGGACGTTTTAAACTTACCTGAGTCACACCAGTCATTGAACTAGGGGAAGTATAAAACACAAGCAGTGGAATCGCCATGTTTTTGAGCCGTAAATCACCAAAACAACAAGGACCCATGAAGGATTTTGGTTGTTATGACAAACGTGTCTGTTCACGAACACGATACGAAGACAAGCTGACCAAAGCTTGGTGGAGCTTTTTATTTAGGCCGCTCCACTCTGCGGGCTTCTCTTCAAAAAGAGACCCCCCGCCCCCCCCTCGCCTACTCTTTCGCCCAGCTGCAGCAGTAGCAGCATCTGGCTGTTGCACTCTGCTGTGGCGATACACTTTCACGGCACCCCGTGGGACTTTTCCCCACAACATGGTCTATTGATGCATATCCCAGCAGTGATGTGTTGTCCCCCTCCCAGAGGTTTACATTGTGCCGGGTATACAACTCACTGATTCCTGTCACATTTAGCCCCGGGCCATGTTTTATGAGAAAAACCAAAATACAGGACATGCAGCAGTGGCGTGAAGAAAGGAGACGGATGACACGCTCCCCTTTCATTCACCCAAAGACAGACACGTCGCATCTAAATTAAGACTGTGAGAACCGCCTAAATCTACATCAAGTGCGGAGCACCACTGCTGCAATATCATGGCTTGTATATGTAGATGAGTCCGCACGGTCTGTTGCTGCATTCACTTAAATGAATGCCCTCCGTATATTCTCATGCAGATCACGTAGCTTTAACATTAACCAATTTAACTGGGTAATAGAAGCGTGTACACCAACTGTGAAATAGAGATCCAGTGTATGAATTCATTACATGAATATAAACTGAACGACGGCATCCCAAACCTTCCGTTTTTTATCTTATAAATATCAATTGTCATTCTGTTGCCATACCGCGAGGCCTGACTCCGACGTGCGCCTTGAAAATTTCCCGGCCCAACTGTGACTTTATAGAAGCTATAAAAAGCCAAAAAAGAGCTTGTTTGGTGAGCTGAGATATCCACTCGCCTTCTGCGATTCCCTCTGCTGCTGCGTGCGCTGCTGAACACCAGCAGCGAGTTGTAACAAAGTACACGCTCTCGTTGTTCCTGCATTGAAGTCAAGTTTTCTGTACTTTACCTGAGGAGGGGTTTTTTTTCGTCTTTTTTCCTAATGACTTCTTACTTTTGTTTTATTTTAGTTGCATCATGGCCTGACGTGTTAACATGACACACTGTTAGGGCCAAAACAGATGGTTGAGTATATTCCGAGTAACACCCTGCGGCGCAGCCATTAAAGGAATCAGTGTAAGTCAACTGGAGGAAAGAGCCGACATGGTGAGGTAACAACAGGTAGATCTCCTCTTTCCATGGCTATTCATTCAAAACATTGTTTAACAAATCAGATGAGTCACTCCTTAAAGCAGCCGTTTTATAGTGGAAGGTCCATCAAGCAGGAATGCATTCATTAAAATAATTTGTTAAATAATCTTTTTATTTCATCTTTCTGTTGCTTTTGTTCATGAAAGTGAGTAAAATATCTTTTAGATGTGATTATAGTTGCCATGGAATGCAAGCTTTTCTTTTATGTTTATTGTTTAATTAGTTACGACTGTTTTTCTTCCAATTTTAATCATTTTGCATTAATAGTTACTGCAGGAGCAGCCTCAGTAACAGAATAAGTAGAGCTTCGAGAAATACATCCAGTTTCCCACATTTTCTTCTTTGTTTGAAGCACTTTTGTATTACGATCAACTCCTCTGTTTTTTTTTCTCAGCATTTCTCGGTTCACCTTTTTGAATGTCCTCTTGGACTCATATACACACAAACACCTACAGACAATCCCTTCATGGCCAAAGCGACGGAAAAAAAACAATCAGTTTCTATTGAGTTTGATGTCAAGGTTAGAGAGAGAGAGTGATATTAATGAGGCAGATTTCACAGCTGGTCCGTCTCCTCTTTATTTTGACCTTCTTGACTCGCACCTATTAGGCCGGCCTGTCGGAACAACAGGACGGGGAGGGGAGGGGTGGGTGGGACGGAGAGTGTGAGGCAGAGGCTGGAATGAACCATCCACAGTCTTCTGGCTGGTCCCACCAAGGCAGAGCCATTTATCATCCAGGCACTCTGGCTGACCAAATCAAAGTGGTGGAGACCAAAAAAGGAATCATTAAAACTTTAGTGCTTTTCCCAGGGGGGGCATTTGAAGGCAACACGAATGCTAAGCTTCTCCTGAAAGCCTGGGGGTCCGACCTTCCTGCTCCTATAGGCTCCAAAGCGGGAGGGAAATTGTGAATTTCCAATGTATAGCTGGGGGTGATTTTTCATAGGTTGGATGTGAAAGTGGTAAAAACCTAACCCAGAATTCTAATGAAACGATGGTATGGACCCACTATTACAGCCGTCGTACTCAAGAGAGCAATAATGCAAACTAGCT
This sequence comes from Malacoctenus gilli, assembly GCA_032164315.1. NCBI lineage: Eukaryota > Metazoa > Chordata > Actinopteri > Blenniiformes > Labrisomidae > Malacoctenus > Malacoctenus gilli. The sequence goes on along the minus strand of JASSRZ010000072.1, from coordinate 13,240,222 downwards.
CTCACTGTGCTGAACACGCTTCTTCTCAGAGTCGGGAAGAGACACCAACCAATGATGAAACAGGGGGACTCAAAACAGGACATGATGCAATTAGAAATCAATTGAGATCTGAAAAAAAGTATCGATAACGATGTCAATGTGTGTCTTTCTGTGCTCAGAGGGATTCCTACAGCAGCAGACTTGTTTCAAGACTTGGTCAATTTCGCCTACTTAAGCTGACACTTGAACGGGGGTTCCTCCTAAGAGCATAACATCATACTCGTCATTAATTCACTCAGAAAGTGCAAAAAAAAGCATGAAATAAATGAATAAGGCAAAAAAAAAAATGTTATCACTGTACTGTTTTTTTGCGTCGTTTCTCATGGACTGACTTAGATTTGGAACGAAGCCGAGTCACACAACAGATGACCTGGCGATTTAGGAGGCTGGAATTAAAAGCTTGGTTGTTTTTGGCCAACTGATTTGTTGTGTTTGGCCACAAATTTCGATTGTTGTGGGAGTTCAGGTCTCTGAACTTGAGATTGCTTAAGGTACCACTGAAAGACAAAAGGGGCAGCGAAGTTCAAGGGTGCGTGCGTGCGTGTGTGTTTGTTTGTGTGTGTGTGTGCGTGCTTGTGTTCTTACCTGTGTGTCTTTCGACGGTGAAAAACTTTTCTCCATCCAGCACACTGTACACCACTCTGGCACTGCTCCCGTAAGTCGGGTCGTCAGCGTCTGAGGCCGTAACCTTCATGACGGACGTTCCTGAGAAAAAAAAACCCCAGATTATTAAGTCAAAAACGACAGTAATAGACCAAAACTGAAGCCAGAAAACCACTGACGATTCTAAAAGTGAGTCCTCGAATCCCACAATATTCGTTTGAATCGGACTCAAGGATATAGGTGTTTTCTTTGTTTGCATGAAACTGCTTCTGTTCCTGTCTTTGTGGGGACAAATAGGGGTTTTGAACCTTGAGATTGAGGACACGACACAAGAGGAGGATTGTTCTCGTGTGCCTTTGCTGTTAAAAAGCTGCGCGCGTGTGCCGAGCTCAGAAAAAGCTTTGGGAGTTCGATACTGGCGCGAGAGGTATATAAGAGGGACCGATCTCAACACGAGGGGGAACTTAAGAGTTTGCTACCGGTAATGTCTGCTGGGCTTCATGTTGTGTGATTACATTTATCAGAGTGAGATAAATGCATTCAGGCAGCACAGCAGCAGGTCACTCTTTCACCTCTACCCACATAGATTTCCAAACAGATTTTTTGATGTTTCAAATTACCTTTTCACAGCCACAATTTCAAGGCTTGTTTTGCCTCTCATCAGCGCAGAACTTGCGATTGAAGATGAAAGAAAACATCGAGTCGAACAGTCCACATTATATCTTCAAAGAGCATCAGAAGCCAAAGAAATCCACAACAACTCCACGTGATTACCGCCACTTAGGCAGAGAATAAAGCAAACAGTGCGATTTCCGCAAAAAAATTGGGATCCGTGGAACAAACGTGTTGAAGTAATTATTTCCTACTCAGTGTTTGTCAACAGCGTGCACACTCCAGCTCCTGGCGGCAAACACACAGGCGGGTCTCTTCCTTTAGTCACACATTTTAGGTAATCTCGGCCTGGAGCCTTTAAGCTTTAAGATTAATAATATTTTAGGTCAGGGACTAGTGCCGACTGGTCTCCGAGCTTATTTTGCCTTTTTCTATAAATACCTTCTCCTACAGGAAGAATAAGACGATAAAAAAGGAGACATTCCTCGGCACCGCAGGTCCTCAAGGACAAGGAGTCAGTCTTTGTCTCCATCCCTCTGGCCAATGCTACGGGTAATTACTGACAGCTGGTGTTGTCCACTAAAGGTCACCACTGTAGCCTTTCTCAGAGCCCTGTCATGCTACTGTCCAGCTACATAATGACCGTATGCTAATGATGCTAATTAGCGGGAAGTGTCAGAGCACTGTTTGTTTCCTGTCATCCATTGGAACTCCTGGGGGGGGGGGGGGTAAGGCGGGGGGAGAGACCAGTGGATTATCATTAAAGTCACCCAGCCATTAAATCAGACAGCTCGGCTCACTATTCTGCTGGTGTCACCTATAGCACTCTTTTGTTCCCCCGCTTTGCGTGCCGCCGGAGTGTAACCCATAACTCATAACGTTGGGCTTTAGAACGCTCGCATGTGTTATCTTCAGGAGAAAAAAAAAAAAAACTGCCGTAAACAAGAAGAAAGCAGGAAAAACCTGACAGACGACGCACAGAAGTTTCGATAGAGATTAGATAGACATGATGCGATCTTATTTATTTTCCCCCCGTGTAGCCAACGACGCTGCACGCTCCGCCGCCAGATCCAGATACATTTCGGCTCCCTGCGAATTCAAAGTGCTGCATATTAAGTAAGTTGGAGTGAGCTTTTAATTCACACACTGAGTCATATCGAGCCATTACCTGTCTCGATTATGCAAAAGTACACACCGGTCTGATCCTCGGAAAATCAAGATACGCTGGTTTCCAGTTGGGGGATGAACGAGATATCCCTCTTATCATCCCGAAAACACAAAGTCTGTACGGAGGCCAGGCATTTTCATCACCGACAGCAGGCAGGGGTTTGTTAATTCTTCCTACCTGCTCGGCCCAACCGCTGTGGGTCCAACAAAGCCATTTTCATCCACGGGATTACTCTCTTATCTTAATTTTCCCCAGGTGACAATCAGTTTGACTCTCAGCTGTTTCTGGATACAGGCTGGCAGCGGCGCCGGGTGGTTTTGGAGGAACTATATAAATGCAAATGCTTCCTTATTGTGTTTATATTAAAAAGAGAAGTGAAGCAGTGAGTCGGGCACGTGGGTTCCTATTAAAGCACCGGCTTGCATCGCGATTTTCTATGTTAGATGTCATTACTTACAGGACATGTTGGCGTGGTCGGCGGCTCCCGAGCAACAATCGACGCTCGATTGGAGTTGCGAGAATGCAATAAAAATTGACTTCCATGGCTTGATATGTGATGCATATGGACACATCAGAATAAGTACGTCTAATGGAGAGAAGCGTCAGATATTCATTTTCGAAAGACTTGTTTTCCTCTCGCCAATAAAAACCTCAATCACAAATTGCTCTCAGAAGAGACAGCCTGCGCTGCAGCAATAACGGTTTTAATTACTAAAATATGCAGGTTTGTCTCTCCTCATGGGCACATTTGTTTGCTCTGACTTTGTTGAGAGATATTACAAAACTTTCCATATTGTGCTTTCCACCCATCTATGCAATAACGGGAGGTCTGATGAAATTAAAGCGTTTTTCTTCTGATTGTCTCCCCTTTATTGTGTTCATTTCTTTTTGAGGAACAAGTTTTTTGGGTGGTGAAAAAAAAAGATTGTGGATCAGTGTTTAATATGTAAGAGGAGGGCTGAAAGTAATAAATGGGGGACAAACAGTGAGCTGCAAACTGCTCAAACTCCTTTCAAGCGAATTCCCCAAGAAAAGAAAAACACCAGTAAAATTATTGAGACGAAAAACAAACAAGTTTTTTCAGCCTATCTGGTTTATACTTCCTTCAAGTTCATCGGATCATCCTCACAGTGGAGCAGCTCGCGGCGGTGTAGCACTTCATTCACTGTGACGGACCAGAGTGGGTTAGAACATCTCTCAGTAGAAGATGCACTGCTGGTATTTATCTCGTCCTCTCGCATCCTCGGCAAGTAAGTGAGGTTGAATGGGAGCCGTTTACTACACATTATATTCCTCCTTTTTAAACTGTTATTTTTTTTCCCATAATGCTATTGTTGTCTCCTTTGAAGTACTTTAAATCCCACGGGGGAGGCAGGATTAACAGCTAATTAGGTGAGGTAAATAAGGTGACAGTTATATTAATTATTGCAGCCAGCGGTATAGCTATTACGCCTCTGTTTTTATTAAACTGTTTCTCCTGCTGAACACACAGTGCGCCTGACATTGTTAAAAAGCCCCGGTCCTGCCGGGGAAGGCGCGCTGCAGCGGCAACAGTTGCGAGTTGTTGCAGGATAAAGGCGCTCCAGTCCGCGTTTGGAGTGGCAGTCAAGCAGCGAACGAGGATGCAATAAATACCGTTCATATGAAAACCAACCCTGGGACCACATGTGGTGAAATGGAGTAAAGAGGAGGGTTGTTTCTGGGGCGTGGAGGATTTGGAGGGAGTCTGGGCGGGCGAGGGCGATATAGTTAGATTTATGCATGAGTTTGGTTTAATGGTATCAACACAGGCTGTCGGAATGGCTTCCCCACACCATTTCAGCACTCTGGGAGAGATGGTTCAATTACTGTGAGGGGAGCTGGAGGAGTGTGCCACGTGTGAGACACTAGACTGACAGCTATTTAAGAGGCAGCCTCGTAAAAGAGATTTGTGAGGATCTCAGCTGGTGGCGTACTGGTGCGGGCTTCAGTGGAGGGGTCTAACGGCTGCAGCGCCGAGCCTCTCCGCCGCTCCGACCCGCCTTTATCTGCAGGACTGAGTGCTCCCTGCCCGCATTATGGATCATTTAGTAAAGCCATAAAAGCTGAGGTGTTTTCACATGAAAAGTTATTTCTTCACTACTTCTACTGTGATTCATTCCTCTCTCATCCACATAAATGCCCCTGGGGATAGGAGGGGAGGGAGGGAGGGAGGGAGAGAGAGAGGAAGAGAGAGAGGCAAAAAAAAAAAAAAAAAAGACGAGTGAGATTGAATGAAGTATAAAGGGAAGAAAAATTTGCCATGTCATAAAAGCCAATGGCCTGCTTACATTGATCCTCGTCGAGATCTCAACAAGGATTGGTGGATATTTTTCATCCCTCGTGACAGAGATTGTAAATCCAATCTTTGTTAGCCCCTTGAACTTGTGTCTTCTAATAGATCCGATCATTATTTGTGGTGTAGACAATGTTGCAGACCAGTGTGGCATGTCGATTTTGAACCCTAATCGGCCATTACCTCCCGATTCTTTTCAGTACGAGAACAAAAATGTTAACCATGTTAAATCAGAAAAAAATGTCCTTTCAGCGACTAGTTTTTACCTTTACAAATACCACATTTTTATCCTGGAAAAATGATTGTATTTGGAAAAGATATCTGGAGACGTTCAGCTGCTTTACATTCATTTTAACATAAAGTGGAGGCAGTGTCCACACCTTTGTGGTTGGTTTCTCCTGCTGATTGATTAAAGATTTTTCACAAACACCTTTCAGGGCTCTTTGCAAACAATACCCCCCCACCCCCACCCCCTCTGCCTCCTCCACCCTCCCCTGAATACACAGCGATTCCAACAAACCACCACACACTTACAGATCAGCCAAAATCAATTATGTCAAAGTCTGCGGTGGAGCGCATAATGATGGCTGTTACTGGTCATATACATAAAGCTGATTGGCAGAAAGCATCGATTGGATGTTGCTGCTGCCTTGTCGCATCCTCCTCTGCTGTGATCCTGCTGCTCCCAGCGGCTCATCCGCTGTTAGCACGACAGGCTCCGGCGTTCCTAATGGCGGCTGCAGCAATTTGCAGCCTCCTGAGTAACCTCTCTGGACCGGAGGAGAAAGTGGGGCGATTATTATTTTAATCCCCCTACGGAGTTCTTGCAGTACATACAAAAGGAGTGGAGGATTTATCTCTTCCGCTAACTGTGTAAGTGTGTGTGAGACAGTGGGTAAAAAAAAAAAGCAAGGTCAAGAGGCCAAACGAAGAAAAACTCCAAGAGCTCATCAATGAAAAATATATTCAACCGGTTTTGTCTGGAGTCTGTGCTTTGGTTTTCTATTCATTACTGTAGTTCTGTGATGAATAACTGTCAGAAAGTCCCTCTGTTCTCTTCTCTTTCTCGGCAGGGTCTTTCCCGCACGTTAGGGGGCTTTGGAACCGGGCGAAGTTTCCACGCACCTCCGCTCATTGTGATCCAACCGCAGCTTTGCGAAGTGTCTCCTTCACAGCTTTTAGTCTGACTGGCTACTGAAAATGTATATCAAGTCGAGTAGGCTGAACCGTCGAGTCCTGTCGTTTGCATACAAGACACGAGCCTTGGCGAAACGGAGAAGGGGAAAAAAAAGGCTTTAATGTAAGATTTACATCTCATTTGAATTTGAATCATAGTTACAACTGCACTCTCCTATCCTGTGTGTCAGCCATCACAGACGTCCCTGAAACCGCTGGCTGTTTTGTGAGAATTTTATGAGCGAGCGGCACTCTGGATGCTTTATTTTTGTACACAGCAACAGGTCGGGCAGTGACCCTCAAGAAGACACTTAAAAAATATATCCCACAATGCTTCTTCCACTTTGTTCTCCGGGCTCCCTCTCTCTTTGAAGTCTGAACACCTCACTTCAGGCTCTGCATGGTGCACCTGTTTGCCCGATGCCGGCAACAAACCCGCCGATACGACTGGATATTGTTCTCGTTATGAGTTTTGACATCTGTTATGATATTCACAAAAATCCGCATGCTTCATGCTTGAACTCGAAACAGCTTCTTTGGGAATGAATATTTGGTCAAGAAGGAGCAAAACAACAGCAGCTGCACGAGGGCCATGATTAAGAAAAAAACAAGCGTTAACAAAGAGGAAACGTCGCGGAGTATTGGAGAAAAGGAAGGAGGACGCTGGCAGTGACAGATGTAAAAGCAGAGTATTGTCCTAAAGCGCAACTCTGTTGCTTAATAGCCTTTGTGTTTCGCCAATTTCTCCAGCCTTCCCTTCTCCATCAGATGGTGTCGCTGATAGAGAGTGGGATAAATGTCAGTTTAAAGCTGTTATTATACTATTTAAACTCCCCCCGGTGTCCTTTGTATTTGGTAATTCCACACTCCATCAGTTTGTGTCATTAGGAGACAAAAGCTGACTATAGTGGTCAGCTTAATGTCTGTTATCACGCCGCTTTCTGCCGGCCTGCTGTTCCTCCAACGCCACCACTTGTCAGTCACTGTTACCTGAGGTTAGAGGCTGCGGCACCGGCGCCGTGTCGTGCCACAGCTCTGCCACTCAGGGGTCCTTGGGTCGCCTCTAATGGATCCACATCAATCACGGGATAATCTACGTGGAAACTTCTCTCCCTGTTGTCATTTCAACCACTGAGGACCCCCCCCCCCAACCAAAGCCACATTTCAACCCAGCGTTTGAATGGAAGTGAAAGACGCCTGTCTCAATGACTGAATGCTTTCACGCCCAACAAACTGAGGGAGTTTGTCAGTTGGTGCCCCCAACTGAAAACCCAGACTGATAGATGTCTCTGTATGCATGTTGTAACACAGTGTAATACTTATTTCAAATTGGAGAGAGCCTGTCTTTATTACTTCCATATTAGCAGGACGTGCAGAGCATGAGCATTAGTTCGGGGTGCCAAAGCCAATAATGTCTCTGCAGGTTCATGCACTGGATATTGAAGTTTGCTGTGTTTATTGTTCACCTGTAGGGGAAACACAACTATACAAACATGTTGGCTTCAGAAACACAGCAGGCACACCAGGTTGACACTGCTTTAGCCTCGAGGTTGGTAAAACTTTTTTTTGGGCGTAGCTCAAAGCCACATAAATATTTCAGCCTTATTGGGCCGGGGGAACCGAAGTAAGAGATGGATATCATTCAAATATTAATGAGGAGGCTTTCAAAACATAAATATTAGCCCTGAACACCAGACCGTGTTAGCCAATATCTGAAGTTAAAGATGATATAGAAAGAGAAATATTTAGACCTACATCTTCCTCTTTAAAGCAGCGACACACACACACACACACACACACACACACACACACACACACACACACACACACACACACACACACACACA